>JAOXNO010000001.1:205490579-205509796 GCA_028565335.1 Limnodromus scolopaceus
CTTCTCTGGAGACATTCAAAACCCACCTGGACAAGTTCCTGTGCAACGTGCTCTAGGTAGACCCGCTCCGGCGGGGGTGTTGGACTAGATGATCTCCAGAGGTCCCTTCCAACCCCATATGATTCTATGATTCTACGTGCTGTGCCAGGCGTGGCCCTGGTTCTGGCCCTGGGAAGGGCCACAAGTCTCACCATCTCCAGGCTGGAGTGCTTGCACTTGTCGGGATGACCCACCTGAAGGCACATAATCTGTGTTCTCCATGTGTCCATTTCTCCCATCTGAATATAATCACCATTCTTTGTTTTCAGTACTTTCCAACTATATATGAGGTGTGGTCCATGGTTGAGGCTTCAGTTGCTTTCTATGAGTAGAAGAGGACAAATTTTTCTTTGCTCTAAGTTTAACAACAAGGAGAGCCTCCTTGCAGTCTCCTGAAAGATAAGCCAGAGGCCGCCGGCTATGGCCCCTATTAACATCACGATGTGATAAGTCTGCTCTGGCCTATTGAACTGGCATGGCAGGGCTGCTCTCCCGAAAGCACTCCATTTACCACCCATAATATTTTGATTAAAACATTGGTCTTATCTGGCGTGACCGCATGAGGCAGAGCCAAACCCAGTTTCACTGACAACTTAAGATGTTGCTGTTTCCTTGGCTGCCCTCGGGGATTAGTCCTGGGGCCAATGCATTTCAATAGAGTTACCAATGATTTAAAGCGGGGTCTTCCCCGATGATAAACCGCAGGTGGAACGACGAGTGATGGACGTTGGGTACCAGGGAGGGCAGGTCACTGTCTCAGGGTGATCTGAATCCCCTGGCTAAGCACAGCCTGGGAAAATGCACGTGGGTAACAGCCCGATGCAAATCAATGCGTCTGCCTCAGAGCAAAGGCTGCAAATCAGACCCATGGGAAACCAGAGGCTCCAGGGAGGACGTCACGGTCTTCATGTGATTGTCTCAATGGGCACTTTCTATGGCAAGAAAGAAGGGACCAACACCTTCCTTGGAGCTAAAAATCCTCCATGAGCACGAGAGCAAGACCCTGCCTTTATGAGCAAGGTGAGTGGTCATAAAGGACAAGAGGAAATGGGCACAAACTTAAACGTAAGAAGTTCCACCTAAACATGAGGAGGAACTTCTTTACTGTGAGGGTGGCAGAGCCCTGGAACAGGCTGCCCAGAGAGGCGGTGGAGTCTCCATCTCTAAAGACATTCAAACCCTGCCTGGACAAGTCCCTGTGCAACCTTCTCTAGGTGGACCTGCTTTGGCAGGGGGATTGGACTATGATCTCCAGAGGTCACTTCCCATCCATCATTCTGTGATTCTGTGATTCTGCGAGTGCAACCCTCATGCTGAAGGAAAGGTGACCAAACACACCAGAGGATGGATAAACTGAAAACAAAGCATATGTTGATGGTGGAGAGGATAACGTCCCACCAGGAATGGCCAAAAATGGGTAGAAACCTAAGGGAAACCTCCAACATGCTAACATCCACCAGCAGTTGGACTCTTCTTACCTAACTTAGGAAGTGTAGGGAGATGTCTGAACTGGTCCCTCTGGCTCTGTTTAGTGCCAAAGGAGAAAGAGATGCCATTTAATTGCCCTACCTCAGACACCGACCTTCAGAGGAGGGAAATTACACCCAGCAATGCTTGACTTTTTGTCCTGAATGACCCAATTTCAACTGGTTTTGGAGAGCAGAGCCGTGCCAAGGCAGTAAATCTGGATGACCATGGAGGAACTCCCCGCTTCTCCTCCAGTGACTGCCACCCAGCCCTGTGCTTCACCTTCCCATTAGGTTGTCCCCAAGGACCATTCAAGGATATTTTCCTCAATACACGTCTACCCATGTTTTTCTGAAGTTATTCTCGCTCTTTTCCTTCAGGAAAAGGATCAGAACAAGCCACCAGCTGGGCTGGACCAGGTGGTTTTAAGGATCACATAAGGGTTTCCCTGGATCACTGTGGCAAGTGCCGCAGCACCTTTTCTTCTCCCTCTGGATGAAGAAGGGTCAGACGCACATCTCCACTGGAGGTATCACGAAATGCTATGATCTCTTGATTTTTTTACTAATTTTTCTTTTTTTTTTTGGGGGGGGGAGGGGGAGTGGGAGTTGTGGTGATAACTTGATTTTTCTTGTGCACAATATAGTTTCCCCAGTTTGCTCACCTCTCTGCTAGGATGGGGACTTCCCCCAGTGCCTCAGGGATGCTCCAAACCCCTGGAATTACCTCCCAGATCAGCAAAGCCCTGACCGCACCTGTGACCCTGCACCCCCTGCACAGTGGGGGATGCTCCTGAAAGTGAAAATTTGAGGAGAGTGGGGGAGACATTTTGATCAATTCCTGCACCTGGTCCATCTCCCATGAAAGGACCAAACAGCCGAGGTGAAGAAATTCAACATTTCACAGAAAAAAAAAACCAACAAACAAAAAAACTCCACTATTTAAACACAAAATATTCTTTTATTTGTCACCGAAGGCTACACACGGTCACTTCTGTCTGTTTGCTTTTTTTTTTTCCTAGAAGGTATCTACATCTGCACTTATTTACAGCCTGGTTGTATTTACACGGTCAAGAATACAGTATTAGAAACACAAAGTGTCGAGAAAAAAAATTTCTCAAAAAATTAGTTCCAGACTTCAGGAAAATTATTACACAGGGTAATGACAAGAGTCTCCAGTGCTGGGCTTACAGATGCAGCTTTGATACAAAGTCCTCTTCTCGGCTGGAGCTGCATTAGAAGTCCTCACACAAAATAAACATTATTTTTATTTTTTTTTTTTATTTTTAATAGAAAAGTGTGATTCTTTGATTGGTTATTTCAACAACATCTGCAAACGGTCCGAAAGTTTTAATTTTCTTTTTGGAAAGTTCCATTGTTTGCTTGAACAGTTTCCAGCTCTGAGGAAAAAAAAGAAGGTTTTTTTATATATATATATATATATGTATATATATATTTAGTTAATTTTCACTTGTGGTTTTCTATGCTCCCCTGCCCAGAAAGCGTTGACCTCTGGGATGAGAGTTAACAGTTGAGCCATGTAATACTTTGTCAGGAACACACGGTTTTATGGTAATTAAAGGAAGGCAGGCAAGAGACATGAGAGGTTTCCCTTGGGCAGGCCGGGCTGTTTCCAGGGCGGGTCACAAAGGGTGGAAAAACACCGCGGGGAAGAGCCCCCGGGGACACACAATGGCCCTTCATCCAGGAACAACATGGGTGGCCCAGGGCAGGGTGTGACATCTCCCCACGGTCTCTGCGTAAAGTTTGCTCCACGGTCGCGAGCCATTTTATTTCAATGTACCCTAGAGATGAAAAAAAATACCAACCACAAAAAAGCTGGCTTAATTTTTAATTTTAATTTTTTTTTTTTACTTTTCTAAAACTCATGAAAATTCTGCAGCAGAACGTGGGGATTCAAATATCTAACCATTTAGAGATCGTAATAAAAAAAAGAGTGATTATATTAAAAAGAGATGCTGAAAAACTTGCTGTCCTGTAACAACAGGAGCAAAAAAAGCCCCGGGCCACACTCGCCATTGGATGGAGGATGCCACCAGCCAAGTGGGAGCCAGGTTTTATCCCACCAAACCCCAGCCCCGGCACGAAGGCAAAGCATCCGTATTTCCCAGGTTTGGCCGCACCGCCAGGGAGAGGAGATAAAGCCAATAAGATTTAACGAGCACAGCAATCTTTTTAGCCCCGTTATTAATGCGATAGGCGCTTGTTTCTCCTCTCCGTTTAAAAAGTAGGACGAACCGGGATCCCTGGCCCTGCTTTCAATTACGCAGAGATTGAATCAGAACAGACTGCTGTGCCGAAAATACGAGGGGGGCCCTCCCTGTAAATGGTAAAATTGAATTCTAAAATTTCATGTTAAGAGCCTTGTCTTTGCATAATGGATTGCGCTGCCATCTATCACGGTGACACTTACAAGTCGCAGCTGAAAAAGTACTTTATTGGAATTTTTATTTATTTATTTTTTTTTAAACAATTTTGATTTATTCCGGTTACGCTGTCTGTATAATAGACTGAGCAGAATCTCACGCCGATCCCTGCGCTCAATAAAGCGTCTGCAGATATATTGCAGAAATCCCTCACTGTTTCTAAGTTACGGCCAAATGGTGTCTCAGGGACTGCTCCCAATCATCTGTGTCTTTTAAACCCGAATCAAGCGTCGGGGCTCTTAATGACCTTCGTCTCATCGGCTCTCGCCTGGCGTTGTTTAGAGCTGTTGGCCCATTTTCATCATGGCTCTG
The DNA here is from genome assembly GCA_028565335.1 of Limnodromus scolopaceus. Lineage (NCBI taxonomy): Eukaryota > Metazoa > Chordata > Aves > Charadriiformes > Scolopacidae > Limnodromus > Limnodromus scolopaceus. Next base: position 205,494,844 of record JAOXNO010000001.1, read on the forward strand.
ATCAATAGCTGTGATGACAAAGATATGATGAGCCGCATGATTCCCTCCGGTCACCGCTGCTTAATGATTTTTCCAAGCTCCAATCTTCAGTTGAAAGGGAAAGGAAAAAAAATAAAATAAAATAAAGAGCTCAGAGGAAACAAACACCGCAGCATTTCTCGCGATGCCAAATTAGTCTTGCTCCTCTCCCCTTGGGCTGAGCACACAGGATGTTTCTCAGCTGGAGAACCCTCATGGCACTGATTCATGTCTGGATGCCACAGCAAGTTGGTCCCATCACTGTTGTTCCTTCAAACGGAGCGTGTTTTGGTACCAGCACCAGCTACTGAGGGCTTGAGCTGTTGGTCCTTACCCACTGCTCACCCCTGGCACCGCAGCCCCTGCTCCAGACAGATGGACTTTCTCCTCCAAGCTGTGAGCCTTGACCACCATCCTTCCCACCACCCTTTGGACTGGAGACAAGCCCAGGAGTTCAAAGTAATTTAAGTCATGCCTTTGCATTTTGAAGGGAAACTCCTTTTGGTGGAGGAGTGTGTCCCTCTTTTCGGGAGTCAAGAAAATAGTGATTTCTCAAAGTCAAGCCATAAAAGCACGTGAGGCCACAGTGACATTTTCTCTTGGACATGGTCTGGCTTGCAACTGGCCTTTGAAAGAGGACCTAGACCAATGGAACATCAGGGGTAGCACCATGGGATTTGCACCCAGGACTGCACAGTCTTGCAGAAGTGAGGATCTGTTACGCTGAAGGGGTATCAAGAAGGGTTGGGCAACCACAGCATGGCCCCATGGGGAGGGAAGTGGGACAAGGCAAGGGCTGTGAAGGACCTGTGGGGCCACCCCTTGACTGGAAGTGCTTGTGAACAGCAGAGCGCAGTCTCTGGGGGACGGCACATCCCTTTGCGTTGACAGCCTGTTCCTGCAACTTCCACGGGGACGCATTTGAGATCCTGCAGAAAAAAAAGCATTTTTCACTAACAAAGGGGGAAATTTAGGGCTTCAGGTCCGAAAATGCTTGTTTCTAGTTTTGCTGTCTAGGTAAAGTGGAAAGGGCGAAGATTTCACAGAGGCTGAGGATTCATGAACTGTCTTTGGACAGGTTTGCCCCCAGCACTAGACAGCCCATCCCTTTTAAATTTTTTTGGTTAAAGGCTTTGATAAAGAGAAGAGCAACACATACATATATATACTTTTACATATATTTTTCCCCCCCCTTTTTTGATATAATGTCTGTAGTTCCCGCTCCAGAAGAAGACCCCCATAGACCTGGTAGGCAGCCAGGAACAGTTGCATCCCACCGTGGCTTGAGGATGCTGAGAAATGCAACCCGGGCTGCCTTCGCCGTGGCACAGAGCGGGATGGCTCCCGGGTCCAGGCGTGCTCTACGTGTGCGGTGGGACTGTAAGACTCTTGAAAAACGGGTGAGCTCCTCAAAGTCATTAGCTCGTGTAATAACCTGAAGAGTCTGTGTAAGGCTGTCGAGGTGCCGTCTCAGGCTGGCAGGGTTCCAGGAGGAACGTTTCACACTCCAATCCCTTTCCTTGGCTGCGTGGAAAGGTGGCCCGTGTCCTCTTGCGCTGCTCCTCATAGCATTGTAACACTTGGACGGGGACGAATGTAGAAGCACCACTTTTCTTGGGAGCTGCTTGGACAGGAGCAGTATAATCAGGATGCACGTTGAGCAGGTCTTCACCAGGGTTCATGCTTTTTGACCCAATGTCCTACAGTTCTTTTTTCCTCCGTGCATGCTGTTTTAGATACCGAAAGCCATATCAAGGTTGAGGTTCTGGGAGGGATTTGTCCCTGCTGTGACTCAGGGAGAGGGAAGCAGGGAGCTGGGTAGCCCTGGAAGAGGGTGGTGTCTCCTTTGAGTAGGTGGCAACCGCTGGTTTGGCTAATGCTGCCCCTAATCCCCACCAGTGCATCCTCGGGGCAACCCAGCCTTGCCAAGCGTTTGATACCGGCAATGCAGGTGATAATGCCACAGCCTTTTAACCATCCCTGGCAGGCAGTTGCCCAAAGCAACTTCTCCTTTGCCAAAGCCTAGAGCTGGCCTGGCCAACGCTTCTCCTCCTAGCCAGCTCTGCCGGAGCTGGATACCCTTCCCGGCCCAGCTGCCTGCCATTCACTCCTGCCAAAGTAATAAAGGGTGGTTTGAAGCACGGCGCTGGGCTACAGCACCAGCAACGTCACCCTGGTGGAAAGCAGAAGGGGCCAACAGAAAATCAGGACCATGCCAGCGGGTGGCTCCAACATGGGTCAGCCCCGGGGCTCTGCAGCCACCAAAACTCTGGCCACGCAGCCAAAGGGCATGAGGGATTGGGGAACTGGAGGAGGAAGAGTCTGTTGGGGGATTTTCCGTCCCATCACCTTCCTCCTTGGCAAGCGCTGGGGCGAGGCAGACGGAGCTGGCAGAAGGCGTCTACGGGGGAACCGCCATCGCGCCGGGGCTGCCAAGGTTTTGCTGCTGGAGAATTGGGTGCCCAACACCACCCCCCACCACCCCAAGCTTTATCTTGGGGGCTGGAGCCTGTGGGGAGGGGTCAGGCTGTGTTGGAGGATGTCAGTGGTGGTGGCGGGAGCGCAGAAGAGCTGGCTCTGGGGACACGGGTGCATTGCAGGGCTCCGAATAAGGAAACAGCCTTGGCATGGGTTTGCACGTCTCGGGTTATCTCTCTGCAGAACTGGGAAGCAACAATCAAAGTGGATGGAATAGAAAAAAAAAAATAATAATATCAGGACTAGAGATGTTCCCAGAGAGACACGGTGAGAGCTCCTAAGAGTCAGGATACGTGCAGGTGTCAGAGTGGTGGAGAAGGTCTGCTTGGGAGCAGGGTTGGCCACCTCCAGCTGGAGCTCCAGAGGTGGGGTAACACCTCTGCCTGCAGGAATGGCCCGTGCTACCACGGGACTGTTTCAGGCAGGGGAGAGGATGCTAAGCTCGTCTCCACGTTCCCTTGAATTTTAAGGACTCTTGCAAATACCGGAGCACAGAGGTTATGCGAATACAAATTACATTAGCATGCCCAGCGACTTTGTCAGCAGTTTCTTATTAAAGCACTTGGTCCCCTCCGTAGTGGGCATTTCCATCCAAACCTCCCCCTTCTCCACGGCTAACAGTCAACTGCGCTCCCCGTTTAATTGGAGCCCGTGTAAGAAACAGCGAGAGGGTCGATTCCAACATTCCCCTTCTTGTCCCGCCACGCACAAGCTGTTGCTACTTATTAAACGTTTTAAAATCCCTGCTGCCAAAGTCCCCGGGAGATATTTATCTGCCACAGTCATAAACGACTTGCCAGCATGCTACTCAAAACTGCGTTTCCCAGCCAATAAATACAAGCTCCAGGATCAGGAAAAGCAGGGTTTGGCTTGCTCTAATTTTCAGTGGTATGTCACCGGGATACTATAACTACTTTTAAATTCAAATCAGCTTCCTAAAAAAATTAACTGGTTTTATCAGATACAGCACAGTGGACTGTTAAACACGTAGCCTCGTGTACTGAAACACTATACATTTAATGAAGTTATGCCATTAGCAAATGTACAACATGGGTGCATTAAATCCACCTATAGAACAGCTCTACGTATGAGAGAGAGGATTTATTTTAGCTTTTCTCAATAGAGCAGGAGTCCCTTTCTTGGCTTTTGCTAGGTTTTTAAACTAAAACCAGGATTTGTGCATACACAAAAAAACCCCCCCAAAAGTATCTATTCTCATAATGAAAAAAGACTGATTTTTTTTCTTTTTTTATTCCAGTTCAGGAAGGAAGAGAATCATCTTGCAAGTTAATATAATCAGCTCCTTTGCCTCTATAATCTACTTCTGCTCAGCAGGAGCCCCCCCCCAAAAAAAAACCCACACCCCACTTTAAGTCCCAAGTGAAACGTGAAAACTACTTGTAAGGTCTCTTTTGAGGCACATGATTCGGACGGTCACTTTTGGAGTATCGGAATCAGCGTCATCTTCCATCTCCTTTCTTCTTCTCGGGGTTGGGGGCCGGGGGGGAGCTCTCTGGCACGCCGCACGCTCCCCGTCTGTCGGGTGGAAGGCTATCTGTCCCTGCCCCAAATCAGAAAGGGTTAGGATGACACACGTTAGCACAGACACCCATTTCGCACTTCACACCTAAGGACGTACGTCGACGACTCTCCCACTTCAAATTCCTCACAAAGGGCCGGGGGTTAAAAAAAAAACAACCAACAAAAAAACCAACCAAAAAAACCACCGACAAAAAAATAAAACAGGACAAGAGACAGTAAATTTCACTGTGATCACACTACGGCAAAATATACCTTCTGCTCATTGCAAAAAACGCGTGAAGGCCAAATTAAAGAGGAAAAATAAAAAGTATGTTGCATGAGTTACAGTGCAACCGCATCGTTCCTTCTCTTTCTATTTTCCTCCCCGCCCCTCCCCAGCCTTGTTCAGTTTAGAAAAAGGGTTGAGTACAACACAGTCAGGTAAGTGGCCACAAAAGAGTAGCTGTCTTTGGCAAGAAGTCACCGCATCGACCCCTCTCTGTCACCTTCTGCCCATTTCGCTCTGTCTCATGAAGTGGATGTTGTTGGCGCTGTCTGAGAGTTCGGGGTACTGCTCCACTGAGATCACAAAATAGCCATCGTAGCCCTGTACCCGGCCCGTGTTTAGCACTTGTTGCTTCTCCCCTTCTGTCCACGAGCGAATCCCCTCCTCCCCATCCCGCAGTCTCTGCTGTTCCCGGGACCAAGCTTGGGCCACAGCGCGCTGTCGGGCCAGCTCCAGGACGCGGGCCTTCTCCTCGTCCAAGGTGGTCCCGTAGCGAGTGTTTAGACACAGTGCACCGTACTGGAGCTGGATGTCCGTGTAACGTCTAGTCCTTCCACTGAGCACTGTGTTGATCTGGGACACCGTCACGTTCACGCCGTTCTCCAGGGTCCTCCGCCCGCCGCTGAGGCCCAAGATGGAGAGGTCGCCCTCCGACGGCCCTTGCTTAATGAAATAGTGCGTGTCCACCCCGTCGATGGTGAAGTGCAAGTTCTCCAGGTAATGGGCGTTGTTGAGGATGGCCGCGATCCTCCGCCCATCCTCGTTGGCCACACTGATAATGTCGGTGGCCACGCGCCCGTCCTTCATGGCGAACTTGACGCCTTTGCCGAAGATAGAGCCTCCAGAGGCAAAGTTCTTGTTCTTCTTGACCTGCCGGCACCCGGCGATGCTGGAGCTGTAGATCTGTTCGAAGCGCTCAAGAGTGACAAAGGCTTTCAGCTGCTTCTGCACTTCACATTGGACCCCCAAAATTGACTGGGCAGGGAGAGAAAGAAGAGAAAGATGTGTTAGAAAGAGAAGTTTGATGATGCAAAAGCATTATTAGCACTCTGGAGACCAGCAGGACATCCTGGAAACATCTAATGAGGAGCTGTTAGCAACTTGTATCAACTTTTTTCACATTTTTAATTCTTTGTAGTGGAAGAGAAGCGTTATCAGGTTATTCCCCCTAATGTGCATAGTTTCAATAAACTGAACTGTATTTATTCTCACAGACTGAAGGATGTAGAGGTAGAAAAGGATTTTTTGCCTCAGTGGTGTGAAGGTCTAGTTTGGACATGCAATTATTTTGTGCTTCAGTGTTTTTCATCTGCACATAAAAAATTCACCTTGTGGCCATGATGCTTCATAAAGGGCTTTCAGATTTTCTGTGAAAAATTGTGGAAGTATTTGTAAAAGTTCCCTCTGTTTTAACTTCACGTTGTAACTCCCTGTGCTACCTTCAAAAAGCCCTGCATCTCAGGTAGGACCATAGCGGCCATAACCCCTTTATAGCCCATTTCAACCTGGCCAAAGCAGGTTGTTCAAAACTCAAGGAAGGCCCTAAATCCAACTCCTATTTCCTGCAAACTTTCCTACAATGCTCCAGGCTCCCTGAGCAAAGGCCAGCCCCACCTGATGCTCGAGTTTTGGCTTATACTGAAGCAAAAGCTCTGAGAGACAACAGCCTGGATCATTTGCAGTCAGGTACAATACAAAGTCACTTTTTCTGTTAGCGTATAATGGAGCAAGCACACAGCGAGTCAGCAGCTCATCATTACTGCAAAATGTCTTTGGAAATGCTCTCATCAATTCACGGCAGTGCAGGCTTCTTACAGACCCCCGTTCATGAACAATTATTTGCTCAAATTTCACAAAAGCAAGAGGACGCTACGACAAAACTCTGCTGGCACTGCCAACGGCTCAGTTCAATAATGTAATGACATCCAGGATTAAAAATAGGCTACAAAGAAAAGTTTGCTGCACTCCAATTATTTTGAGGAAATTTAACATCCATGAAGGATATTGCCTTAAACTGTCCACCAGCTAAAGGCTCACATCCTTCCTTGGCTGCCAGAGGACAATTCAGATGATACAGGTGTTTCAGCGTGGACCTCTCAGCTAAGACTTGTTACATGGCAAGGGAAGGGAAATAAAGCCTCATTTCCATGATGGCCCTTTCCAGGGAAGGGTCTCAAAGCACTAAAGAAACAAAAATAAGGGATTTAGCATTGCAACTCGCTCAGAGGTTATGAGCAGTTTTGCTCTATAAAGGAGAAAACTACAAGGGAACAGAGGTGCACAAGTTCAAGAGCATGTTTTGGGTTGTTAAGCATTAAAATATCCAGGACTGCCTTTAATTCAAAGTGCCAAGCAGGCTGGTGCAGCTCCTCCTTTCCCCCTTTTGATTAACAGTGTAGTAGTTGGAGCAGGAACCAGTCACCTATGGAAGAGGAGCTCTTTCTGGTTCTCCCCACACCGCCTGTGGGGCATCTCACACACAGCCTAGTGCGTGATATAATTAACAGACTGATAGGGAGCCAAACCCAGCTTCCCTGCCAACTGCACAAGTGCTCTAATTATGCAAAAACCAGACATAATTAATGTAGATGTCACTGATGATGGACATGAAGCAATTAGGGTCCTAAGCTCTGTGAAACACTGTTCTAAATAAGTGTATCCTGCACAGCCTTGGTTGGCTATTCCCTCTTCAGAGAGGTTTAAATGGGGAGATATTCTTCTCAGGTGCATCTCCTATGGATTGACTCTAGGTGGTCCCTCCACACCATCCAACGCGCCGCTTTGCTCTTCCAACTCGCCTCAGTAACTTTTACAAGTGATAGGAAAAGGCATTTCTCATTATTCATGTTGAATCACTGTTGGGTGTAAGCTCCTTCATTCAAAGATGTAAATCAGGTCTCCTGCGCTGCATTGCTATGTCCTGTGGTCTTTTACATATCACCATCTACATACACATCACCATGTTTACCAGCAGCTGAGTGATAAGGGGTCCCTGGAATTAACTGCACCATCTACTGATTGTCACCTTGGGGAAGGGAGGTCTGGGAGGTCACACAGCACTGGGCATGGGAGAATTATTCCTATCAGAAATCTCCCCCCTTCCTCTTCTATTTTGTCTTCATCACCTTATTCTTGATGAGCTGCAGGGACTCTATCGCCTTTTCCATCCTAATCAAATTACTAGGTATAGATTCCCTGTAAGTGCCTCCAAACTAGGTTGCCCCAACAAACCAGTGGGTCTAGACACCACTCCATTGCCTTTTCTTCTGATCCCAAATGAAAAGAGAGTTTGCAACGAGCTCTGAAAACCTGCTGACGCTGCAAGACAGACACTGATTTCATAGTCTACTGTTCTTTGGACACGTGGGACATATGGTTCATAACCACATGTTTATTCTGCTAAATACACAATACATATTTTATAAATAATATAATTTTATAAAATTTTAAAAGCCAATACTGCTAAAGAGAATGAGATGCTGTATTGCACCTCGTCATTCACACTGGATAATTTTTACTTTAATTCCTGATTTGGTTTTGGACTCCTCCAACTGCTTTATGCAAGACATGTTTCCTAACTCTCCAGGTCACTTCTACCCAGCCACAGGGCCAGGGATTGGTCTTGGAATTCTTTTATTTAGCTGTAGAGGGATACTCTAAAGTGGGGCTAGGGAGCCTTGTGAGGACAACAGTTGTACAACAAAGGTTAAGAGTGGTTGGTGTCCTTGGGTTTGCCATTAATTCAGGAAGGAATGTAGTCTGGTTGGCACATGCTGTGATACCATAGGAATCACAGCCAACAGCTGTGCCATGACCTACCATCCTCAAGCTCCATAGCCCAGTAACTGGGACCTTCTGGTCTGAGGTAATTTTCAGTTTTCCATTTTATGGTCAAATTCTCCATAGCTTTGAATTTCAGATCAGAAATTGCCATTATAAAAGGAAAACCTGATTTTAAAAGTCTTTTTTTACAATTTATGACCCAATAATAGGATACCAGACCTTTCCTTGAACTAGTTACATACTGCCTTGGTGGTATTATATGAAGTCATACAATTTCCACAGCTCCACCCTTCATCTGGATGCTGTTTAGAAAGAAAACAAGCAGCACCCACCCTGCTACTGGCAGGACCTGGAGGTTTAAAAGATTACACGTGATTTAACAGCAATGGCGTTGTCATCTCCTGCCTAAGGACACCCACATAGGATACCAGGCCAACTGCCTTGTTGGTGTCCTCTTTGTCTCCATCCAGGACATCTCCTCCTCTATACTGGGAAAGCATTTCTCACGTTGTGTGTGCAACCGTAGGACTGTCACTGCCACTGTTCCTGGTGGCTAAAACACAGATCGCATGGCTGACCCAGGCCATAGAATTAGGAATTTATTGACCTCCAGTCATGTGCCCGCTTAGCAATACTGTACGTGGGAGGGTTGTGAAGTTGGGGCCTTGAACCACCTTTGTTGGCAAAGAAACTGAGCAGTTCCCTGTCAATCTGTGGCTGTCCCAGCCTTCTGTGCTGCTTCTCACGCACATCGTAGTCAGTGCTGCCTGCGGGACTGTTTCAGTTGCTCATACATGGATGTCTAGTGTGGTCTGAGATGTCCCAGAACGCCTTCAGCGTGAGCATAGGGCAGTCAGAAACCAAAGAAGCTCTGGGAAGCATTTGTCCTTCTGAGTAGCACCTAGAGGCCACTTTCCTTACCTTGTTCCCCTATGGGCAACTGAATCAAACCCCTGCTTTGCACAGTCAATGGAGCCTACAGTGTCTTCAGTTTGGTATAAAATTAATGCCTGGTGGGTGCCCTATAAGCGAGCTCCACTGCCTGTATGAACTACATGTTGACAGAAAACAGTGGGTGCACAGATCTAGCACGCATGGAGGTACCTACATAGAATTGTAGAATCATAGAATGGTTTGGGTTGGAAGGGACCTTAAAGATCATCGAGTTCCAACCTGCTGCCATGGGCAGGGACACCTCCCACTAGACAAGGTTGCTCAGAGCCCCATCCAGCCTGGCCTTGAATACTTCCAGGGATGGGCCAACATGCACATCTACATATCTTAGTCTTGAATTCAGTCCTAGCTCCTAGCAGCTGACCATCTGAACTGTCCTTTGGCCTCCACTGAGAAGTCACCCAAATGGGTGGTGCTGAACATAATTTTTGACACTATGAGGAGCCCAGCCGGGCTCTTGCTCTAGAAGGGTACAGGTAATCCATGCTGTAGACATGAGGAAATCCAGGAAACTCTAGGGTATCTCAGATGGCACCAGGAAGCAAGTTCATTGTAGATCTCTGCTGGCTATAATGGAAGCTTGGGTACCAAGTTCACAGACAGAGACCTAAATTTAGGTGTCTTAATCAAAATAAAAATCACATCCAAAGGGTTTTCCACTAGGAACTCGTTAAAGGCCTTCTGGGTTCTCCCCATCTTTTGTCACATAGGGAAGCAGGAGATCAGACATGTGCAAAGCTGTAACGCTGAACATCATCATCACTATGCTATTACAATAACTAAACACATCTCCGTTATCTTGAAAATGAGCCTAGGATGACTTTGAAATGACTTTTTGAGTGCATTTCTTTGATAGAAGAGTGTATTTGGGAACAGCACTTTTTTGACGGAAAAGCAAACACATCCAACAGAAAAAAAAACCCAACCCAACAAATTCAGGCAAACCAGGGTACCGCTAGCTTGTATGTGCTGCTGGGAATATAAAGGGGGTGCAGGCAAACAGATTGTATGTAGTTCAAAGAGGCAGCGTATCCCTGACTTTGAAATTTACCATTTCTGTTTCATCTTCGAACTCGTTTTAATGAACTGGCAAGGAAGAGAAACAGAAAATTTCCATCCAAGGCTGCAGTGGCATGTGGTATTCTCTAAAAAATGTAAAAATGTAAACCAAGATATCCATAAAACCAGTTTTACGGAAGAAAGAAGGGAATTCATAGTTATTTTATTTCAATATTTGTTGCTAGATGTGAGTGACAAATATGCTGGGTTTGTTTTTTCCTCACAGTCTTTTTTAATCAGATGTCCTTAGGTGACATTTCACTTTATCTAGCAACAGCCCATCGGAGAGAAGAGAACGACCTTCATCATTTGTTCGCTGCTGCGCAGAGCTCAAGAGAATGGCACATTACAGAGATCTCTGAATAGCCTCTTGCATTTTGCCGGCACCTCTTGAGGATTTGAAATACCACAGCCGGATACTATCATCTGTTGTTTTTAAATACTGCCTTCCAGTGTGAGACTGAAAGCTTTAATTTCCCATCAAGGATCCAAGATGTGAAATACGTGAACATGTTTCCAAGTTTCTCTATATCCTTGTGCCATTATACACAGATAGGTGTTTCTCTTACCACCATATGGCTTACAAGACAGAAAGCCACTTCTTCCGAAAGGCTTGGAAGTTATGTCTTCTCTGAAATATTCTTCATCAACAACTCCTTATTTACCCCCTAGCTCTCTGTTAGCAAAACCAGTCTTCTTGTATCAGTCTCTTCCTTCCATTCCACCTGGCTATCACCTGCAGATGAGTCCCTGTTTGGATGTTCCCCACCAACTCCCAGCTGGTGGAGGTGCAGGAGGAGCCTGTCAACCACCACAGCTTATCAGGCCCCTACCCATCAGCATGGCTGCACCACACACAAGTTGGCTCAGAGGCCACATGCCTGCTTAGTGACCTGCCAACCATGAATGCAAGTGGGACACTGGAGCTGAGAGAGTTTGGGGTTGTTCAGCCCAGAGAAGAGAAAGCTCCAGGGACACCTTATACCTCCTTCCAGTACTTAAAGGGGGCCTACAGGAAAGATGGAGAGGGACTGTTTATCAGGGAATGTAGTGATAGGATGAGGGGCAACATTTTTTAACTGAAAGAGAAGAGATTCAGATTAGATATTAGGAAGAAATTATTTATTGTGAGGGTGGTGAGGCACTAGAAGACGTTGCCCAGAGAAGCTGGGGATGCCCCATCCCTGGAGGGGTTCAAGGCCAGGCCTGGTCTAGTGGGAGGTGTCCCTGCCCATGGCAGGGAGGTTGGAACTCGATGATCTTCCAACTCGAACCATTCTATGATTCTATGATTAATGTCTTTGAGACTTCACCTCCTTTTGCTGCATCAGATCCAGTGAAAATTGGCCACAACTTTTGCAAAACATAACTAGGGGCTGATGGACAGACGTGCAGACGGCATGATGGCCCAAGCCCAGGACAAAGCGCCCGCAATGTGAGGATGCCCTCCCTGAATGATGAGCACTGGCAGAGCTGGTCCCTTCAACAGATTGTCCTCGGGAGAAGCTCTGCCAGAAAGCACAGCCCTCCAGCTCGCTCCCTGGCTGAGCATCCCAGAGCAGCCCTTGCCTCCAAAACGCTGCTCCATAAAGGATGCCAAAAGCTGCTCCTCCAGTACACCGTGTAATGGGCACTGCAGAAAACAGGACCCTTCCTGGAGGCACAGTGCTCATGGGATGGAGAGAAGGGTAGTTAAAAATATGATGTTGTTAGCAATATAAGCACCGACTCCAAAACAGCCCTCCCTGCAAATAGAGTTGTTCTGGCTCCAGCAATTACCTGACAGTTCAACAAGACAAAAGAGAAGGAAAAAAAAACCCAGAAAACAACCCAAAAAAGAAATTGGATTCAGGTGCAGCAGCTCCACAATATGCCAGAGGTCACCCAGAGTCCCCTGGTGGCCAATAACACTGAACTTGTTCAACAAACAATTTAGTGACAGCCTCACGGTCATAGGGAGGAGGAGGGGGAGGGTGGGAGAAAGTGCTGCACAACAGAGTATTGGATTTTAAATGTCACTCCAGAGCTGCAGGGGGTTAGCACAAGGTTTATGACACGCTGGCTGTTTCTAAGCTGCTGAATGCTCCAAGTCAGAATTATCCCTCCCATCTTCCAGCCCTGCGAGGCAAGTACCAACAATGTTTTGGAAGGAGATGCTCAGGCCCTGTGGTAATGCACTCTGAAGGGATGTGAAGCAGCCATTTATGGGGAGTCAGTTGCTTTGCTGTTCTGCTCCTGTTATTCATTCCTCTCTGATAAAAGAACTGGCTCAACCTGCCGGGCCACAGCTTTGATCAGCGAAGCCAGTGGAGTAACTCAAATTTACTTTGGTCTATCGCAAGGAGATATGTGACCCAGAGAAACCAGGGATCGGAAGACACAGAGATGAGAAATCTGTGGTTCATCATTCACAGAACATCCCTGGATTTCGAGCAGGGTGGGCATTTTCCAGAGCCTTGTCCCAGCTACTCTTAAATGACAAAAGATCTTAAGCCTCCTCCATATGGTCTGGAAGATCACTTCACAGTTTGATCAGTCTTATTATCTGAAAATATTTCCTGTGCTTCCTTTTAACTGTGCTTAATTCTGTCATTTGCCATGTGAAATTTCCAAAAGTTTATATTTTCTTCCACATGCTTCTTCAATAAATACAGAGACAGCCAGTAGGAAGGAGGACTGGATGGTGTCTGGGAGCGCGTATGTGTGGCTGGAAGGGTTGGGAGCGAACAGAACTACACGGAAACATCAGTGTTGGATTCACGGATAGGCTTAGGAGAAAATGTGTTCAGGTACCATATGGGACTGAATTTATTTTATGCAAATATATGCCTATAATATGCTGGATGTGACAGAAAGGAAGGGAATCCTGCTCTATAGCATTTGAGAGCCACTTGCTATCACAGCATGATCCTGCAACCGTAGACTAAAATAAAAATGCTCTTGTTTTGTTGCTGTCATAACACAGGGGAAGAATATGAAACAACCTGCAATGGTTAAATTCCACTTTCACCACTTGAGTGTAAAGTGACTCATCTGGGAAGCACCGTGGCTGCATAAAGCCCTCTTTTTACCAAGCAGGTCCCTGCACAGTCCTCACTGCAGATTCTTGATTTAAAAACCCGAAGGGGACATGGAGATTTTCATTTCTTCTTATTTCTCGTTCAGGCAGATTCACCTAAAGCGGGTGGATGGAAGGGAGGGCTCGTTGGTTTTATTTTCAGCCCATCTGCCTGTATGAGCAAGTGTCAGTCTTCATCTCAAGCTGTCACTCAAGTTACTTGGGTATTCAATAAGCCTAATAATAATAATAATAATAATAATAATAATAATAAACTAAGGATAAAATAATGATATAGTAATAATAATAAAACCACCAATAATAATAATAATAATTTCTGTTGTGGTTCTGTGAGAGTTATTATCTACTGCACAAAACAATTTAGAGACAATCTTTTGTGCGGTCTCTAAATAAGCCTTCCCTGTTTGCCTTCTCCTGCACAGCTTTGCCTGGGGAGACCGTGTCACGTCAGAGAGGATGAAAAATCCAGAAGCTATTTCTCATTAGAGAAATCATCTCTATTAGCATCTTATTGTTTAATCCAAGGCAGAGGGAAACAAAAAATGAGTCTTCGAGCTCCAAAACACAATTGAGTGACTGCAGTGTAATGGTTTTCAAGCATCAACTCAGCCATGGTAGCAAAAGGCACAGTTCTTTTGGTCCCACTCTGTTATAAAGTGATATGTCATCTTATAAATCTCTCGTTGAAGTTGAAGCTGGTACATTTTAGCTTTTCTTTACCATAGCTATGAGGCTGAGTACCAAGGATGGGCTGACACATGACTATTTTATCAATCCACTGTATCTTGTTCATGCTGGTGAGTGACACCTTTTGTGGCTGGAGAAATGTGACACTGTCTCTTACCTCCTGGTAAGACCTCAAGATTTCAGTCAACTCTTAGACAAAGAGGCTAGGAGGGCAGCTGGGATCCATTCCACTTCCTACCGTTATCATTTTATTAGCAGAAATGTTAGGAGCATCTCCTGACCTCCCCAAACAAATGGTGCCGCACCGCTCTTGCGATGTTTGAATGGACAGCAATAGTAAGCAGGAATTCAGACTAAAGAGGATTTGGACTAAACAGATGAAAGCAAACCCGGAATAAAATCAGGCTAGGAGATGAAAAAGTATCCTGAGAGGTAAATGACTTTTTCAGGGTCATATAACTGATAAGCAGTAGAGCTGTGAGTAACCCAGGGCTCTTGGATCCTGACCATGTGCTAACCTTTAGCAGAGCTGCCTCCGTCCTTCAGCTAAAATAATTCCCCACAGGATGAGAGGGGAAAATGATTGGGCTGTAAAAGCTTTTTTTTTTCTTGCCAATTTCATCACTGAATTTTGTGCCAGCATTTACCAAAATGGTTTGTGATGCAGGCCTGTTTTTAAAAGCAGGACGCGGTGACTTGGGCTTAAACTCAGTCAGGTAAAATGAAAGTTAATTATCAGCTAAAACTTTTTTCTGGTGAGACCCACTGCAATGCAGAACAGTTTCCTAGGGAAGTATTGGGACTTGTTGTTTAAGACATTTTAAAACAGACTGAATAAATTTCTAGAAAAAAACCCCACTCTGTAGAAAATGATCCTGTGTTAAGATTTGCTTTTCTTCACAGAATTACAGAATCACATGGGGTTGGAAGGGACCTCTGGAGATCATCCCAACCCCCCTGCCAAAGCAGGTCCTCCTACAGCAGGTTGCACAGGAACTTGTCCAGGCAGGTTTTGAATATCTCCAGAGAAGGAGACTCCACCACCTCTCTGGGCAGCCTGTTCCAGGGCTCTGCCACCCTCACAGGAA
>JAOXNO010000001.1:205509896-205532872 GCA_028565335.1 Limnodromus scolopaceus
GACTAAAAAGACCCAAGTCCCTCAGCCTTTCCTTGTAAGAGAGATGCTCCAGGCCCCTCATCATCTTTGTAGCCCTTCGTTGTACCCTCTCCAGCAGTTCCCTGTCCTTCTTGAACTGGGGAGCCCATAACTGGACACAATACTCCAAATGTGGCCTCACCAGGGCAGAGTAGAGGGGCAGGATGACCTCTCTTGACCTGCTGGTCACACTCTTCTTGATGCACCCCAGGGTGCCATTGGCCTTCTTGGCCACAAGGGCACATTGCTGGCTCATTGTCATCCTATTATCCACCAGGATTCCTAGGTCTTTCTCCTCAGAGGTGCTCTCCAGCAAGTCAGACCCCAACCTGTACTGGTGCATTCACTCCCAAGAATCCTTGGTGCAAAGGCCTTGAACTCAGCCTTCAATATGTGATAACCTCTTGCGGCAGAAAGAAAGAGAAACCCACCATTTCACTGAGCAACCACCAGAAAACATCACAGGGAAAAGCACCAGGAGAGTAAGGAACTTAAGGCGTGATTATTCAGTCAGGTTTCATTGCTGTAATGGGGACTGACTCGCTCTTAATCTCCCAGCATTTCAGGGAGAACCCGCTGAGAGAGGTTTTTGTAATAAATATTGCAACCGGATAGTTGCCTGCTAAGGGTGTGAGGTAGAGTATGGAGTTGCATGGATCACCTTGCTGTTGTCCCATTCTTGGGTTTTCATCTGTGTGTGGATTAGCTCGTAGGACGGCTCCATTGCATCCATGTCTGGCTTGGGGTAGCCGGGGATGACATTGTGTAGCTGGAACCCAAAAGTGAGCAGCCAACTGTTGACATCTGGAAGAGAACAGAAGCATAAATCAGATTATCTGATCTCTCACGCAGGGTTGCCCAGGAGAACAGCAGAGAGGAGGACCCTATAGTGTCTGGCCAAAATGATGAGAGTCTACTTTGTGTGAAGAGCCCAAATCTTAATGGTCCTTGAAAGAAGCATGTGCCAAAGCTGGGCTTTCCACCTCCAATCACAGTCCAGTTCTGCACTTTCCCAGCTCTGAAACAGAAGCATTGGCAGTGATCACATGGCCCAAATCAAAGCCAACTCCACGTTTGCTCTTCGTGAAGCAGGAATCAGGCATGGCTCTAAGGTGATGCAGGAGGAGCACAGGAATCACAATACATTAATGGAGGCTGAGATGCTCCAGCTGAATGAGAAGTGTTGTCCACTCCTACATCCAGGTCTGAACATCTCAGCCACAACACTTCTCTTCCTGAGGTGTCTCAAAGGGACTGCAGGCTGAAGACTAAATTAAGAGCTACGTGAGCCAGAATACCAGGACACGCAGCATGGTCATTCAGCAGGTGCTCATGGAAGAGGCTTCCATGGAAATGCCAGTTTCTTGGCATTTTTCATAAGAAGGTGTAGTTTGAGTATTAAACCAGTGTAAAGTCATATGTCATCTTTCATAGTGACATTTAAAATCAGCTTCCATGCTACCTGCAAGGTATATTACAGTGCAAATAAGCTTACAGATACAAGGCTACTTTGCTTGGGTACTTTTCACAAACCACTTAGAAAATATCCATGGATGGTGAGAAAACTGCTGGCTACTGGTGATAAACTATTATCCTATGCAAAAGGGGAACCACTGGCACTGAAGGGGACATGAAGGAAACCCCAGACATTTGGGACATCATACCTCCATTCACTTGATGGTACAGACTGCAAAGTCTTTCCTGATTTTTGATTGCACAGCTATTAGGAACAGCAGATGAAGGTTAATCTGCCGGAGGAAATGACGAGGCTGTCTCACTCCTAGATTTGCTCAGGATCAGCATGACTTGATGATCTCACCTTTTTTGCCTTCTCTGAACTCTAGAGAAGGACACACCTGTCACAACCCTCAAGCAATACGGGGTGCATTTGGGACACAAATAGCAATTGCAAGAAAAAGAAAGGTAAGAAGGTAAGCAAAGTTTCAGTAATATCAGCTCCCTGAGGTCTTAAGTGTTCTGGATGCAACTGGGATTGTGTTGGCGATTGAACTGCTTCAAGCTGGACGTGTGAGGGGCTTGATTTGCGTTTTGCTAAACTCAATAAACGTTGTTGAAACAATCTGAAGAAGGGATCAATTTAAATCCTCAAATATGCATCTTTGATTTTTTTTTTTCTCTATACCCCATGAGCATAAATGAGTGTTTTGAAGAACTGGTCGGGAAAGAAATTATGGATGCAAGCAGCAAACAAGGCACTTCCAGATGACTGGAGAACCAGGAGCCAAACAAACACACTGTCTGTTGCTTGTTTTCTCACAGGCCAAAATGTTGAGATTGGGCAGATGTCCAAAAAGTCCTTACGACAATCCATGTGGAAGGGGGAGGATTTCCGTAATAAAAACACTTCTGTTCACTCAATGTACAGATTGTTTTTGGAGTGTCTTTGAAACCGAGAGTTTGGGGGGGGGGGAGGAGGGAAGGAAAGAAATTAAAAGGCTCATTTGACTATTTTTTTGCCTAGCGCTAAGCCAGCCTGCTTCCAAATCCTTCTCATGTGAAATGAAGACCTTTGATGTACATATTGTGGACCAGGTGGTCAGAAGAACAAAGTAAAACAGTGAAGGTCGGCATTGGTGCAGGAAGCATTTTCCAAGCACTTCACAAACGTTAAAAAGGATACAGAGCAGGGATGCTGAACAGCCGAAAAACACGTAACATGCCTGGAAAGATTCAAGACAGGCTTTTTTTGATACTTCTCAGAAAATCAACTTTCAAAACATTTGCAAACAGGAGTTTGTTCTTTTTGGGAAGAGGTGTTGGAACTCCCAGAACAAAAAAAAAAAACCACACCAAAAACCACCCAAAAGGTGTGGAGCTGAGAAAACAGGAGAAAATATTAATTTGCCAGGAGGCAGTGACAACTTTTTTGACAGAAAAGTACATTTCACATCACAGAGTTTTTTTTTCAGCTACAGTAACCCTGCCAACACATTTCGCAGTAAATTCATTTGAGGGCAAAGAAAAAGAGTGCTTAATGCAGACACATGTAATGGAAATGTCAGTTCAATCCATCAGGATTGCTGGAGCTGGCAGCCAAGCTCTGCGCCATGAAGTGTACAATCGCTAAAATATTCATGTTTAACAATGGGCCTCTCAAAACCTAAATACCTGCTTCTGCTCCCCTCTCCGTGCGCCTCCAATTTGTACCCATGAGCCCAGAAACCTCAGCGGTGGAGCCCAAAGCGCGTGTCGTTTGCCCATGTGCTGGGTGCTGAGCTCCTTTAGGGATAGCAGGTCCCAGGAGAGGCAGGAAGGGACAGAGGGCAGTTCCCTCTGCCTGAATCTGGGCAGATTTGGTTGTAATGACAAGGACACGCTCATCACAGGTCCTGTCCATGGGGTGCCTGAAAGCATCAGCAGAAGGAAACGCCCGAGCAGCAGCCTTGCATCACAGCGTTCATCCCACTACGTGACCCCTTTCTTCCATGCACTGGGAGAGGAGGAACTTAAAAAAAATTTTATTTGGGCTCTGTATTCTTGAAAGACTAAAAATAGAACTTTTAAGACAGTGGAAAAAGTTGTTCGGTGCATATAAAAAATTAAAGTATCAGATTTGGACATCTTGATGTTATCATCAGAGCTGGGTGGGAAACTGTTCACCTGTTCCAAGACAAGATGGGAAATTTTGTCCTGTCTTAACTTGAGCATGAAAATAAAAATCTGTTAATATGTCATGAAACAACTCTCAAAAACTAGTTCAGATCAAGACAAGGATTTCAAATCAAGATCTTCCATTTTGTTTTTGACTCCTTAATTTTTCTCTTCCAGTTTTCAATCATTACTTTATATTTGAAAAGGTCAAAAACCAAAAAGGAATTTTTCTTTTCTTTAGAATTTGTCATTTAGACAATTTTGAGAGCTGTTTACAACATTTCTGCTGAGAAATCTCTCAAGCTCAGCCCTCTCCCATAAACAAATTCAGTTTTGACAAATGAGCTTTTTCTGATAGGAGAAGTTATTTCAAAGTATTCCCTGCCAGCCTTAATTATCAGAGTGAGGCCAACACACAGGATCTTAGTCTGCATCTTTTGGCATATTTTACTTCCCTCATGGCATCATCTTCTCAGCTCTGGAGAAAACAGCTTTTCTTTAAAAAAAATAATAAAATACAATCTAATCCTTATGATTATTGCAGAAGAACCTGAAAGCATGAATCCTAACACCTAGAAAAACAAGCAGAATAGAACAAACCAGGATTTTTATTTTGTAACATTTTTTTCTTTGCTATTAAGCCAATCTCATAATTCAGGGGAATGCAAATAGTGTTGTATACGGGAAAGTTGTGATAGACATAGTAAGGGTAGTTTAAAATTAATTGTATCTCCTTAAGAAGTATATACATTTGATTTGTGATTATGGCACCTGATTTTCCAATGGGACATATGTAGAAAAGAGTCCCACCAAAAGAGTCCTCTCAAACGTTACTACCAGTGTTGCACAAAGCATAAATACAGGAAGGACATTTAACCTAGAGAATTATTTGCTGTATAAAAAAACGGACGTAGAGCTCACATTACTGCCATTTTACAAAGTCCCAGGGGAAACAGTTCAGAGGTGATGCCAAGCTGTGGGGTAGGTGTGCCCTAAAATCTTTAATTCTAACGCACCTGCTTTTATTGACTTTCTGTGGAAACTGTTTATTCTTTGGGGCAGATTAACTTTGAGCTACACGTTAGTGCAACGCGCTCTGAAATGGCTGACTGTAATAAAAGGTTTAAGGTGCTGTTGCCATTCTGCTAAAACAAATCTGCATGTCATTTGCTTAGTTGCAAATAAATCTCGAGGCAAAACTGTGTAAACAGCTGCCCCTCTACAAAGAGAAAGGTTATCAGGACGTTAATTGGTAGCTAAACCTAGGACATCTGAGGGAACGAAAAACTAGAAGCAAAATAAAGAGAACAAACACCAAGGAAGAGAAAAGGAAACAGGTTTGGGAATTACAGTCTCCATCTACTCTAATGAATTAAATGTGCCCTGGACATAGGGGTCAACTGGCAAAGAAAAGCTTGTGTCCATTATATGAAACACTGGAAAACCTCATGGTGACCAGGATACCGAGAGAGAAGAACCTATTCATTGATGGCAAGCTTGTGAATATGTTAATTAATTTAAATGTCTTACCTGTCATGTAGCATTTGATATCCTGAGAGTTGCTAATGGGGTTGTTGTTTTTGAACATATACAGGTTGAAAGGCATTATGTTATTGCTGCTCAGATGCTTCCACATATCATGGTCTGGACTTGTCCACCGACCCGCTAGCACGTCATAGTCTCTCCGTCCCATGTGGATAAGCTTTGTGAGGGGGTCATACAGTCCTCCATGGTAGCCAATGATGATCTGGAAATTGGGATTGGTGTCCATATAGATCTCCCCATATGCTGTGTACAGTATCTGCTTAATCATTAAGCCAGTCCCACTGAAGACAGCCAAAGGCGTGCCGATGTTGTCGCAGGCTATGTAGAATTCATCACCGCTGCTGAGCTCCATTGCAAAGAGGTGGCCTTGGAGGTCATAGTAGAGGGAGGTGATCTCAGAGCTTGAGTGGTTGTATAAATGGGTGACCTTGGTTGGGTTGGTCAGGTCTGCGTAGAAGAACTGCAAGTGATGGCCATGGCTGGTTTTGCTAGAGACTCTCCTTCCTAGGCCGTCGTAGCGGTATTTCACACTCCACCCGCTAGCTTTATTGTAGGCTTTGATGAGCAGCCCAGCTGAATTGTACTCAAAAATATCATTGCCCCTTTGCTTCAGGAAGCCATCTTCATCCATTTTGTACTGCACATCCCCCAGTCTAGTAATTCTGTCCCTGAGGTCGTACCTGAGTGGTGTAAGGCGGGCGCTATTCCCTGGACTCAACAAGTGGAGGTTCCCATTTAGGTCATAGCTGTAACGCCAGAGCGGTTTGTCATTGATAGACACCGTCTGCAACTGGCCATCAGCATCATACTCATACGAGTACCTAGTTGTGTTCGCATAAGGGCCAACTTTCAGCTCTTTCTTAACCACTCTCCCCATGTTGTCATACTGCACAGTCATCCAGTACATCAGCGACCGGAATATCTCGTACTGGACCTCCTTCATCCTGCCATAGGCATCAAAATGCTTAGTGTGAGTCATGACAGCAGTGGTGATGATCTGGTTGATATCATAGTAAATGACCCCGAATTTGCCAAATTGCTCAGTTTTGCCTGACACATCATCGTACCTGTAGAGGTCAATGGGTAAGGGTGTCTCGTTGATGACTGCTTGCATGCTGGTCACCCGAAAGCTGTTGTCATAATTGTAGTCAAAGCGTGCATTCACCATGCCTTCCTCAGTGAAGCGGAAAATCTGTCGATCAATGAGGGGTCCTATCTGCCTGTATCTGATCGTACACGTGAACCCTTCATTCTGCAAGTTTATTGTCTTGAGCATGCCAGCAGTTTCGTCATAGGTGAAACTGATCTTCGTGGTGTCGTAGAGCATCTCGGCTAACTTGGACAACTTTCCATACTTGTAGATGACACGTCTCCCTGTCCCCAAGTACAGAGTGTGGAGGAGCTGCTCATCCTCTGTGAAATCCTGAATTACCGAGGCGTTGCCTTCCGGTGGCCGGTAGATGTTCCGGTAGTAACCAATGGAACGAATGGTTTCTAAAGTCTGACGGGCAACGTTGGGCATGGTCACTGATGACAACCGGTCGTTCTTATCGAACTCAAAGATGTACTGTCTCTGGCTGTGAAGGAGCAGCACCATGGACTGGATGGGAAAGAGAAAAGTATAGATTATATTCCTCATTTTCAGGCAAAATTATACTCAGCTCTCACAAAACCTGCCAGATTCTCCAGTCCAAAGAGCAGGGCGAGTGAGATAAATCTCTGCACTCATAGGATTAAATGGTGAGAAGTACGCAGCTGCATGGCATGGTGAGTATCTCCAAGCAGGAGCAGGTCAGAGGTAGAAGCAGTTAATGCAGTGAGGAAGGTCTAAGTTCAGAATGCTCAGTTGTTGGAATCGATCCCCTGTAGCTAGCTGTCTCCACACAAATTCCCTGTGCCAATAGCTTCTACAGACTAAATAAATAAAATTGGTAGAGCTACTTAAACAATGCTTGAAAAAGTACCCCCCGACACCTTCCAATGCCTAATTAATTCACTGTGTCTGCGTACCTTCCATTACTCTCTTACTGCAAACTTCTGCCTGCATCCTTATTTGTTCTGGGATGGTTTTTTACATGAAACAAACAATCCACACAGACTATATAATACATGGAACAAGTCAATACTTTTTGTTTTTTAAAAGCTACATTACTGTAGTTTCCTTAAACTGCTGTAGGGACAGGCTCTGTGCAGAACTCGGAAAACGGCAATTCCAGTCCCAGGTATGCAGTACATGGATCTATAGGACAGTGTAATGATGAATGGTAATACCCAGAAGAATTTATGTCTCGTGCCAGTCTCCAGAGTGCAGACTACAGAAAACACTGCAAAGCATGCTACAACAGTTTGGCTGTATTCATAGAATGGCTCGGGTTGGAAGGGACCTCAAAGATCATTCAGTTCCAACCTCCTGCCCTGGGCAGGGACACCTCCCGCTAGAGCAGGTTGCTCAAAGAGCCATCCAGCCTGGCCTTGAACACCTCCAGGAATGGGGCATCCACAGCTTCTCTGGGCAACCTGGGCCAGTGTCTCACCACCCTCACAGTAAAGAATTTCTTCCTGAGATCTAATCTAAATCTCCCCTCTGTCAGTTTAAAACCATTCCCCCTCATCCTATCGCTCCACTCCCTGATAAAGAGTCCCTCCCCATCTCTTTTGTTCATGCCTCGCACTTTTTAATTACATGTATTTCCTACAAAGCAGTAATGGGCCACTAGAAGCAGGCGGGCTGTTAGGCTGTGTGGGTTGTTTTCCCATGGAAAATCCTACTGGAATTTCCTACTGTTCAGTCCTCTGACTCTACCCGAAGATATTTTGTATCACAGCTAGCTCAGCAAAGGAATGTTGTTCTTAAAAAATCAAATGCCAAAGCTTCACAGCATTAAAGCATGTTCTCAGTGTGACTGGGAAGAAAGACACCTCAGGCTATTTTCAGCTTCTCTTTGGAGGTCTGGCACCAAAGTTACTATGTGCACCTTAGTGTGGACAGAAGAGGAGTATTGGACCATAAGGACCATTAATCAGCTGATGTGAAGGAGCACTGCTGTACTCAAGTCAAAGGAGTAAAGCCCAAATGCACCACCTCTGGGCAATTAGGGGATCCTTACCTTCTCCAAGTAAGTGTAGCTCCATGATTTGCCATCAGCAAAGATCCTGGATGTAATTCTGCCAGACTGATCATACTCCATCCTTTCTGACATCGTGCCCCTCTGAATCCCTGCAATGTGTCCCCCCGGGGAATAGGTGACATTGACCCCGTTCAATCTGCTGCTGGGTGACCAGAGACTGGGCCTCCCTGCCTGGTCATAGAGGATGCGGAGCGTGAACTTGCGGTGATCATCATAGATTTTCTCTGTCCTTGTCACACGATCAAAGTCGAGGGACAGCAGGTTTCTGTTGTGAACCTACATGAAAGAGATGGAGAATTAGGAAATTGGAAACAGTTTAAGTTACAAAGACTAGCCTTGTTTCACCAAACATCTCTTTAGACCACAGTAGAGTGTTTCCAGCTGCTAATTGCCTGTGGATAAGAGGCAATTTTCAAAGCAAAGAGTTATCCTAATGTTCCATCTGTTGAATTCAGCGAGGAGAGAGGCAGAAAAACAGAGGGTACTTTTGAAATACCACCACCATGAAGGAAAACCTAGGAATAGCCAAATCTAGGATTAGGACTTCTACAGCAGATATGATTATAGACCTACAGAAGATGTAATGCCAACTTCTTGCAGGAAATATTTGCAAGGTACTCTGCTTATCATACCTGGGATATCATAGAATCAAAGAATTATAGGATATCAGGGTGGAAGGGACCTCAAGGATCATCTGGTCCAACTTTTCTTGATAAAAGCAGTCTAGACAACATGGCCCAGCCTGAATCTTAAACGTGTCCAGTGTTGGGGAATCCACCACTTCCCTGGGGAGATTATTCCAATGGCTGATTGTTCTCAATGTGAAATATTTTCCTCCTGTGTCCAATGGGAATCTCCCCAGGCTTAACTTGAACCCATTACCCCTCATCTTTTCCATGTGACTCCTTGTAAAAAGGGAAGTGTCCATATTCTTTGTAGCCACCCTTTAAATACTGGAACATGTTGATAAGGTCTCCCCTAAGCCTTCTTTTTTCAGGGCTGAACAAACCCAGTTCTCTCAGCCTTTCCTCAAACAGCAGGCTTCCCAGGCCTTTGATCATCTTGGTGGCCCTTCTCTGGACCCTCTCCAGCCTGTCCACATCTTTTTTGTACAGCGGGGATCAAAACTGAACACTGTAGTCCGGGTGTGGCTGAGTGGGATAAGGACTTCTTTGTCTCTGCTGGTGATGCCCTTCTTGATGCAACCTGTTGTCTTTCTTTGCCGCTGCAGCTCACTCTTCACTCATACTGACTCCGTTGTCCACCAGGACCCCTGGGTCCCTTTCCACAGAGCTGCTCCCCAGCCAGGTAGATCCCAGTCTGTGCTGCACTCCTGAATTATGCTTTCCCAGGTACAAGACCTCACACTTGTCCTTGTTGAACTTCATAAGGTTCTAGTTAACCCACCCTTCCAGCCTATCCAGGTCTTCCTGAAGGGTGGCTCTTCCTTCCAAAGTGTCCCCACCCACCGTACAGACCACTCATCTAGACTATAACGCACCAGTTTCTCTAGCAGGAGGCTGTAGGGAACCACGTCAAAAGCCTTGGAGAAGCCAGGATATACAGTCTTTTGCTTTCATGCACATCAAAAAAGATCACTTGTAGAAAAAAAGATGGATGTTTGTCAACATAGTGGAAATCAGACCTTTTCTCTGAGTTTACTGAATATACCGGAGGCTAAGCCTGTCCCCTGAGATGAAATATGGAGGCCTTGACCACTGTAGATGTTAGAGAGAGCAGGAACTTTTCTGTGAGAGCTGGAGTTTTAGCTTCATTGTCCTGGGGTTATTTGGTGTTGCATAATTACACTCCTGTTACCTCCACTGCCTCTGCATTTTCAAAGATCAAAGATATCTACTTCAAAGGTAAGAGCAGGAATACATTTTGATTCAGGGATTGTAGCACACAGCAATACAAAAAGGAGCTGATAATACACCTCACGTTTAGCCGCGTGTGCAAGGAGACTTACAAAGCCACATCTCCACAGCCACATCATCCATCCACATTCACAGTGCAATATTGCTGGTGAAGACAACTCTTTCTTCATCCCACCAATTTTGAAACTCATTCAGGTGGTGAACTCCTCTTTTCTAGAATGGTAAAGATTCTTATTGCGTGAATTTCAAACTCCAAACAGCTGACTTGGTTTTTAGTTCCCTTTGCAGCCCTTCAGGTGCAGTCAATAAATCAGAGTTTGCTGTTTGCTGCAAGGTCTTCAGGCCAAGTTAAAAACACCACCTTATCCTGCTCTGGGTAAAGCTAACACTCCTGATCCAAGTATTGTTCTCAGCCTTGATCCAGCTTTGATCTTGGCCATACTTCAGGGTGTATGATTGAATTCCCACTATATTTTGAGGGACGTGGGAGTATCTGAAAGCTAAACAGTGAAACGATGGGGTAGGGAGAAGGGGTTCCTCAGCCTTGGAGGAACAGGAGAGGGAAAGGCAGAACTGCTGTGTGGGCAGATGTCTGGGGAGAAACCTGGAGAATCAGAATCCAAAAGAAGGCATCTCAGGAGCTGGGGTTGGAGGAGGCAAAAACACAGCTGAGAAAATGTGGAAGTGAGCAAAGGGTGAGCGTGGCCACAAGAGATAGAAGGAATTGAGGCCATGATATAAGTGTAGAGATGATGTAAGAGGAGGCAAGTGCAACAATGATCTTCAACTTATGAATAACAATGGGGAAAGATAGGTATGACTTGAGGAAAAGAAACATTGTGGAAAAGTAGATAATGCCCCAATTAATTATGTGTAAAATAGAATGTAAATGGGCAATGGGGGAAAGAAAATCAGCCAAAAGCCCACTGTAATAGGCAGGCTGGGAAATAATTAAAAAGGTATAAATTAAAAAGGTATCAAAACTCAAAGTACAGATGTACATATGTAACTAACAGAGCAATTTGATATCTCATAGGTGCTTGCTGCTATAAATAGAGGAAGAGAAGTGGCAATTGCCTGCAAAAAAAAAGCAAAGTAGGAAGGAATAGCATCTCTGCCTTCCGTCTATTCACAGAGCAGCTTCAGCCTGGCAGCTGCAGCTTCTTCTGCTCCTGGTCTCTGCCAAGAGAGCTGGAAAGAGCTCTTCCAGGGCTGGGACAGTAATCCAGGCTGAAAGTGGCCTCCCTGATCTGTACACCAGCAGCAGTGCCATTCACCGAGCTGGAAGGACCAAATAACAGGTCCCGGGATAGCTCTTAAGCTCAGCCCAAATTTCTGCATCCCATTACCGGTGCCCTAAGTCATTGCACCCTCCCCATGCTCTGGCAAGCAATTTCTACGGGACTAGTTGGAACCAGTCTCCCTTTTCATGATTTTTTTTTTTTTAATGATTTTGTGTTCTCCTTCTCTCTGCATGCAATCTCTCTTCTCTCCAAGAAGTGCTTCAGTGCCAACAGCCGCCCCTCAAGGTGACGGGCAAAGTGAACCCTGCTCTGCCAGATAGCCTCTGAACAGGGGCTAAATCTTCTTCATCCTTGTTCAAGGGCATGCCTGGAATAGAATTGAATTTTTTGCAGCAGTACTGACAGGGCTGCAGGCTTCAGTCCAATAACTGTGTTTTATGGTGAGCAGCTAAATAAGGTGCCATCCTACATCCCAGAGTCCGTATCCTGGAAGGGGGTCTGAAAAGCTCCTGCAAAAACCTTTTGCCCCTCAGGGTGTTTGACAAGGCTTGTGATCAGCACAGGGCTGAGACAGGGTAAAATTAAATCCATAGTTCAGAGTGTATTTGACCTCTCCTCTGTAATGTGTGAGAGGCAAAATTTAACCCCAAATTCAGGTTCCACAGTAAAAGCTTTGTAAAAGCAAGAGGATAAACATGCCACCATCTCTGATTTCTCCAATGCTTCCTATGGAGCTCCTTTAGCTCACATTATAATTAAACAACATACATTGATCTCCCTGGGAGCACAAGAACACAAAAAGGGAAGATTTGTCGTGAAAACACTCTGGCAACCTTCAGCGGAGGAGGGCAAACAATACTTCTGCAATGAGAGCTCCAGGAGCCAGCAGCATCCCTGTGATAAATGGTCGCCTACAAAGCAGTTTCCCCAGTGAATTGCTAAAGCCGTTGGGGCGGCCATATCCACACTTTGACACCTTGAAGAAGTTGTGGAGGTGATGCTGGACCGTCCTCGTTAGTCAACACACCAGGAATGGTTAGTGGCATATCCCAGGAGACCTCTCTGGTCACGCCCATTCTGGGGGGTGTCTGGGACAGTAGGTCTTGATGCCACCATTAACCTGCTGCCAAGGTCTTGGAAAAAACAAAGTGAATTACAACGGGAGTTTCCATGGTTAAATATGTAAAAGAGCTGAGCCAGCAGCTCTGTCTCTTTTGGCTGTCCTATTTGCTCCACCGTCAGAGAAAATTTTGCATCCTTCTTTATTGAGAAACTCAAGTTTGTTTAAAAAGAAAAGGAAAGAGCTCAGTTCCTTGGAGCAGAGTTTACCTAACGCTCTCACTGCAGATGGAGTCTGTGTAGCCGTTGGCCAGCAATGGGTTGATTGGTAGCCAGCCAATTTGCAGAGATATCTCACTGCTGGGTGGGTGGATCAGAGCATCACAACTTTCCATGGGGTGTGTGGGATAAGAGAAGGAATAGGAGTTGCTTTAACATATTTGTGTTGCTTTACTGCTGCCTGGACAAGAGCAGAGCCAGGTCAGCATTGATGGGACTGGGGAAAAAAACATCAGGGCTGGCCCCTTCCCCTTCATCTGTGCAGAAGTCCCTGTCCTGTGCCTTATCTCTGCAAAGCACATTGTATTATTTCTTCTGGAGGGTCAAGGAGGCAGCTGTGAAACTGGCCTCATCGTGCTGGGAGCTGGTCAAGCCCATGGCAGCAGGTCATCAGTCCCCACCATGGGAAGAAGGGCCACAACTCATAAAATGTGAATCCATGTGATGGCAGCAGAAAGGATGCTGGTTTCAGGGGAACTCCTGCTTTTACAGAGTTCAAATCCTGTTCTCCTCATCTCGAAGGCTTCACAGAGTGATGCTGCAGCCTCTTTGGGCATGCTCTTTCCCCACGGAGCACCATGTCTTTACTGCTGTCTCATGTGAGCAGGGGGGTGAGAGGAGAGTGAAAGTGGTGATTTACTCACATGTGGCAGAAAATGATAACATTTCCCAAAATGAGCAAAAACATGTTGAACTTAACTTCCCTAAGCTTATCCCTTGCCAGCGAAAGCAGCAATTAGTGGTATGAGGGAAGGGGAGAACATGACACACAGAATATGTTAAATGTCGGGCAATCCCCAGGGAGGCAATTAGCACCTTGCAGGTTTATGTCTCAGGGGTGCAGATGCTGCCATGTGGGTACAAACAGGCAGCTAAAAACTTCTTGTACACCCTCAGCTACTTTGAACCCCTGAACAGAGCCATAATGAGTCCTTCAACCATGTAAGATGCTCTTCTGCTTCAGTAGAAGGGCCCTGATAGGCTCAAAATGTGAATAAATGCTGGCAGATTTATAGGGACACAAGCAACCAGCCTGAAAACTCATTTTGCAAGTGTTTTTCCAACCGCAGTGCAATCTAAACCAAAGACACATTCTGCGTTTGAATCTACTGTGCAAATTTTGGAAGATAAAACTGACACGGGCAGCTGAGCTGCGGGTAAATGAGTGGAAACAGCTTTGAACACCAAATAGCTGTGAGACAGCTGCAGATTTCAGAAGGCTCTCTCCTTTCAGAGGAAGGCCTGTCTGGTGATTTCATTGGTTATTAAAATAAAAGAAAATGAAATAGCCAAGACAAACCAAACAAGAAGGCTGACGGCAACTGATCTGCAAATATACAGAAGTTCCCACTGAAGGAGCAGCTTCAGCTTTCACTACTTTTTACAGTTTTTCTCCTGATAACAAACTAGGAGGCTATTACTGCAAGGGGAAACGAGGGGAGGCTGAGCTGGGGAGGGTGAAGAGCAATACTTGACAAGTGTGAGCGAGGAGACACAGGAGAAATCACACCATGGTGGCAGGGGTCACGCCGCAGGGGATAGGGAGAGGTGAAGAGCAAGGACTGGGAAACACATATTCTGAAAACAGAGCATTAGTATTTACTACAAAGCTGAAGTGCAAATAAATAGCTGCAGTCCTCTTGCTGTGGTGGCATTAGACAGCACCAAGCATTTTTCTCAGAGGGTATGAATTTGCCAGGTGCTGAGCAGCTTCCCAGGAACCGCTCATCGGTCCATGACTCCGAGACTAGCAAGGTACAGGGCGATGGTGCAGGACTTGCTATTACAAGTCACCAGCCTTGCCAGCCGTTAGCAGAGGAATTACAGGCTTTTTGGGCAAGAACTTTAAACAGCCCTGATAAGTCTGCGGTGCGCTGTGCGGAACAATGTTTTCAAAACACATCAGTCTCATCAAGCACAGATAGGACCGTGTGCTCCTGCAGGAGAGAGTACAATCAGGCTGGAGCTGTTTCTAACACTTCGCTTTGGGGAATGATGGCAATTGTGATGCAATTCCCTGAGAGCCCAGCTCTTCAACAGGTTCAACAGACTAGCAAGTTTCAGGAATGTAGAGATTTTTCTGAGGCTGCCCAGTGAGCAGTAGTCAGAGAATCATAGAATGATTTGGGATGGAAGGGAACTTTAAAGGTCATCTAGATCCAACTTCCCTGACATGGGCAGAGACACCTCCCACTAGACCACATTGCTCAAAGCCCCATCCAGCCTGGCCTTGAACACCTCCAGGGATGGGGCATCCACAGCTTCTCTGGGCAACCTGGGCCAGTGTCTCATCACCCTCACCAGAAAGAATTTCTTCCTAATATCTAATCTAAATTTCCCCTCTTTCAGTTTAAAACCATTACCAATCATCCTGTCACTACCCTCCCTGATCACGAGTCCCTCCCCATCTCTCCTGTAGCCCCTTTTGGAACTGGAAGGGGCTCTAAGGTCTCCCTGGAGCCTTCTCTTCTCCATGCTGAACAACCCCAACTCTCTCAGCCTGTCCTCACAAAGCTGAAAAAGCTTTTGGTACTCAGGTCTATTACTGCCAGCAGCACAGGTATAAAATGCCTATACTAATTGGTGCAGTATTTTATAGTTATGATCGCCCCTTGATTGCTTAAAAAGCCTGACATGATGGCTAAACCTGCGGTGTCTGACAGGAGGTCACGCATTCCCAGTGACTCAGGGGGCTTGTAGGCAAATCAGCAATGCTACCCACGATGGCTACGAGAATGTCAGCATGAGAGGAGACATAAGGATATATTTGAGTTGTAGAATCATAGAATCATACAATGGTTAGAGTTGGAAGGGACCTTAAAGATCATCAGGTTCCAACCCCCTGCCATGGGCAGGGACACCTCCAACTACAGCAGGTTGCTCAAAGCCCCATCCAACCTGGCCTTAAACACTTCCAGGGATGGGAAGTCATAAAGGTTGCGTCACTGAGGATGAACAGCTAATTCTCTGTCCTGCAGCCTCATCCCTACGTAGACAACAGAAATCAACCCTGTCCCTTTCATTCATGAGTCCGTGGACTGATGAGATGGGAAGTAGAGTCCAAAACTGCTCCAACTTCTCACTTACCCTCAGCCGACGTCCAAAGACGGTGACCTGCCCTCTCGCTTGCTCCTTTCTCTGCCTCCACTCCACGAGATTGAGCCCGTTGTCGATGGGCAGGGTGACATTCCTCTTCCCCACCGTGGGGTTGACGGTGCCAGCCAGCAGATGTGGCTCAGTTTGCAGGGCCACCTCCATGCCGTTGGCGAGCATCAGTCTGAGAGAGCCATCAGCGCCAATGTAGTAGCTGTTTCGGACTTGATCTGAAGAGAGAAAAGAGATCTTTTCAAATGGTTGCCCAATGATACAGCTCCAGCCTTTCATTTGCTCCCTTACCCAGCCTTTGTCAGCATTTCTGATGGTTGTAGCCAAATGCAATGTCACTCACCCGTCCCACTCACAGTGAGCAAAACATGTTTCATCAGTGAAAGCAAAGATGGATAACCTCTTTTTAATTCTGATGAGGTTCTGCACCTCAAATTCTTGCAGAAAAGTCTTGCATAGCTTAAAGAAGGCACCAGTGGAAGAGCCATGTAATACCCTAGTGAAGGACACGGTTCAAACCTTTTCCTCTAGGCTAAAACGCTGGGAGGTGAAGTATTTGTTTTAAATCACAGTCTGGCTGCAAAACCTTCCACGCTTTTATATCCTCAAGATGACAATTTCACTATGATATATGAAAAAGCGGGGCCACCTACTTTCCCCAGCTTATTCCCCATCTCAGAAGTGACAGGAAATTGCACTGCAAGTTAATGTTAACCAGTTCCCCAAACAACAGCCAAACCCTTTCGCTTGGGAAAGCTTTCAGGAGGCAACCCAAGTCCTCGTGTTTGGAGAGAAAGCAGAGGCACTAAGCTCCCCCCCCAACATCTCCGTGCATCTGGCCTCCCCCAGCTCCTGAAAGATCAGCGGGTTTTGAGGCCAGGATTTGGGAGCTGAGGAGTGGAAGAGAAGTACAATATCCCTTCCATATCCTTCAGGAACTAGGGAGGCTGCAACCCTGTCCTTTGAGTCTCCAGCTGGCATTGCTCTCTGCAGAGAGGAGTTTGTGAAGAATAACAAAGCGTGAGACTTGCTCAGCGCAGAATGACTTTAAAAGCACATTATGCAAAGACTGCCTTATCTGAAGCTCCTCAAAAAATGGAAAATATTACCATTTTTTCTCTCCCAGGCTGCCATAAATACCTAATTGTGAATAAAAGCACTCCATTAAAAATTCATGTCAATTGTTTTTCCGTTCTAAGGCAAGTTGGGTTTTGTTCACTAGCTGCTCTGCCATAGCTCAGCAGGAAACAAGGTCACAGCAAAATTATCATCTCTCGTCTGGCTGAAATAGATCAGCAAAGAGCACAGTTTGGTATAATTAGGAAAGGAAACCTGACACCAGTTGGTCTTTTTTATTGTGAGTCTGATCTTCCTCGTGTTGGGAGCCAGCTGGAGTCTTGCCACACTGATCTCAGCAGGACCACAACTCAACTTACTGTACACAGTAGTGATGGTGTGGAACTGCTGTGGCACTGGATTTTGCCACTATAAACATGCAGCAGTGATCCACAGTGTAGATCCCAGTATTTCAGCTGTACCACTGAGAACTTAAGTTGATGGTCTTTTGACATAAACTCCAGCAGGATCAAACCCATTCTATACTTGATTCTGCAAATGGAGAATCATAGAATGGCTTGGGTTGGAAGGGACCTTAAAGATCACCGAGTTCCAACCCTCCTGCCGTGGACAGGGACACCTCCCACTAGACCAGGTTGCTCAAAGACCTGTCCAACCTGGCCTTGAACCTAGGCATGGGGCATCCACAGCTTCTCTGGGAAACCTGGGCCAGTGCCTCACCACCTTCACAGTCAAGAAATTCTTCCTAAAATCTAATCTAAATCTCCCCTCTTTCAGTTTAAAACCATTACCCCTTGTCCTATGGCTCCACCCCCTGATCAAGGGTCCCTCCCCATCTCTCCTGTAGCCCCCTTTAGGCACTGGAAGGCTGCTTTACGGTCCCTGGAGCCTTCTCTTCTCCAGGCTTAACAACCCCAACCCCAGCCTGTCCTCATAGGAGAGGTGCTCCAGCCCTCTGATCATCTTTGTGGCCCTCCACTGGACCTGTTCCAACAGGTCCATGTCATTCCTGTGCTGAGGACTCCAAAGCTGGACACAGTACTTCAGGTGGGGTCTCATGAGAGCAGAGTAGAGGGGTAGAATCACCTCAAGTCAAGGTGAGAGCCAAGGAGTTGAGAGAGAGTAGGGGGACAATCAGCTGTTTGTCACATTTTTGTTCTTAGATGCTTGGTCTGGTGAGAAAGTGGTAGGAGATGCTTTTTAAATCAAATCATTGAAATGCCTCTGCACTGCTAATACATTCCTCCCTCTTTCATCCTTCACCAGCAAGCAAGGGAAATCTTGAAGGTCTCCATGAAATTCACTGGACATGTGATGTTCCCTTTGTGTCACATAAGCATCACAGAGGGGTTATGGTGGATTGTCACCAGAAGTGTGGTACAGTGTGGGGAATGTGAATCCTCGACTTTTAACATTTTCCCATGAGAAGACTCCTTCCTGCCTTTGGAATGCATTTCTCAACAGCTACATGAAATGCAGGGGCCAGTGGATGCTGTATTTTATGCTGCTTTGGCTCTGGGGCACCAGTGCCCTATTGTGGCCTTGAGCAAATACTCACTTTGTCATTAGTCCAGAGGACAAAATCCCGCAGAGGTGCTGAGGTGCCTGTTAGCTGTAAAGGCTCCTAAATCCATCCTACAGCAATCTCTAGCCTTCTGAAAATGCCTTCTCAGATCCCACCTGTGATCACAGTGTGATCCAAGTTTCCTGAAAGGTTCACCAGGGGTTTGTGGAAGCTGGACGGAGATGTGAGTCCAGAATAAAAATGCAGGAGCACCTCTCAAGCAAAGGGAATCTGCAACGGGCATTTTCCCTGGAGAACAATGGAGCGAGCAAGACTCTCACAGACCTTGAGAACGGCTCCAGCTCCATCCGCTGGAGAGGAGCTTGGAAGGTAAATTACATTTCAGTTGTGCTCAATACACCCATGGGCAACCTCAGGGGCCCTTGTTTCAGTTTCTACAGTGCTGCCATGAACAAACAGATACCTCAGTTTGGGAATTCACAGTCCCTAACGCCTATGGGAAAGCCACCCTCAGCAGGTCGCAGGCCACCTCTGCTGCAACGGTACCCAGATCTTCATTTTAAGATAAGTGAGTTTCTTCAGACCCAAACAATTTTCCATAATTTTATACTTCTGAAGATGGTTAAGCTGTTTGTAATACTGCATGTCCTGATGGCAAGAACGGCCCTGTGCTGGAGGGCAGTACAATGAGATAATTGACCGTGGCACCATTATCTAACTGTGCCTTCAGCTCTGGGTGCATAAATCACATCACAGTCAATTATCTCACTAAAGGGCCCCCAACAGCGGACTCTATTGCTTAATTAGGCTCTTGAGGTGAAGCCAACCTCGTGTCTGTGCAGTTGCCAGACGTCTTAATGTGAGTGGATGGGATGGGGCGGGGTAGGTTGGATCTGCTTTGCAGGCTGAAGTCAAGAATAAGAAAGTCATTGTGTTTCCCCACAGGAATGGTGAGCACAGCTTGAAGGGGCTGGCAACCTCTCAGCCACCCTCTCCAGAGGCAGGAAAGGCAGTGTTGAGGCATAGCAGGCACTTTCTTTTAGGAAAGCTTGCTGTTATTATAGGGAGAGGGAGGGAAATGCATGTCCCAGAGATGAGGGAACAAATGTGACTCTGGAACATGTTGCTCTCACTTGGAGCACTTTGTTCCTCACAAGGGGAAATGATGTTTGACACCCCATTGCCATCAGGCACAGACTGAGTGAATGAGAGCTGGGGAGTGAAGAAAGCAGAGTCTGATGGTCCTTCTCCTTCCTCCAAGCCTCAGGGAACAGGAGTTAAAGCTTACCCTGACCCTAAGGAGGCTTCAGACTTCAGAACTTGGAGATCCAGGTTGGCACGGCTTGTGCCCTACAACTTCTGCCCCTACCAGTATGTCAGCACGCTGCTCCCCCGCTATTTATTCCTATTTTCTTTCCCACTTCACCTCCTTTTCTTCCAACTCGTCAATCCTCCACATCACCTGCACAACTGTGCTCATTTCCAACAGCCACAAACTGGTCCCACCAGTCCTACGCTGGCTGCCCATCTCTCTGTCCTCCTCAGTGACTCTCCATTCCAGCCCTTTAGCTTAAACACAAACCTTTTGAGGACAGGGATGGTCATTTTCTCTGGATGCTGCCTTGTGAATGTTTCAACAGCCAGTGAACAAAGAATCCGAGAGATTTCCAGCAACCAGCTGGAAGCCTGTTCCATGAGGAGAGTAACCATTAAGTTAGAAGCCATTAACAGAAAGAAGCAAAAGAGGTCAGGCTGGAAACGCGGCTAGATTTATGCAACCCTTTTTGTTATAACAATAATGTTAATGATGATGGAAGGCTGTACCACATGAGGGCTGCAATACCAGCTGAGAATGAAGCAGAAAACAGCTGCAGAGCGACCACGGGGCCTGGGAATGTGGCTAAGTAGGTGTGAGTGTGCGTCTGTACCAGCACGTGGGGAGCTCTGGGGCACTGAGGATGCAGGTGATTTTTGGTGGTGGGATTATCAAGGTGATGCCTGTCTCCTGATGGATAATCCCTTGGCTGGGAGAAAGACAGTGGCCCAACTCACCTTGGAGCAGGGTGTAGAAGGCTCCCGACGCCGACAAATTGGTTGTTATCGTAACGTCATCCTTGCTGGAGGTTTCCACCTGGACGTGCACCGAGCTGTCGGTATCGCTGCGGAAGCTGCTCACTTGGCCAGTAGGGAAGGTCACGTTGGTCAGGCGTCCAAAGCTGTCATACCTGAAAGGGAGGATGGAGTGACGTCAAAAGCATCAACAGAGGAGTGGGATACAGGCATCATCCTATAAAACAAGAGACAAAGTCTTGAAGTCTTCACCCAGATTATTCCCAGAGAAAAACTTATTGCCAGTCTGTCAGGCTGTCTTGACTTTTTCGGCTTGAGAAGAAAATCACAGGTTTTAGCTGAAGAAAATGAAGCAAAGAACAGAAAATGACTAAATAAGTATTAGCCTGTATTTTAACAATGTTTTTCCGGTACTTATCACCTGCATTGTGCTTCTTCTTTACAACAGTAACTTTATTTCCCATCCGCTGTGCTGTGACTTCTGGAAAAGCACTGGCCCGTGCATCCTGTCTAGCAGAACTAGGAGTTTCTGAAGGCCACCAACTGTTTTGTCTGCTTGTGTCCTGAGCTCTTCAGTAATTTTTTTCCTTTTTTTTCTTTTTTTTTTTTCCTATCTTATTTTAAAAGGTAATGTTGAGATAGAAAAAGGACCTGCCAGCTTGGTCACATCAGGTAGAGAACTGTCCTTTGTGAAGGTGGTGTAGAGCCCTGAGCACAGCTGAGACCCTCGTGCCTACCTTTTACAGTTCCTAGGGCCATCTGGAAGGACTGATTTAAAAGTGTAAAAAAGCAGCCTGGTGTTCACCCCTACTGTGTCCTTGGCTTTTCCAATGAGGGAGTCAACATAAGCACCATCTGGGAAGGTTTCTCTGATGTGGACACCTGTGTACCAGGACCCAGATGAAATAAGCTACATACATGCAGGTCCCACAGCAGTTAACAAGCCGGGGGTTTATTCTTCAATAAAAGGAGAAGCCAACATCTGTGCCCAAAGGCATCCTGAGCAAACATACCATCCTGCCTCCCTTTGTGGCATTGCACAAAGAGTGGCCTTGGGCCAGCAGGTTGCAGGAGGTGATTCTGCCCCTCTACTCTGTGCTCGTGAAACCCCACCTGGAGTACTGTGTCCAGCTCTGGAGTCCTCAACACAGGAAGGACATGGACCTGGTGGAACGGGACCAGCAGAGGGCCACAAAGATGATCAGAGGGATGGAGCACCTCAGTCCCTTCCAACCTAGGTGATTCTGTGATTCTGTGATTCCTATGAAGACAGGCTGAGAAAGCTGGTGAGGGACTCTTTGTCAGGAAGTGTAGTGACAGGACAAGGGGTAATGGTATTAAATTGGAAGAGGGGAGATTTAGATTAGATACCAGAAGGAAATTCTGTACTGTGAGGGTGGTGAGACACTGGAACAGGTTGCCCAGAGAAGTTGTGGATGCCCCATCCCTGGAAGGGTTCAAGGCCAGGTTGGATGGGGCTTTGAGCAACCTGGTCTAGTAGGAGGTGTCCCTGCCCATGGCAGGGGGTTGGAACTCGATGACCTTTAAGGTCACTTCCAACTCTAACCATTCTATGATTCTATGAATTTGTCTCCTCTTTCGTCTTTTTTTCCAGATTTGTACACAGGGAAAGCAAGTGTACTTTGCTTGTGACAATATGCTGGCAGTGACTTAGCATGAGGAAGTGCAGTTTGAAAGGGTGATTTTTGCCCAAATTTAATATTTAGCGCATAGCGACTAAGCGGGTGAGCTCATTGCAAGTGTCTCCAGCCCTCGGGTTTGGAGACACTGTCATGTGTGGCTTTTCTTGCCCACTGGGCAGAGGGGGAGGCAGGAAGGGAGAAGAAAGCATTTGGTTCCCCGCAGTGTCAGGCGATTACCCACGCATGGACGGAGCAGCCTTGCCCTTTCCATCCAAGATCTTGGCGATCGGTCAGGCACTTGTGAAATGAAAAAGAAGAAACTAGAAAAAGAAAAGGAAGGGATGGATGAATTCAGGACTGCGTTGCAGGAGCTTGGCAGGGACCGGTTAAAGCTTTTCCAAGCAGCCAGCAGCACACAGCTTGGGTCTAAACTGAATCTTGCAGGAGCCAGAACTAAAGTGTTCTCAGCACTGAGCACTTTGCTCCGTGTCTGTCCTGTTTGCACTGAGTTAACGTGTTTTGATTGTGCTTTCTGCACTATCATCTGCACATCTCCTCCTAAAACAGTACCCGAGTCTTAAATTGAAAACATCACTGGTGATACCTTTACCTCATCTGCTGAAACAGGACACAAGGGACATCATTGTCCCCCTTGAGCAGAGAAAACACTGTTACTGCTAAGGGTGCATTGTGTATGTGCACCCACAGAATACTGTGCTCCCACAGTATTCTCCTGGAGAAACTGGCTGCCCATGGCTTAGATGGGAATACTCTCCACTGGGTTAAAAACTGGC
>JAOXNO010000001.1:205538963-205559243 GCA_028565335.1 Limnodromus scolopaceus
AAGGCCAGGCTGGATGGGGCTTTGAGCAATCTGGTCTAGTGGGAGGTGTCCCTGCCCATGGCAGGGGGGTTGGAACTGCATGCTCTTTAAGGTCCCTTCTAACCCAAACCATTCTATGATTCTATGATTGCTCTTTCATGTTGGGTGTCTGGTTTATGGTCCTCTGTAGACAGTCAGGTAAAGGTAAATCTTATAAAGATGTTCTTCATGGGCCCACTGGCGCAGTGTAAACTTGCCAGCTGGATTTACGTTTACTCTTAACTTTTTAAACAGTGGTGTCCAGCCTGCCCTAGCCCATAAACAACTATTATGTGCTGTGAGAAACATGAAGCTTTTCCTCAGAGCCAGATTTGATGTCTTTATTTCCTTGGCCACGAGCAAAACAGAAATATGAGCTTCACCTTCCCCCTCAGCCAGGACTGAAAACTACTCACAGCACCTTCCAGCTGCTCATGATCACAGGATTTCTCTAAATCACTTAAACTTCCCCAATGCAAGTTTCCTGATGTTCTGATACAGAAAGCAATAACCTGAAGATATTGAAGCCATCTTCTGTGGCTTCTTGGATATCAAATAACTTAGATTTGATCCTGCCATGCTTACAGTCATCCCTGCAGTTTGTGTTTGACTCATGCAAATCTGGTGAGAATATATCTTATGAAAGGCATCCAGAGTCATGATCTAAGATACCAAGAAATGGAGAATATATTGCCTTTCATGGTTGGTCGCTCTACCAGTTAGGTTATCTCAGCCTTAAAAAATCATGCCTTCCTGTCAACTTGAATGTCTCTTGCTTTGCTTTCCAGCCCCTTACCCTTCTCAAGCCTGTCTCTGCTAGATTGAGAGCCCCTCTGTAGGTGATAGTTTTGTGCTGACATGCTGTGATCTAGACACTTCCCAGTCTTCTTCATGTTAAGATAAATAGATCAAGACTTCTTAGTTCTCCGACATAAAGCACTTTCTCCCCACGAATGCATTTTTGTAGTGTTTTGCTGCACAGCCGTCAATTTTCACTGTCCTTCATAAACTGCAAACATCAGAACTGACAGCATGAGTCTCATCAATGCTGCACAGGGAGAAAATCAGCTTCCTACTGTCCACTACAAGCTGAGTGGGATGAGTAAATGTAATCATTTTGTTTGCCCATCCAAGCAACAAGTTAGACAGATTTGCCACAGAATTATGCTGAGAGACCACACCGAATGGCTTGATGCTTTGCTCACTGCAGCCTGTGAGAGGCTGCTCAGCCCTGTTCTTTAGGTTTGAGCTGTTACATGTTTACCCTGGCATTAGATTGTGTAAGAAAGTATTTTATTTAAATGAAACCTACTTTATCAAGCAGTCTAACTATCTCACCTTTATTTACTCGCCTCATTTTATCAGTTCTGATTTTATTTTCCCAGATGATGCATGCAAAACCTGAGTAAAATCAATCCCTGCTAATCCACCCAAAACAACCCACTTGGATCATTCCCTATTGCTGATTTGAGAGCTATCACAGAGCAACTTCTTGAGCCATTTGATATGTACTTTTCACAGGTGAGAAGAGGAGCAGACTGATCTGCTTTCCAAGTCCCTAGTGGACAGGTTAGGGTAGGATCAGACTGATAGGATAGGATAGGATAGGATAGGATAGGATAGGATAGGATAGGATAGGATGAAAAGTGACAGTCTGATTCAAGCAAAGAAGATTTAGATGGAGCACATAAAAAGCTTTCTAACAATCAGATAGGTAAATACATTGTTATCACTAGCAATATTTATGAATTACTTAGATGACTTTGATAGCATCTATTTTGTAGACCAAATTGTAGACATCTACAATGTCTAAAGGTAAACATTCATCTCTGAGCAAATCATTCTGGACTACCTTTACAGAGAGAAACTTTC
Source organism: Limnodromus scolopaceus (assembly GCA_028565335.1). NCBI lineage: Eukaryota > Metazoa > Chordata > Aves > Charadriiformes > Scolopacidae > Limnodromus > Limnodromus scolopaceus. The sequence continues at coordinate 205,540,854 of JAOXNO010000001.1, forward strand.
TGAATACAACTTGTCTCATCTCACCCTAAAGCAGATACCTGACATAACTCGTAAGAAAATCACCTTGAAAGTGCCTCTTTCTCCCCATTGCCTGTAAAAGGAGGCTGAGGTAACTAATTCAGATATAGACTTTTACCCTGTAGTTCTATAAAGTTGCATCAGAATCTGTCAGGAATGGTTAAATAGAGATAACTGATCACAGGTTTGGATGAGCTCTCTCTGAAGACACATTCCCAATTCTATTTTCAGTGATGCTGTGCTATCACATGGTGCTGACTAGCTTGAGTCAAGATTTCCATAGTCTAACCACTGGAGAATACTGTCTTCCATTTAGCTCTAAAAAGCTTCCTTATGACTCTTCTGAAGTGCATAAAAGGACCAGAATGATGACTTTCACAAATGCTCTATTTTGTTGGATAGCAAGAAATAATGGATCACTGTTATAAATACATCCACAGAGTAAGTTGGATTTTAGCTTCTGTCTCATTTTATCTCCTTTATATTTTCAGTCACACTTTTAAATAAAAGATTATGTTTGAGGTATAAATCTGACCATTATTAGCTGTAATGTTTAGTTTGCCTCACTGTCCATGGCTACATCTGTTTTGAAGCACAGGAACTATTGGGTTTTTTGCAAAAAGAAAATATCTCCTTGATTTAGCACAATGGTCCTGACAATATAGCAGGCTCCCACTCCTACAGAGAAAAAAACCCTGTCTTTCCTCCCTAAAGCCTCCCTCAAGCAAATTCAGTGTAAGAGATGGAAGGGTATTAACTCTGATTCACTGAGGAATATTGCTGTAGTAATTGCAAGCAGAACATTGATGGAATGCAAATAACCTTTCAAAAGATTCATCACAGAGTTTCCATCAGTTCTTTTTGAGGCAGGAGCAGTAATAGCGCGTATGAAGCAAAGAAATTTGAAACTGGGCCTGGAACATTTTAAAGAAAGAACCAAAGCAACTGCATGTCTAACACATAAATATGTGGGTTTAGCCTGCTCTCCTTCCTCAAGTCTCTTTGTTGTTTTTTTTTTGTATTTTTTTTTGGGTTTTTTTACAGTTTTTTTCTTTGTAATCTTGGGAACTGTCTATTCCAGCCAAACTGGACTCTTACAATGGGTCTATTATTGTGGCAGCTGAACACTTCCACGTAACCATTCAAACCATATGGGAAATTATGCACTAAAAGGAGCGTTTCAGAAAGGCTAGACTTGGAAACAAAAATGAAACTAAGGAAGAAGGAGGGGAAAGGGTTCGTCAAAAGCAGGATGAATTTGCAGACCATTCTTCTAGATGCCCTTTGTTCACTTATCTACCGTTTTCCTATTTGCTATCAGAAGTGTGTTGCCTTCATGGTATTTATAAGCAGGGGATTGCTAATAGTAATATAAAAAAGAAGTAAAAAACTTCAAGTCACTGTCATCTCTGGGTTTTTCAATGCAATCTGTCTTCTCTCAGTTCAAAAACTCTTTGGGGCAGGGATGGTCTTGAACAGTTCTGAGGCTATTTTTAAAGCTTAGTGAGGCCAATTTCAACAACAGAAATCGAGCAGCCCATTAATTACAGAACCATTTTCTGAGCAAGCTGTCATTAGTCATTGCCAGTTGTCATTCTACATCAGCCATTTCAAACAAGCTCAAAAATGACACCGCAGCATAGGAAATAGGTGAAAAGCTGCAAAAAAAAGAGGATCTGGTGGAACTTTCACACCTCCAAGCTTTTCAAAGCCAAGCAAAATTCTCTGACATGCAGCCTAAATCCCCAGTCCTGAGTACAGTTAAGGAGAACCAGGTGTCCAAGTTGCTGAGCTGATTTAGAAAAACTCAGCAGAAACTCTTGATGTGGTAGAGGGAGCTTATTCAAACTCTAACGCACCCACTTCTAGTATGAAGTGTTTGTGTGAGATCTAATATTCTCTGTTCCGGCCATTTAATTTGGACAATACTTCTGTTCAGGGAATTAAGTTCTATCAATCCCGCATGGTTTGGAGAACACCGAATGAAGTCAGCAGCACAATATTCATAATCTACTTACTCATAAAACGTTGTCCAACCATTTTCATTGCTTTTGGTGGCGAGGAGACCGGAGTTGCCATGGTACGTCATCATGGCCACTTCATGCCCCTGTGTTGTTACGCTCTTGAGTGCGCTGTTGGTACCAATTGTCACCCAGTAGACTTGGCCATCAGGAACCACCAGCCAGAGGGGCATCCCCGTTGAATCTCTTCGGATATTGACTAAGTTGCCATTATTGTCAGTGATGAGGGTTATATCCCCATCTCCGGAATAAGTAAAATTGTAAAGATAATCTCCAGTGGTAAGGCTCTGAGTGTAAAGGTGTTTACCAGTGGTGTCAAACAAGTAGAGCTCCTGGTCTATGGGTGAGGACAACTCATACAGATTTTGTGTGTTGAGGAATGGTTTGTTTTTCCGAATAAAGCGGATGCGGATATTTCCAAGATCAGCAACATACAGTTCCCCGTCTGCACACACCGCAAGGGAGGACGGTGCATTGAGTTTGGCGTCCTTGGCGTAGCCGTCGTCCCCCGAGAAGCAGTCACAGTTGGCATCGTTCTTGCAGTCACAGCTGCTTGGTGCCCCGGCAACGAGAGAAATCTCTCCGTTGGTGGTGACCTGCCTGATGCGGTTGATCTTTTTCTCATCGGTCTCGGCAATATACAGGACCCCGTTATGCGAGACGGCCAGGGCGGTAGCAGACTCCAGGGTGGCGTGGATTGCCACCTTGCTAAGGAGAAAGTGGTCCATGCCCGGCACCTGGCAATGCATGGGCCTCCCCGCCACGATGCGCACTTGGTGGTTCTCAGATATCTGCAACACAACGTTATTGTCGAGCACATACAGCGAATTATCCATCGGATTGACCGCCAGATCCGTGGGCCATTCTAGACGAACCTTAATGGTAAAACAACACAAGGAAATTATTATAGCAAGACCTTTATCCACTGCATGATCGCAATAAATCAATGGCAATGAGGATGTTTCAACATGGATTAAAGGGAGAAAGGGTAAAAGAAACACAGCTAATTATTACTGCTTGATAGAAGCCACAGAGGACACAAGTCTGGTGTGAGTGAGGGGGCTTAGATCCCTGTCACATGAGGGGGATGCATGTGGACACCCACACTCTGTATTGCAGCAGTGGTGGGAGCAGGGTGATGGGCAGAGGTAGATCCCAGAATCACAGAATGGTAGGGGTTGGAAGGAACCTCTGGAGATTATCTAGTCCAACTCCCTTGCCAAAGCAGGTTCACCTGAAGGAGGTTGGACAAGAACACATCCAGGTGGGTTGCGAGTTATCTCCAGAGAAGGAGACTCTACAACCTCTCTGGGCAGCCTGTTCCAGTACTCTGCCACCCTCAATCAGATCCTCCTCAGCTCTTGCTCCATGGCTTCCCTCTGCTTCTCCACCAGGTGTCAGGGGCTATCGGAAGGGGCGTCAGTGCTTAGGGAACACAGGAGTAAACAGCAAGACCCAAAGATTCAAGTGGGATTTCCCCTCTCCAAACCACGCTACGCTCTTTTAATGGTTAGAGCCTGGACTTGGTTCCTGGGACTGGGAATTTTGTTGTGTGAAGTGCTGTGAAATCAGTCAAAGAAAACAATGATCCTTTCACTAAAGGATTTTCCAGACAAGTGGCCCAGCTCCTCTGGGTAAATTACAAGGAGGGATAGACACAAAACTGGCAGCTGTGGCAGCATGTGTGTATGTCTAAGTTATAACCACCTATTTTCTGCTTGACTCTGCAAAAATGCAGAAGAGTAATTCACAAGAAATTCAGGCAATTTCAATTCATGGAATAAAATACTTCTGCCTTAACAGTGGTTTTCACATATATTTTCACATATTTCAGAGCACTGGAAGGTCTCTTTTTCTAGCTCTACTTCTGCAATACGTTGTCTTTTCAAGTGAGTCTACTCTTATAGTTGTCAAGCTTAAGAAACGTTTACCAAGAGAATTCAGGTATTTTTTTTTTCTATAAAGAACCAGAAGGTGTGCATTTTTTTGATTATTTTATTTTACTTCAGGTTTATATAGGAAAAAAAAAAGTCAATGTTGTGCTGATGGAAAACAGCTAACCAATGCTTAGATGTTTTCCTAATGGTGCATCTTCTCCATAGTAGAACTGTGAAGGGTGATTAGAAAAGAACAACTGTGAAGAACGCTCTTGGTCACCTCCAGCCAGGCTTCTAAATAGATTTTCAACTAATTACAAAGAATGGCTATTCTGGTAGTAAACTCCCTTTCAGTCAGCCAGGCAACTCTAAGTTAGAGCAGATGGACTTGATACCTCGCAGTAGACTGAGAAACCGGCCACTTTGTGCCGTTCTCCCCAAAACCCGTGTATTTTTTTCCTCTGTACCCAAATATATGATGTGCTGTGACTGAGAACTCCGGGATCTAGGCACACTCAAGGCTGTGCAATTGCAGGATCTCCCTGTTTCTTTGTTTTAAACCTTCCTTTCCCACTGTCATCTCAGTTGCTGCTTCTTCTCATTTGTCTGAGGTGACTAAGCTTGGGGGGGGTAACATTTTGCATCTATAAGGCAGCAACCTTATTGGAAGGAGGAGGCTCAAGTCCAGGAAACCATCTCTCACTGTGGTTTTATTTAAAACCAAGAACAAGAAGACACCAGGAAAGCTCTAGAGACACACAGAAGATTCCTATTTTTAAAGCCTGTACTTGAACACCTCTGCCACAGCCATGCTTTACTTTTGATGCTTCTATTCATGTTTAAATCACTTTTCAACTTCTTTTTTTTTTTACTTTTTTTAAAGAATATCAGATGCAAGGTACTTAGTTTATTGTGCCTTCTAACGGCTGGGCTTGTGAAACTTAATTTTTGTGGCTTACGTAGTGTACTGAGCCCTGCCTAGTCTGGTTCCCCGTTTGCAAAATTTCTTTCCTTTTCTCAGCTCCTGGCCTATTTTAACCCTTCCTGTAGTAAAACATTATAGCCTGTGGTTTTCTCTTTAATAATGCATGCCTCCATCCCTTCCAGTGGTCTTTAAGCTCTGCAGCCTTGAGTTAGCATCAAGAGCGGAGTTTATTCTGAACTGACAAGGGAATTTTCAATTTCTTAAAAACCATTCCTTGTCAACATCGGCAGCTAAATATTTCATGTCCTCATGTCCCAGGGAGCCTCAGGGACCTGACAGAAAAGACCCTTCTAGCCACTGTAAATGATGAAAAGCTACTTCCAAAGCTGGTTTTTCGAATTTTTTTTTGCCTGGTTTGGGTTGTTATTTTTTTTTTTATTTTTTAAATTAAACTTGTCTTTCTTGCCCAAAACAGTAGTTCTTAATCTGCTCATCACAGTACAGGTTAATCTAAAAATGGATTCTGTCATCTTATGAAGGGAAAAAAAGAATCTTCAGCTGATATATTATATTATATTATATTATATTATATTATATTATATTATATTATATTATATTAGCTCATCTCAGAAGTGTTTAAACATGGCATTGGTACACATAGGAGCCACATAACCTGCAAGAGAATAATTTTTAAAACCTGAATCCACAATGGTCTTGTAATTGTCCCCTGAAATTCAGATAAAGAAAAAAACTATCCCTATAAGATAACAAACATACTACAAGATGGCCTTTAACTAGCAAAATTTGCTATAGGAGGCATGAGAGCTTTTAAACTCATAATTTCAGCTTGTTCATAAATTGAGGACAGTGGGAACCAGTTGCAAAGGAGCAAGAATAATCTTTTCAAATTAGAGGGAAAAACAAGAAGAACAGATTCCATATGGGAGCAGGGAAATTATCTAGGTGGTTACGAGAAGGAAACCCCATTGACATCTATTGTAGCTGAATAACAGTACTTAGCCCTCCAGCTATGATCTGTATTTTCACAGGGGAAAGGCAACATTCCTGTAGCCAGGCAAACAACAAGTGGCACAAAGGTTCCAAAGGACACTATCTCTACACTGGCACGAATCCACAGGTTGGCCAGTGCCCCGCAAAATTGAGTGCTGGGCTGTAACAGGTTTCTCTTTTGCACCATCCAGAAGTAAAGCAATCGTCAAACTGAGATTTCCTTTTTCTCCCTCTTTTTTTTTTTTTTTCTTTTTCCTCTCTCTCCACCTTTAAGCAGCAGGACTTAAAAGCCCAGCATGATGGTAGCTGCAACCAATTTGCAATCTGATGCAATTCAAGATTCGCGTTTTCCTGCTGTTGCTAATTTTGGCACCACAGCCTCCAATCAGTATTTCCTCTATGTTAATTTGATTCAGGTCTGAAATTGTGCAGGGCCAAATTAGGATGGGGGGGAAGCAAAGCAAAAAACCCCATGTTTAGCTAAGTTGTTATAACAGGGCATGGCATATCACCCTACTAAAAAGAGTACTGCTGTCTGGCCTTTTTAGTTTAAAATAACTAGTTTTTTTGAGAAATGAGCCTAATGAAACCTGCCTTCACAGGAATCTGTGTCCACAGCTGACGGGGAGCTCTGAAAGCTCTCTTCAGTGGCTGGGAAGTCTTTAACATCTCTCTCCCCAGAGATCTCTGAGTTAGGTCAGTTAGGTCTTTCCTTCAGTCTTTATAGGATCTTTCTTTTTGACCCAGTCATTTTCATACCACAAAATACATAGAGATTTAATTCTCTTTGAGCCCTTACTGCTTTATCAAACCTGGGGAGGCACACACACGTGCAGAAAAAGTGAAGACATAGGTTTCTATTCTGTAGAAACCCAACCAAAACATTGTCTTACCTGAGAAATGTCCATGACAGAGTCACAGCTGAGAGGCCGAGCAGATGTCAAATCGTTGGAACCCAACACAGTTGAGATGATCCCATTCTGATCAATCCGCCTGATCATAGTGCCATCCACAAAGTAAATGAGCCCAAACTTGTCCACGGTGATGCCTGGGGAAGGAAAAAGCAAGACAGTCAGAAAAGAACAGCAACCTGACAATTATGAGAGAGGTAATGGAAGAAACGGTCTGGTTTGACGCTCATAGAAGAGTAAGACGATGGTTTGGTTGGGTGCAATATATTTTATGGCATTCAAAAGGGACAAGATGAGATTTGGACACGTGGGAGTCCTGGTTATCAGGAGCTTTGAACTGGCCACCATCCCATGGAAGGCACTTCCAACTGGCACAAGGTGAAATTTAGAAATCGCTGCTCACTTCTGGAAAAGGGTATGGCATTTGGTGAACTGCTGAAAGGAAAAAGGTTTCCTAATAACTACATGTCCTGCGTGTTCAGAGACATTGGGGATATGGCTCATGGCATGAATATTAATCCACGCACATGAAATTGTTACCCTGGTGAATATTTCAGAAACGGCGATTAAAAAAGGCTGTGAAAGATCCATCGGGTCAATCAAATTCCAGACAGATAAATGTGGAAGGGTTTTTCCTAGGATAATCCTACTAATCTATAGTATTTCACCTGTTTCTGAGCTCTGCGAGGTGATTCATTTCATTGTCCAAATCTCCTTTGTAGACATACTCCTGTCAGTGGATCTGAGGTCTGATGACAGCAGTTCCAGACTCCTGATTCCTGTTTCCTCCCCTGCAGATATGTGCCATTTCACTTCCCCCTAAGCATCGTTTCTCAAGTATTTGTTACGTGAGCACAACCTCCTTTAATCCTCCTTATCCCAGGCTGGCTACACTCTGCATCCTCCATCAGAGGATTCTGTAGTGCTTTACACTTACTAATTAGACCTCGTAGCAGTCTGTGAGGGTGATCATCCTAATTTTATATATCGGGAAAATAACAGTTAAAGCAATTTTCACAAGGTCACAGAGAAAGTCCATGACTAAGGCAGGAATAAGAAGCTAAGGGCCCCATTCACCTCTCTTTTATGCCAGTATAAATTAAAAATAACTCCACAGATACTAATACAGCCATCCATCTCATCTACCCTACGGTGGCAGAATGCCGCTCAGCATAATATTTGAGTGTCTTAAAGACACTAAAAGAATGTAAAGGAACAGTAAAAGAATGTAGAAGCCTGTAACACCCTTTTTCTATGCAAAATTCTGCTTGGAATATATGAATATTAGGATCTTCCTGTTTGGTTTCTTTCACTAGCAGGATAGCAATCACTTGGCAAAAAGCAGACATCTCATCGTTCATCCCAGCAAGTATCTGGAGCTTTTCCAATCAGCAGAGAGAAATACCTGCTTCTAGGGTGCAATTCATATCGCCCTAAAGCAGATATCCATGAGAGATTACATAAATCCTTCTAGAAACACCTTTTCCTCCCCGTTGACTATAAAAAGAGACTACAGCAAGTATCTCCAAAGGAAACATTTATGCTGTAGACATTAAATGAGTGAGATGAATCCTCACAACAATGTTTTTTTTGGCTGTCATCATGGTGACAGAAATGGTGGAAAGTCTGTTTCAGATAGAAAGCTTTGAGAATGTTTCCGAGAAGTGATCAGATCTTCTGTTTCTCCAAAACGCTGTTTTACAGCCAGATCCCCTTGTTTGAAACATTTACCCTCACTCTTTATCCACTGTGAGCGATGCTGTGAAGTACAGATGCGGCAGTTCACTGAACAGAAATTTTAGGCTTTCACGTAGCAGGGACTAATCCCCTGATTGCTTTGGCAATTAAAATCATGGCCTCCAGCCAGCACCATAACTATTGCACGGGCTGTAAGACACAGAGGTAGAGGATACGTGGAAAAACATATCATATTTGGTGGTACGGAAATCCACAGAAGCTAATTCAGCCTGCAAGTAATGGCAGGAAAACCTCAGGACTAAGTCATTGTTTGAAAGAAAGAATAAACTTCTCTGTTCTTCCTCTACCTCCCTTCCAAGGCAAAGGAAGGGATTCAGGCAGGGCTGCAAACTGTTGATTCAAAGTCAATTAGGAGTCAGGGAACTGGTGTTTCAGCCCGCTGAGTTGAATGGGAGTGGTGTATTTTTGCTGGGAGGTAAAAACAGCATTTTCCTCAGTTCTTCGCAGCATCTCCCTCTTTGAAGGACGTCATTTTGACCTGGATTGGATATTCGACCATCAGAGCAGTGAGGTTTCAGAACAGCCTCTAGGGCAATGAGGAAAAAAATTACTTGCTGCTTTTAAGATGAAGTTCATTAATTTTGGAGGGGATTATATGACAGGATTGCTGAGATAATGGATGACTGAACTAAATGACCCAAAAGATTGCTTCTAGTCCTACATTCCAATACCTGTGTTTAATTCATGCCAAGACAGGACCGATCTTCGCAGGACCATGAAACAAGGACCTTGAAGAGGAGCGGCAAGTACCTGTTGCACGTCTGGATGCTACAGAAGAAGCCACAGCAGTGGTGGCCGTTGACTCTTGCTACGCAATATAAACACATCAGCACTTTGTCAAAAGCTTGTGGAGGGATCGGGTGGTATAAGCATCAATATCTCTCTGGCACCCATGGCCTTCAGGAAGTTGTCTTTATCTGCCGTGAGATCTGTCAGCATTTTGGCTCAGTTGGTGGCACAACCTTCAATAGGTCATCCAGGATATTGTCACCTGTCACTGGCATCTGCTCTTGAAGGTTACCACTCCTCTAATTATTTTACTCACCGAATGGCAAGTTCTTTAATGTTTGTGGGTTTTTGCTTGACAACCAGGAATACAGTTGAGCTCTTTAAGCAATCTGGTTGGTAGACATGTTTTTTTGGAAGAGGCACAATAGGAGGTTTGGTTGATCTTAATTGGCTTTTGTCAAACACAAGTGGCTCTCACCCATTCCTAGGTTCACGAGTATTTTCCAGGGCGCCTGTCCATTAGTCTGTGTGACAGGCCAAAAGCCAGTGAAGGGTGGCAGGCTGGATAATGTGATTTTAAATGAGGCAGAATGTTCTCTCTTAGCTAGTTCCATATGTATTGGATTGGACTTATCAGCAGTGTGTGGTGACAGTTGCTCACGGTGCTCAGTGCTGAGGTCTGATGGCTGGTCTGATTAACCAGTTACAGTAATAATAACCTGTAGGTACTTTGGCTCTCGAGCCAGCTCTGATCAGTTGATAGAGCACAACTTTATTTCGCATTCCAGCTTAGACAAAGAGCTTGCACACCCGAATGAGTTAAAGCGGGATAGCAAAGTTACCACTTATCACCCTGCTCCAGGGCAATGGCATGTGCATATGTTCTTATCGCTGAGCACTTCTCTGCTTATCCCTCTTTCACAGGGGCTAAGCAATCTCAATTGCCTGGCATTTCCTAGGATGTTCTGCAGGGTAACAGAGTTTTCAGTCTGTCAAAGCCTTAAATTCCCATTTGCACATGCCAAGGCCGTAAATTCCCATTTGCACATGCCCCTCACACAGCAACTGCTCCAATCCCTTCCCGCCTTTAGCTGATTGCCTTGGAATCAAATCTAATTAGGAAAAGGAGCCCTGCTCTGCCACAAAGTGTCTTTGGACGGGTGACTTCTGCAGAGAGGGAAAGAAGCATCTCACGGTTTCTTTGCAGCAGATTGTAGAGGTTAGATTGGACCTTTCTGTGTTTGCTTTCTGATGATGGCACGGTTCCAGCGCTGGGAGCTGGCTCCTGCAAATGGGCACAGAAATGGGTAATTCACATGTTACGCATGTAAAGCCAAAGGCCCCGGCTTGCTTTGGCAGAAAGCTCCTCTCATGTTTCCATAGGAACATAAGGGAATTAAAGATTTTCCGCATACAGCTTGAAGTTCAATCTCACAGTTACTGAGAGAAAACATCTGCTGCCACTACCCAGGTAGCGTTGCAGATCCAAACTTTAAGCTCTGAGATATGAAATACATACATTATGAAATGGCACCGGCGCCTCTTGGATAGTCAGAGATCCCATAAGAAAGAAGGGCTTGTAGCACCACGTGCATCCCAGCACCGACTTCTGCTGATAAAAAGTTGTGACGTGGTGACATTTGCTCGAAATGTCAGGACCTTGTAGCATGAGGAGGTGATGGCACAACGTTACGCTGCAAATAGCTACTGGGACACGGTGGGTTTGTTCTAGAAGATGAACTGCTAAAAGGGATTGTATTGCACATGTAGCTCTACTTAGGGGGAAAGAAAAAGGGGGGGGGGTGAAAAAACTCTTTTAAGTAAAAAAAAAATAGGTGCTAAAGGAATCCAGACTTGGAGCTTTCTTGTCTGGCTGGATGTTGAATGACTGAGTGATAAAATGGCAGATGAAAATCAATGTCAATAAGTACAGAGGAATTCACAGGAGAAGGAGTAAGACTAACTACCCATACGCAATGACAAGCTGTAAAGTAGCTCACGAGAAAAGGATTCCGGAATTCCTGTGCAAAGTTTTCTGCAAAGATCAGCTTTGTGTGGGGCAGTGGTCAAGGAGGGAGCTAAAAGACAGGAACGGATTAGGAATGGCACAGCGAGAACAGAAAACAATGATCTGGCCTCAAAAAAGACCACACCTTTTTGTGCTGTGGCTAAAAAAAAATGTAGAAATTATGAGTTAAGTGTTCAAGGAGCTTTCTAGACAAATTGATGGTGGCATCAAAGTGCCGGTCCAGGTGCAACCTCTTCAAAAAGTGTCCTGAATGTCCCTGACTAGAATTCGGAGTGTTGGCAGGGAAAGGCCATTCTGTCATTGCTCCTTTCCCTGTGTATCTTTTCTGGCCACAATAAAAGACAAGACATCTTTTTCAGTCAGCCTCTGGTCTTCCCTGACATGGCTTTTACATTATTATTCGACGATAAAAATGTTAGCAGATTGTGGAGGGGTGAGTTTCTTCTTTTAATTCTGTCGAACTCATGAACACTTAGTGAACAACTGAGATTTTGTTTACACATTCAGCAGGACACAGTGAAGGAAGCAATCTGTCCCCAAATTAATTACTTCATTTTGCATTGTTTTTGTGGTGCTAAATGAATGAGATGCCCCCTCCCTTCCATGTCTCTTCTTCCTATTGTGTCAGACTTGTCACTGCAATCTCTCTTAATTGCAGGCTCCTTGGTAATTTCTCTGCCACAACATTTTCCCGAGGAGAACCACTGGTGAGTACTCAGATGAAAACAAATGCTCTGACAAGCTGGAGTTTTAATTTTTCTTTAGATTGCTTGTAGAAGAGGATCATTATTAGCAGATGATAATTAGAAAGTGGTAACACTTTAATTTGCAAGGATATATTGAAATTCATTAGAATCTGAAAGCTTTGCTGTGCTCTGTGGCAAATGAATTGGAAGAATCAGACTGGTTCCTAATAGCTGTGATAAATAGCTTGACCAACCAACTGCCACCACTCTTGCATCTGTTGATCCACTTTGTCTGTGTTTCTATGGTTGACCTTTATCAGAGAAGCCAAAGACAGGGCAAGGCTGAAATTCCTGGGGTAGGTTTTATCCCTCCTCATGTCTTGTCTAAGCTGATCATCTAAAGGGAGTTCTCTCTCCTTCAATGCAGCGAGACAAGAACCTTTGTCCAGATGATACTTCAGAAAAATGTATTGATAGGACAAGGGATAATGGTTTTGCACCATAAGAAGGTAGACTTAGATTGGCTATAAGGAAGAAATTTCTTGTGACAAGAGTGGTGAGACCCTGGAACAAGTTGCCCACAGAGGCTGTGATGTCCCATTACTGGAAGTGTTAAAAGACAGGTTGGATGGGGCTTTGAGCAACCTGATCTAGTTGATAATGTCACCACCAATGGCAGGGGGGTCTGGATGAACTTTGAAGGTCCCTTCTAACACAAACCACCCCATATCTCTATGATTCTATGAAATTATCCACTCTGAACTTCATGGGTGGTGGGATGGGAACTGGAAGAAGTGATCAAAACTGTGGGGAAAAAGTTGCTGTTCAGAAAGTGGAGAACCACTCTGAACGGTGTTAGCTGGGGCAGGGACCTCATCCTTCAGGCTGTTGTCTTCAGAAGGAGATCAGCACTCCCAGAACACAGTTCATCCCACCTTGGACACATGCATTGGCATAGAATGAACCACCTTCAGGGTACCAGTTTCTTTCCACTGAGAAGAGAGCCAAAAAATCTACTTAGACCAGATGCTTGACTGGTCCAAGAGGCTAAAGGTAGATGCAAAAGTATATGCTGACATCTCATGACTGATTCTCCAGCCTTTATGAATTACTGTCTTTCATCTGTCAGGAACGTATTCCCTACAGCAAGCTGCAAATATCAGCTAATTAAAATATCATGAAAATGGAGGTGAGACCTTGTTTCCTTACAATTTTTGAAGACGTGCAAAGATGTCCTTAAAATACAGAAACCCTTCTTTGCATGAAGTAATTATCTTTGGTCAAAAAAATAGCTTTATCCTTAAAAAGTAGAGTCCCGTGAAGAGTGATGGTTCTTGAAGAATGGAACTTCCCAAGTCCTTCCCTGGCCAGCTGATATCTATAGCTACAAAATCATTCTCTACTTTCCTCTCACCATTCGATTCTGAGTGCTTATTCTCCTGCCAAGACAGGGAAGCAGAGGGTAACCTGAGGACTACTGGTTCCTTGTACAATAAATCGTACTTATTTTAAGCTATTACGAAATTCAATCACATGAAGGAAGAGCATTTGCTGGATTTTTCTGCTAGGACGAACCGCCGTGAAGGTATAAACAATGCTGACATTACATTGTCAGTGTGAGTTTTCACTCTTAATCATTTATTGAGGTGGATGGAAAGTGAGTCACACCTGCCAAAGCTATTGTCTCGGCAGACTTTGCAAACTCAGGCTAGAACCAGACCAGGGAACACTGCTTATGAACTTTCCATCAACAGTGTGGACTTTCTGGATTATTATTTTCTTGTTGCCATTTTGCTTCATGTCATTTCCTCTTTCACTCTCAATTTACTTCTATTTTGTGAAATTTCAGAGCTGTGAGGAACGAATGCACGCATTTTGCCGCTATATGATTGAGGTGGAAGAGCAGCCTCCCGAGAGCTTGAATTGCCAACAAGAAGGATTTCAGTGCTGAAAGCTTTGAACTCCAGAGCTCTGTGTCCCACAGCAAGGCAGAAACATAAGTCATCGAAACCTTGCAACATCAACCCATGAAGGGAAATGAATAATATTCCTCTTATCTTGTACAAGGGAGAACAGAGGTCCAAGAAAAGTTGTGGGTTTTGGTTTTTTTTTTGCACTGGTTGAACATCAAAGTGGTGCAGAAAATTGGATTACAGATTTCTGGATTCCCTGATCCCATGACTCATCTGCTGGACTGCCTGAATCTCTCTGCCCAAGTCACTTAATCTTCTTTTCGCTCAGCCCTCTCATTTCAGGGGGACAATTCCTACACTGCAACCTGACCACAGGTAGCGGTTCCCTTGCTATATTCGTGCCTCTGGCAATGCCTTATCCCAATATAATAGTCACCTCATGGGAGTCTGGAGTGCTTGGAAACAATGCTGGGCCCTGTGAATATTATGAGGGCAGCAGTTTGGCTTTCAGTGCTTTTTGGTAAAAAGCAAGTCTCCCAAGGTGTATTTTTCTGCATCCTGTCAGGAAACAACTAGCCGACACATAACAAAAAGAAAAAAATCACAACTAGAGCTGACACAAAAGGTTGCTAAATCAGTTCGGGTTTCTTGGACTCAATAACAGTAATGTCATCTCTATGTCAAGAAAAATAACTCCCTGAGAAGTCTAGCCAAGAAAAGAGACAACAGCTCAGCTGTCTTCATCTTGCTTGCTCTTTACGAAATAACTTGTGAGAGGATCCCCAGGTTGTGCTGAGGGGTCGCTTTACAAAGAGCTGGGACAGGCTCGGGAATTGCTGTGGTGAGGAAGGAGGGAGCCACCATTCCCAGATGGAAGGAAAAAGGAAAACTGCAGCACATTGATGCTGAAGCCAAGAACTTATAAATAGCTCTTCGCAATCCTAACAACTGGGCAAGAAGATATGCAACAGGCAAAAATGCCACATTTCCAAAAGCATGGGCGTCCTTCTTGCCTCTCTTCCCAAACACCGCAGAAGGTGTGTACACCAGAAGTGTCTGTTAGAATCATCTCTACGCCTGACGTGTGGTTTTCTTTTTCCGAGGAGCTGTGGACAGCTGGGAGGAGCGACATCCTCCATATGCAGAGCTTGTTACTTTGAGACTGCCAGACCGAAGTCTTGGCTGCACACAGGACTGCATATGTTTGGCTAAACCTGCTTCGAACAATTTAGTTCACAGTCATGGAGGCCGTGTGGTGCTTTTATTCTGATTTGACTGTGCTTTTATCACATTAAGTAAGATCACCAGGAGCCAGGTGAAGTCGTGCTGAATTAGACCATTCCCATATCGAATTAGTATCCGTCCCCCTATAGGATTTAAGCTGGATGCCATGATATGTAATGTCAATATATAAACCTCAATTTATTTATCTCTGAGCTATATGCTGATTTTATTGCTATTTTGTATATACAGCAATTCTTATAGAGCTTTTTTATTTTTTTAATGCCAAGAAAGCCTCAGTGAACTGAGCAGTAAGTGAATCCAGTCCAGAATTGGGAAGGACCAAACTGTTATTTGGTAAGGAGGAGGAGTGGTGAAGTGGGTATAAAACTGATGGGTGGTATTATTCTGTTGCCCTTTGGTGTGCCCATCACTGCACCCCTCTGGTTCGGCACTCCTCCCAGCCACCTCGGTAAGAAGAACCAGGACTGGCCAAGGGTGAGACAGACCCACTTATTTCCAGAGGCAAGCTGTTAGGATGTGTTTGTGGGTTGACTGGGGAAGGATTGCAAAACCCGAGGGCATTTGCTGAACTGGAGAGGAGAGCAGTCTCCAGCATGCCTAAACAAGCCCCATTGGAAAAAGACCCCTTTAAAAAAGCCTGCGGAGAAGAAGCAGTCTCACCCCTGGGATTTGTGAGGGTAGCATCAGTGCCTTTGCCTCCATCTCCGCAGCGGGTGTCGTCGAATGGGAGGCACTGATCCCCGGTTCCAGCCAAGACCTCCGAGTTCTTCACAATGTCCTTCACTGACGTGGTTGACTTAATTTTATAGATACGTCGGCTGTTGGTGTCGGAGAGGTAGATGGAGCCGGTGATTGGATCTGTGGTCAAGTAATACTTATGAGCCGGGCTGTGGCTGAAAAACAAGGGTGTGATGTTATGATTTTTTTTTGATCATTTGTTTCCTTAAGTCAACAAGCAACGCAAGCACTTTAGAGAATAAAAATGCACAGGGCAGACAGACTGGGAAAGTGAAGCAGTGCTGTACTGGACAATGTTAGTACAGGGTGTGTACAGGTGCACAGGATCGGGAGCTATATCTGTTCCCAATCGCTGTGCCGGGGGATGCTCTCTGGCATGGAGGGCACCTACCAAGGGAAAGAGCTCACTGGCCTGAGCCAAAACCATGCCAGGAACTACTATAGGCTGAGCCCCAGTGCCTGAGTTTGCTTAATTTTACTTAATATAGACATTAAACTGAAACTGGTGTTAGCACCGTGACAGAAGGTGAAGGGAAAGCATAGTACACCCAAAACAGACTCCCAAGTATAAAGCACTTGAAGATATGCTCTTGAAGATCAAGGCTTATCCAGTGCTCTTGCTGACTCCAGTAAAGACCCTAGAGTCCTGTCCTGCTCTCGTGGAGATTAGGGGAAGTCCTGTCACTGAATTCAGCTGGACCTCAGTGAAGAAACAAAACAGTCCTTGGAGTTGTCACATTTTGCCCCAAGTAAAACATGAACTAGGAGGAGGGCTGAGGAACCTGAACATCAGTCCCCTGCTAAACCCCATTCACTCGTTGCTTCCTCGAAAACCAGAAAGGGTGGCTGAGAAAATGGGGTGAGCAGAGAGAAAGACAATGTTTTTAGCTCCATGACTAAAACACTAAATGAGTCCAAGACTGAAGAAAAGAATAAACTAGCATCCACTTTATGGATTTTGATGCTTTTGATGGGACTGGCCAGAAAAACCAGCCAGACAAGTTTGGATTTTAAAAATCACAATTTTAAAAATTGGCTTTCAAGGACTCTATAGATATGAAACTTATTAACTTCTTTATTAAAATTAAGTGTTTAGTACCAGTGTGTATTGAGCTGCATCTCTTCTAAGCCTGAAACCAACAGATTTAACTTGTAACACCTGCTGCCTGAACACAGGTCTCCTTCCTTCTAAGAAAGGCTAAGTGGTCATTAGAAAAGTAGGGAAAAGCCTCTGCCTTTCTCCAGAACACCTTCAAGCTGTCCAAACTCATCAGGTCCCAAGAATTCATAATAAACGTACAGGACATAGTTCACAATTTTGCACTTAGTGGAATTGTTCCAGGAGAAGCTGGTTAGAAACCTGAGAGTCGATCTCAGTTGATTCTATCCCTCATAATAAGAAATTTCCTCTCTCTTTCAACCTTTATGTTAGGAAAATTAACCCCTCTTCAGACACATAAAAACTACGGAATTATTCTCTGCTTAAAAAAGCTCTAAGTTGGTTCTTCATTCAAATTACTTAATACTTTGGGGGGAAGAAAAGCCTTTCTGATTTATTCTGGAATATCCCTTGTGATTTATCCTATTAAAGTCTGAACAGATTTCATCTCCACAAATGACACTGATTCTTGCTAAATAAAACGCTCTGACCTTCAAGACAGCTCCAGCCTGACAGTTCAGTCTCCATCCGTATTCCTTCCCAGTGACAGCAGGCTGGGAGGGTATTATTTCATTTACCTGCACGTCACTCACACTAAGCAAGTGGCTTCAGCCCTGGTGGAAGAAGTTCCCTGTGGGAATCCATCATCCATTTTGATCAGGGACCTTGCATTTTCTGCTGACTGTCCTAACAAAGCCCAGCTGAACGTCAGTCAGATTTTGAGCTGTTCATAATCTCTGTCTTGCATGGGAGGTGGACAAGAGGAGGACTTTTTTAATGGCACTTTGAATTCTTTAACATCGTTGCCTGGAAAGCACAGAGAGCTTTCAGTCTCACAGCTGGACATTTGCAGATGGGCAAAGGCGAATGACTTTCCCAAAGATGGAGAAAAAATGGTACCAGAACTGGAGGTTCCTGGTCCCCTCTCCCAGCGCTGTCATTGTGATTTGTTTTTGGATTTCATAACCTCACTCTGGTGGATTTTATTATTCCACCTTCTGTGGAAGAGAGACGTGTTAAAATATTTTCTAATCCCAGCTCCTGTGTACACTGGGCACTGAAAACAATCCTGTTTTTTTTTAACCATGGATCAGAGAACCAGGTAAAAGCAAAACATTCATCCACCAGAAAAGAGATCTTAGAGCCCCTTCCAATACCTAAAGGGGGCCAGCAGGAGAGATAGGGAGGGACTCTATGTCAGGGAGTGGAGGGATAGGACGAGGGGTAAGAGTTTTAAACTGGAAGAGGGGAGATTTAGATTAGATATTAGGAAGAAATTCTTTGCTGTGAGGATGGTGAGACACTGGAACAGGTTGCCCAGAGAAGCTGTGGCTGCCCCATCCCTGGAGGTGTTCAAGGCCAGGTTGGAT
>JAOXNO010000001.1:205571188-205597778 GCA_028565335.1 Limnodromus scolopaceus
CCAGGGAGGTGGTTGAGTCACCATCCTTGGATGAGTTTAAGAGTTGTTTAGATGTGGTGTTGGGGGATATGGTGTAGAGACAACTTTGTAGAGTAGGGTAGATGGTTGGACTTGATGATCCCGAGGGTCTTTTCCAACCTGGATGGTTCTATGATTCTATGATTCTATACTTATTACTATAACAACCAAGGTCAGGCAAATTTGTTATTTGCCCTGTTGGAGGGTCGTAAACGGAAAAGAGTAGAGGGGTCACACCTATAGGGAGGGGCGGACAGGACAGGTGACCCCAAACTGACCAACAGGGTATTCCATCCCATCTGAGTCATGCTCAGTATAAAAGGTGAGGGACCAAAGGGTCAACTCTCTTCCTTCATTGGCCAATGTCTGAGGAGGACCCTGTCTGTTCGTCTGCCTTTGATCCCGATCCGAGCATTCCTGACTCCAAATCTGCAATCCAGCTCCAGTCTGTTGCCGAGTCCAGTCTGGGACTTTTCCCAGGTGACGTGATTGTCATCCTGGGAGCTTGATATGGTTTTGTATATACTGTATACTTTTTTTCCTTTTTTTTCTTTTCTAATTCTTATTTATTATTTCATTATTTATTAACATTTTCATTAAAGTAGTTTAGTTTTTTCTAACCTCATAAATCTCTTTTATCTCTTCCTCTCTTTTCCTTGGAGGGGGGAGGGAGGGGCCATCTGTCGTTCTGATTGGTCAATCTGGTCAAAACTACGACAGTCTTTTGCAGATGTAAATGAATGCACAAGGTAGAAGAGAGAAGACCATCGTGCCCCAGTTTGGGATGGTGCTCTTGAATGGGTAATGAAGGGAAAACTAAGATTAGGGCAATCCTGAAGGTCAGACACAAGAAGGAATGGAGATCGGGGCTCAGTTCTAGGGATTTCTCTCAAAGCAGTGCTGACAGCTTTTGGCTATGGGTGAGAGGTGGCCAAATGCCTCAGTCCCAGTTCATTCCTTCTGTATGAATACGACAGCAGCAGCTCGGGATGTATGTGCTGGGCCATGAGCCAGAGAACAGACAAACATTCATCTGCTGGGGAAATGTGTGCTGTCTGAGCAGCTGGGCCCCATCCTCTCCAAGGAAACAGCAGTTCCCAGCAGGGACTGTTTCATGTGATAGCAGTTGGACCATACCAACCTAGGACAAGGTCTGTGCATGGCCACTTTAGCTAAAAAAGAGACACAAGCCTTTGGGGTCACTTACCGAAGGCTTCAGAGAGCCCATACACCTTCTGGCTGTAGACGTCTGTCTTATCCCAGATGAAATAATAGGACAGGTCTGGAGCAGCTGCAAACCACTTTCGGAAGAGGCGTCCCTCGACGGCCACCATGAGGTGGACTTTCATGAGGTTGAAGGGGATGGTGGGGTGGGTCATGCTGATCCTCAGGACTGATTTGTAGCCAGCTGTGCGGCTGCTCAGGTAACTCACTTTTATTTTACTACCGGAAACGTTAATCTCC
Source organism: Limnodromus scolopaceus (assembly GCA_028565335.1). Classification (NCBI taxonomy): domain Eukaryota; kingdom Metazoa; phylum Chordata; class Aves; order Charadriiformes; family Scolopacidae; genus Limnodromus; species Limnodromus scolopaceus. The sequence goes on from JAOXNO010000001.1 coordinate 205,572,671, forward strand.
TCCTGTAGAGCCTGTGGAAAAGCAATCCAGGAGGTGTTAAATCAGCAGCAAGCAGACAGGAAAAGGCAGCGAAGCTGTAATTTATCAAACACACCTTTATAAAAGCTCTGGGAGACATGGCTAAAAAAGCACACCTCGTAGGCATCAAGTATGAAATCATATATGTATTTAGTTGTGGAAGCCAAGGAATGTCCCCCTCTTTCTCCATCTCTGTTACATGGGAGAAGGGGAGACCAAAGTATCACGTTTAAGTCAGTGTTTACAATGGGACTCACTGCTAAAACTAGTCCCAGGACCCACCGTGAAAGGAACTTGGGGTCTGAGATTATTCCAGCCCATCAGTTTAGCTCCCATTTTCTTTTATCTCGGTTGGTTTCAACGGCTGCTAATTCTTCTCTCCTGGTTTCTTTTTCCCAGTAAAATATCAAGCCCTACTTGGCTTGTATCCTTACGGGTGTTCCCGGGCCCCAGTTGTAACCTGCCATTCTCTCCGTGTCATTAGTGAATCCTGCTTCCACCCTCCCTCCTCTGACTTCCCCATCTCTCCTCCTTTGAAACTGCTCTGACTCTCTTTGCCTGATCTCATGGGTCTCCATTCCAGTACAGAATTTCACAAAAGACGGGAGAAACAGCAGGGAAAGTTTTGTCCGCCCCTGACAAGAATAGAGAAGTCTCAGAAAGGTGAGATTTTCAGATAATTTTTCTGCTAAAGTATAACCAGATCTTAAAATTTTTTATTTTTTTTTTTACTTGGAGAAATGCAGGGAAATTTTCTGGAAAGCGATACATCCCCGACACAGTGCTGATTCTCCCATGCGAAATATTGACAAAAAAGGGCATTTCTTTCTTTAAGGAAAGAATTTCCTTTCTTTAAGGAAAAAATCGTATTAGTTGTCACTTTCCAGAAAATTTCACTTTTAGGTAAGCATTCAACACGGACATTTTCAGCAGAAGCTGTCAGCCTCTGGCAAAGTTTGAAAGATGAAGGTGGAAGCTTAGCAGTGAGCTGGGAAACTCGGTCTGATAATGGGATGTGTCAGAAGGTCACGGCTGGCAGTGTTCTCTCCTGCGCCACTTCTGAACTACTTCGACGTGCCGGACCCTAAACGAGCTGTGAAAACACCTCCCCAGCAATAATCAGCTTTCGTAATATTAAGGGCGTGGAGGCTCGAAGGCAGGTGGGTCAAGAGATCCACTCATCAGGAAGGGATCACAGCTGTCCTGGTGTCCTCCAACCTACCTGGCTCCTCTACTCAACTCCTATGTGGGAGCAGCAAAAGTTCCCTGGCATGACGAGTTGCTCGTCTTTTCTAAGTTTTCTGGTTAGCGTTATAAATAACGACAAATCTTGTAACCTGCCCCCTGAAAAGACCTCTTCTAAGCTATTATCCGAGGCCCACCACTTTTTCAAGCGATAACTTACAGCCTCTGAGCATCACAGCACTTGACAAACGGACGCATCCAGAAGTTAAAGCGCTGCTCCATCGTGCTCATAAATATTTACTTTCTCTAACTCAGCCTTTTCAATTTACATATCTCGGTGCTTAGGAGGCTGAAAAATGACAGAACTGGGAAAACCCACCAATTTAAAAATATATTTTATGAGCTCAGCAACAAGCTGTGGTGGGACCAGGCTCAACCAGAGACCAGCCGAGCCAAGCTGCAGTAAAGGTGGTCCCTTCTATCAGATCTGTCTTCAGGTGTAACCCCTCTAGGAAAAAAGCCAGGCAGAAATAATTGTCACAGAGGTACTATTGGCAATGTCTGGTTCAAATCCCTGTCAGGTATAATTATTTCCCTCTGTCATGATCTGTCTCTGCTGTCTCCCATTCCAGAGGAAGGGTCAGCACAGTGGTACCAGGGCACCCAGCAGAACGAGGGGCGGCATTTAATGGGACCTGCTTGGAGAGAGGGTTCAAATGGTAATTCAGATTATCCAAAATGCATTTGTAGCTTGTAAATAGTGCTGAGCTAGCAACAAAGCAGGGCGTTGACGGGGGGGTATAATGCAGTAGGACGCTGGTAGGAGAAGAGGGAAAAAATAAGCTTTAAAGTATTCTGAATGCACCAAAAGTCATGACAGATAAATCATGCCTTTAGTTCTATTTGATAATTGCTGTTCGGACCCAATAAACTCCTATGCTGTGTCTGCGGTCCTTGTGAAAGTCTAGGGCTCTTAGGGTTTATCACAGCCTAACCAATATAATCTGCTCTTTAAAAGCGGTCCAGCCACCAGGCTGGTCAGGCAGAAGACCTGGTTCTTCAGGTTTGCTAGGGATTTTCACAATTTAGCGATTTTCACTATTTATCAATTTTCACTGTCGTGTTCCCTTCACTCCTGGGGGTTGATCTGTCCTTGCATCAGCAGCAATTCTTCCACTCTTTGCATAAGACAACAGAAAAAAATCTTGTTTCTGTGTGCTGGGTTACACATTTCTCTTCCATCTACTCTTCACTCTGCCGGCAGACAAGGCAAGGAACGGTCAATCTTTTTCTTTTTTCTTTCTCTGATGCTCGGAAGGAATTTTGAGAAAGGAAGACATTTAGGGCCTGATTCAGGGGCCTTAATATAGGCATCTACTGCTTTTGAGATGTCCCATGGTATCCAAAATCTCTGAAAGTGGATGACAGTTATGACGTGGACCTTCTTGAGATCTCTGTCTTTCTGAAGCTACAGCTGGAGGCTTGAAGGGACAGTTCAGGGGATCTTAAATGGCACCAAATCTGTCTTTAGGTACCTGAATCAAACACTTAAAATGTATTATTTGGTCTTTTGAATGAATCCAGGTAGAGGACACGGCATTTATTTGTTGAAGCTCATGAGGTTCCTATCTGGCCCACTTGTTAAAATCCCTTTCCCAGCCCTGCCATCCACTTGTCACCTCCTCCCAGCTATGTGCTCACACCTTTTATATTTAGCATTTCTGTCCTGAAAACTGCACATTATAAAACGCAGCTGCAGAATCTGACAGTTAGGTTATTTTTTTATTGTATGCATATCCAGTATAGGAATGAAAAATGATCCATTTATGAACTGAAGTACAGACAGGTCTCTGCCATAAAATCAGGTTCTCTTGTAAACTCCTGCCCCACAGACTCTGTTGATCTTCAGCTGTGATTATCTGAGGCAGAATACCGTTTTACAGGTTTTACCTCCATCATTTGGTATCTGGGAAAAGTACTGCTCATCACGTACGGGATTCATCTTATCTAAACTTAGGAACCTAGAAGTTAGGAGTTTCCTCCGAATTCCTTATCTATGTCTCTTCATGGCCAACGGGCAGAGACAGGCTCTTTAGAAGGCTGGTGCTGCCACATAAACTTAAGAGTAGGATTAAATTCCACTTTAAGGCATTTAAATCCAAATGTCGACATGTAAGGGTGTGCATGTCAGGTAGGCATCAGTCATAGTCAGTGGGGATCTAACTGATACCATCAGTGGGAACTAGATACCTTCAAGATGGTCACCTTAATCGGTCTGTAGGTTCCGCTGATGATATTGATTAGGTTTCTGTCAGCTTTAATGGGAGCTCACACACCTAGCGCACATCCAGATGACTCCATGTGAATGGCTTATTTAGGTGCCATAATCTTAGAATGAATCCCACTTAGGTCGTAATTAGATTCCATAACTACAGGTGTCTAGTGTGATTTGGGATGTCCAAGTTATCTGTGACATTCACAAGGGGCTGGCAGATATAATGCAGAACACTGACAGGCGGATCATTGGCAGTTGGAGGCCAAGCACGATCTCTGCAGGATGTTTCAAATGGCATTAAACATCTGTGATGAGGTTGGTGAGACACTGGCCCAGGTTGCTCAGAGATGTTGTGGATGCCCCATCCTTGGAAACATTCCAGGTCAAGGTGGACGGGGTTCTGAGCAACTCGATCTAATTGAAGATGTCCCTACCTATGGCAGGGGGGTTGGACTAGATGATTTTTAAGGTCCCTCCCAACACAAATCATTCTGTAATCTATGATCTATAGTAAGAAACTGTATCAAACCATTGCTTATGATCCACATCCCCATCTGCTGTCACAGTTGACAGACAGACACGCGCTCTTTTTGAAGAGTTTTAGAATGTTTTAGTTAAATAGATATAATTAACATAATCTAATGAGTATTTTACCAAATAATGAGTGAGGTTATGATTATAGTTTCACTGTATCAGATACTTGCTCCTTTCCTGGGCAGCGCTCAACATTACCTTTCATAGTGTTTGTTGGTTTAGGAAACGAGAAGTGAAAACTGAGCCAAGAATTTACAATCTGATGGACATTTCAGGATATGGGACTTACTTAATTAGTAATTATGCCGGGACAAACATGGTGACTGTAACTGGAAATTAGTGTGAAAAAGGAACACAGGATTTAGTCGAGAGGGAAAGGTAAAGACAGCACTAGCTTTATTTGTTGCTAATGTATTAAAATTACAAGACAGAAAGAGACTTCGTTTCTCATTAACGCTACCGCAACTGCAGTGGAGTCAAGCAGGAAGCACGCAATTTCTCGCTACACTTGGTATTATTTCTACCTTGGCAGACTACTATTTGTGACTAAAAATGTTGAATGCTGGCATCTAAAACCCAGGGAACAACATGCCCAAGAAAGGAAAGCTTGAATGCTGCTATGAGTATTTTTAAGGGAGATTGATAATTCAGTTGTTTGGACAATTCAGTTTAAAACCCATCTTTCCTTTTGGCGAGATACTTTGATTCCACAGCAGGTGGTTAAACTACTTTATCTGACTCACACTTCCATAAAAAAAGAAAAAAGGGGAAGAGAGACTAAAAGTAACCCCCTCGTTTTGCTCATCTATCCCTAATATGAAATGCAATAAGCCCCAGGTGCTCGGTGGGCTGGTCCTTTGCCAGCTGTCTGCTGGCTGACTCCACATCTCAGCAGCTTTGTAGGGCGAGGTGTGTGCCTTCAGACCCTGAGAAACTTCACACCCAAGGCTCCACCACCGCGGTGGTGTAATGCCCAGTGGGTGAAATTTGCTTGCGAACAGAAGAAAGGCATTAGAGCATAAGAGGTCCGCTGGCCTTGTGCTAGGCATATTGAATGCCAAAGGGCTGCCCAAAGGCTGCTTGTGGGTCAGATGGGGGTTCCAGCCCACCTCCCGTGGGTGAGAAGTGAAAGCAAAGCAGAGCCAACGTAGGATTTTGCTGTTGGCCACGAGGGCTTTGCCTCCATCTCGCAGGGATAAGGGATAATAAACCTACTGGCTGAGTGTGTGCTTGTGAGCGAGCGCTCCCAGAAAACATCTGAAACATGGTGCAACAAACAGAGAATACTTCTTTTTGGAAAAGCAGGGGGATAGAGAAAGACGCAGAATAGTTGCATTCATGTGGCACAAAGCAGGCAAAAGAAGCACAGAAAGGAGATGGATTATTTTCTCCTTGGTTCACGGAATCACAGAATGATATGGCGTTGGAAGGGACCTCTGGAGATCATCTAGTCCAACCCACCTACGAAAGCAGGTCCACCCAGAGCAGGTTGCACAGGAACCTGTCCAGGTGGGTTTTGAATGTCTCCAGAGAAGGAGACTCCACCACCTCTCTGGGCAGCCTATTCCAGGTCTCTGCGACCCTCACAGGAAAGAAGTTCCTCCTCATATTGAGATGGAACTTCCTATGTTGAAGTTTGTGCCCATTTCCTTGTGTCCTGTCACTGGGCACCACTGAAAGAAGACTGGCCCCATCCTCCTGACATCCACCCCTTATTTATAAGCATTGAATTGATTCATACCTGGATTTCCGGAACAATAGGACCTTTCTCCGAGCAGGAACTTGCAAAAGCTGTCAGTGGGGATGGAGAGACCACAGGGTTGGGCCGGGCAAAGTTGCTGAGATCACAGCTTGGAATCTCATTCTCTTCGTGCCTCATGACTATGGTCTCCATCACGAAGAAGCGATCCCATGGCAACCACAGCGTGTGCTCCTGGGTGATGAAGGGAGCCCGCTCAAAGTGCAGGATAATGGAGATCCCACCAATGGTAACGAGATCGAAGCTGTTTGAAGAGATGGGATACAAAGTTAGTACAAGCACCATCCTGCCTGTTTGTAACAATTCCCTAGCGAGGACCTCCAGAAAAAAGTAGCAAGAAGTATCATCAGCCAGATTTTACAGGTGTAAAACCTACAGCCCAAAGAGGCTTTATTTGGGTAAGAGCACGTGGCAGAGGCAGGAGCACAAACTGAGGAACTGAGGTTCTTTGCATGTTATTCCTCATGTATATCAGAAACATAAACCATATCCATCCCTTTTTTTTTTTTTTGAGACAAATTTTTATCTTGGTTAATGCTTTTCTGGTGCTATTTGACCATATGTACTCACTTTTTTTTTTTTTTGAAAAAAAAAGTATTTGTCATCCAAACGCAGTCACAGACTGGATCAATTCACACGATGAAATAAACGATTTGGGAAGTGGTTTCTCTGACACACCACCGTATAAATTGTCTTGGCATCGCTGTCAACCTGACTAATACCTAATGCAGCCCAGGAAACATGTGGAGCCCAGCCATGGACCTCCTGTGCTAGGCAGGGAGAAGAAATGAAGACCACGTGGGCAGTCTCCGAACCGCAGCACTCAGCACACAGGTTTTTTTGGTTTTTTAATCTCTTGGAGCGGGGCAGATAAGGTACTGCCTGTGGTCTACAACTTCACCCTACGCTACCTCCAGTCAAGTGGCTTTTCTGCCTGCATTGGTGTTTGTATGATGTTATGTCCATAGCATAACAGATAGCCCTCCAGAGCGGCGTGAAAGGATGTTGCCTTGATAAGAAAAATATTATTCCTCTTAATGTAAAGATGCTGGGACAGGGCTTTGGGGTTTTTCTTAAGTTTTGTATTTAAATTTCACATCTTGTCAGAGATGGAGAGTTTATGAAGTACCACAGGATGTATCTACTATGTATAGACTCAAAAAAAAAAGAGGTGTTAACTGAGAAAAGAAGAGATTTCAGCACAATTTGAAGACCTCTCGGTTTTGCTGCTTTGTTTTTGTGTTTTGTTTTTTTTTTTTCTCAGTATCTATTCAGTCGCAATGCCAAATGCGTGCTTTAGGCAAAGAAAGTCTTCTTATCCCTTCTTCTCACTTTCGGCGCTTGGCACTAGTGTATGACAGTCTTACACAGATTTGAAACACATAAATAGGCTCACTGGCTCCAGTAGAGCTGCTCATGTGCTTAAGTACTTCTCTGTGCACGAGAACCAGGACCTGCAAGCGCTCGGACAGCCCAGAGCCAGACTTGATGCACCTTGTAGTTACAAGATACGAAAGAAGCTGAAAGAAGTATTTAAAATTGTTTTTTAAATTAATCATGAGGCTTTCAGATTGGCTGCAAAAATCCCAGAGGAGCAATAATGGGTATGAACTATTTCTAAAATAGTTCTAAAATTCCCTTGGCAAGGAATCGTTCAGGACAACCTGGTTTTTATTTAATGGCTGACAGATTGAGGTGCCACTTAGTAAATATAATTATGAAAAGAAAGAAAGAAAGTTAGTCAGGGAAGAATGTTAAATTGAGTCCATGGGAGCGAGTGGGAAGCATTTTAAAAAGCTAAAGACATGTTTATTCTACCACTCAAGTGGGGGCATCAGCTTCCCAGACCTATGGAGCTTGGCTTGCAACAGCCTGATGAGCAAGTTGCTGGTCCTTGCCAGTAAAGCTACGCAGCATTTGTACTTTGATGAGAACATTTTTAACAGTCAATTAGCATTTGGCAAAGTCCTTCAGCTGGGAGGGAGAAGCTTGCTCTGCATGAATCCAGGAGCTGAAAGGGGCAATGGGAGGGAAGAAACAAACATTACAAATGATGCTCAACAAGTTTTGAGGCAAGTGGGAAAAAGATTTTATTTGGAAACGCCTCCGTTTCACTCCTTTGCGAATGGTCCTCAGCTTCATTGAGCCTGGGTCAGGGACGGTAACCTACTGAGGGGAAACATCCTTGCCTTTTCTGCATCCCTAAAAAAGGATGCAGGAGGGGAAGCATCGCCTCCATGTCAGGCTCCAACAGCTGTGAAAACAGTGACTGTGAAAACAGTATTTTTTAGCAGGCGCTGCTGCTCATGAGCCGTTTTTTCCCCCAGTACAGCTCTGAAGTTACCTTGATGAACTGAACAAAAGCTAAAACCAAAACCAAACAGAAAACCCCAAACTGAAACCACCTTCCTCCCAGCTTCCCGTAGTGAAATTAAATTTAACAAGAGCAAGAACGTCTTGGGATTGAAGGAATGAGATAATTTTATTTCTGGTTTTGCTGCTGATCTCGGATGTCTTTTTTATCACTCTAAAAAATCATACTTGTACAGTCATATTGTTCTGTTTGTCTTAAAAGACTCTGGAGATACAGGCCAAAGGATGAAATCCTCTATTTATCCACAAAGCAAGCTTAAAAAACAACCCATAGAAAAGTGTAACCCTTGCTCATCTCTTTGTTCTGGAAGTCCATGTATTTGGTCTTTCTGAAAGATCTGTGCCAAAGTCGATGAATATGGTAGAAGATACACAATATTGAAAAAATCTGGAGACTTTCCTGCTGTTTCATTAACACTATGCCTAGAACAGTGGAAAACTGAGGACATGCAGCCTTTATAAACTATCGGTTTAATCAAATTTAAAGCTTTATTTTAAAATGCAGTTTATACGAACACTTCAATCCATCTATTAACTTCGCTTTACTGAGAAACCAATAGGGTGGTGTTAGATCTGCCATTTTATCTTCATGTATTGTTACCTGAAAAAAAAAGGTGTCCCAATAATTGGGTTAAAAACACGTGCAAGCCTTGAAGTTGGTCTAGTGGGAGGTGTCCCTGCCCATGGCAGGGGGGTTGGAACTCGATGATCTTTAAGGTCCCTTCCAACTCAAACCATTCTATGATTCTATCATTCTAAGTTATCAAAGTTTTGCTCAGACCAGAGTAGGATCAGGATTTCACTGTTAGAGGCTGTATGCGAGCACCAGAATAGGACCAAAACCTTCTTGCAGAGACTTGGAACACAGTGAACCCACTTACAGAGGTGGAATATTCAGTTCTCTGTAGTTCCAAAACTGAACTTTTACTTATGATACTCATTTTGAAACTTGGTCATGCCAAAAAAGCCCCACCCCACAAAACCCAAACCTGAAGGAACAAAATCAGCTTAGGAACCCATCTCACTAAACTGATGCAATTCTGTCTTTAATCTCCCTTACTTTAAAAACACGGATATTGCCCCACTATTAGTAAACTGATTTGCTAACTCAATTTAAGGCAACTCAGTGTGCATTTTCAAGAACAGATATTCCTGTGGTGAATATGCCAAGTAATGAAGCCAGAGAGTTTTATGCCATTATCTCATAACCCCTGAAACTGCTTGTCTGATCCTGTTTTTCCTCTAAACCAGGGTGACACCAAAGATGGTCCAGTGACCCCATACGACTGTGCCCTTCTGGGGACTGGGAATGCACGCAGTCTGCTACTGTAGTTCAGGAAAAGCTACTTCTTGCTTAAAAGCATCAACATCTTAAAACGAAGTGACTCAACCACATGAAAACCACAGTGTGAAAAAGCTGATGAGAGTCACGCTCTATTCAGAAAATTACTGAAAACCATCAAAACACAGAATAGAAACTGTAACAGCAATAATTCTTTATGTGATTTTGAAAGTGCTTTACACATAGTATTTAATAAATGCTATAACAATTAGTAAAGAAGGCAAGTAAATGTTATCTCCCTTCCACAGGCTAGCGGGCTGGTCTAGGGAGGTTAAGAGATGCATCTAATGCCACCCAGTAAATCAGCAGCTAGCCTAGGATTAGGAATAAGGGATCTCTGACATCATTTTATGCCCTGACAATTTCAGTTTCAATGCTCCTAAAGACTTCAAGGTAATTTTTAGAAGACCTCACCGCAGAGGAAGTCGCTGGATTCTGGTGTTCTTTAAGAGATGGGCTTTCACTTGGCCATTTATTACCTCCAGACCCCACAGATGCTCTGCTGGGCCCATTTGTTTGAGAAAATATCTGCATGTATTTGCTCAGACAATTTCAGAAGGTGTTTTTGTGATTCCAGAGACTCAGCAGAGTAACTGGACAATTTTCTGAATGTCGGTCATGCACCAGACCTGCACAAGGTTTCTGCAGATGCAGATCGATGTGAGGGGAAGGTGAAGACAGTGAAATCAGAAGAGCTGACACCGGGCAGTCTGGGGTTTGACTGACCACCAGAAATCCCAGAAATCCCAGAATCTGCTGACAGAAATCCCAGCTTCAGGATGAATCCCACTTGGTCACAGATTCCCTTGTCTGAGACAGCTGATCTTTGTCATTTTTTGTCACTTGGAGCTGAGTTTCTGTCGGGGGCTGAGTCAGCAAACCGCAGCACTGAGCTCCTTGAAACTAATTTAAGTTCTGGAGGCTGGCAGCTGGCCCCGAGGAACCAGCAGTTCACTGCAGACTGGTGGAGCATACTGATGCTCCAGCTGCATGGCTTCCTGCCCCTGGGTCCCCTGCTTGGCTGGATGTTGGGAAGGACATGGTGTGGAAGGCACATCCCTGGCCTGAACTGCCAGTAGAAGTTGGTTTATAGCAGGGAGGATTTGCCTTCCACCACCCAGGAATTGGAAAGAAACAGTTACTCAAATCTTACAAAGGTCTGGAGCTTTGGGGTACATTAAAAAGAGCGTGGCCAACAGGTTGAGGGAGGTCATCCTCCCCCTCTAGTCTGCCCTGGTGAGGCCACATCTGGAGTACTGGGTCCAGTTCTGGGCTCTCCAGTTCAAAGATGATCAAGGGACTGGAGCATCTCTCTGATGAGGAAAGGCTGAGAGACCTGGGTCTGTTCAGCCTGGAGAAGAGCAAACTGAGAGGGGACCTCATCAATGCTTATCGATGTCTAAAGGGCAGGTGTCAAGAAGATGGGGTTGGACTCTTCTCAGTGGTGCTCAGTGACAGAAAAAGGGGCAACGGGCACAAACTGGAACATAGGAAGTTTTGCCTGAAAATGGGGAAAAACTTCTTTGCTTTGAGGGTGGCAGAGCCCTGGCTGTCCAGAGAGGTGGTGGAGTCTCCTCTGGAGACATTCAAAACCTGCCTGGATGCATTCCTGTCCAACCTGCTCTGGCTGACCCTGCTTTGCCAGGGGGTTGGACAAGGTGATCTCCAGAGCTTCCTTCCAACCCTGTATCGTTCTGCAATAGCAGCGCTTAGCTCCCTGCTCTGACCCTGTTTAACTCACTGGGATGTTTGCTGCCTGGAGGTGCAGTTTAAGATAAAGCCCCTCTGTATTTGGTATAGCGCAATTGCAAAGCAAAGACTTCTTTAAAGTACTTGCAATCTAAATGAAAGATTACACACGGTAGCTGGGTGTAGTAAATATGGCAAGGGAAGTGATGAAAAAAATACTATAGCAGGCATTATTGTCCAGGAATGTTACAGGTATATTTATCTGTTCCAAGACACAGATTTTTGTGCTGGTCTATACCCAGCAATCTGAATTTGAGAGTGCAGTTTGGATCTCACTTTGAGGCAAAGGAGGTTCAGTAAGTTTGACAGAGCTACTCAGAGCATAAAGGTGCAAGACCTTCTCCTTTTTGCAATAACCCCTAAGCTATGGGCAATACCAAGCAACCTGCTTTATCCTTTTCTGAAGGGGTTCACTAGTTTTCTAGGGCTGCCTCTTTTTTAGCGTCGTGTCATCCAAGAGGTGGAGCATCACCTGAAAGCCTCCGAGTCACCATCAGCGTTACAGTAGGTGCAAAGTGCCCTGAGCATAAATAAGGCAGCATTAAGCACACATTGCCAGCACATGTTCCTCTCTTTCATTATAATTCTATCAGCCTCTCTGGCCAAGTCAAACCTTTAATGAAAGTTGTGGACTTGGAGAGGTGTTAAAATATATAAATCCTCTCCAAGTGCTAGTGGTTAGTAGTCAATACATGGAGCATGTGCAGCTGGAACTCCTTATGTTTCTTTTTTTTTGTTCTTGAAAGAAAGGGAGCCAATTAGCACTGACAGACAAAAGATAAGATGAAAGACATTCCCAATTTGCAATGCTTTTGTTTTGGTGGAGCGTGATTGCTCAGATTTTAAGCACTTGTCTCTAACACAACCGTAATCTTAATGACTTCTTCATAATCATTTCAACATGAATTAGCAAGAAGAGAGCTGTTGGGAGCTGGAGGCATCTTTTCTTTACGTGCATGGGCACTGCATTGCCCAATTGTTGGCTAAAGATTCTAGGTGAGATCGCAAAGCTACTAACAATAAATAATTAAAATAAGAATAGAATAGAATAGAATAGAATAGAATAGAATAGAATAGAACAGACTATTTCAGTTGGAAGGAACCAACAATGATCCTCTAGTCAAGCTGCCTGATCACTTCAGGGCTGATCAGAAGTTAAAGCATGTTATTAAGGGCATTGTCCAAATGCCTCCTAAACACTGACAGTCTTGGGCCACTGGCCACCTCTCTAGGAAGCCTGTTCTCCTGTTTGACCACCCTCTTGGTAAAGAAATGCTTCCTCGTGACCAGTCTAAACCTCCCCTGGAGCAGCTTTGAAGCATTCCCACACATCCTATCACTGGGCCCCAGGGAGAAAAGCTCAGCACCTCCCTCTCCATGTCCCCACCTCAGGAAGCTGTAGGGAGCAATGAGGTCACCCCTCAGCCTCCTTCTCTCCAAACTAGACAAGCCCAAAGTCCCCAGCTGCTCCTCATAGGATGTGCCTTCCAGCCCTGTCACTAGCTGTGTTGCCCTCCTCTGGATGCATTCACATGGACCTTCACATCCTTCTTAAGTGGTGGGGCCCAGATCTGCACACGGTCCTCCAGGTGAGGCTGCACCAATGCTGAAAGCAGTGGGATAATCTCCTCTTGTTACTGGCTCATTGCGCTGTGTGTGATGCATCCCAGGATGGGGTTTGCCCTCTCGGCTGCCAGGGGTCATTCCTGGCTCCTGTCGAGCTGCTGCCAACCAGCACGCCCAGACCCCTTTCTGCAGGGCTTCTCTCCAGCCACCCCTCTCCCCATTTGTCCTTGTGCCCGGTGTTACTCCATCCTATGTGCAGAATCTGGCATTTGGACTTGTTAAATTTCATCCCATTAATCATAACCCAATGCTCCAAACTATCTAGATCCCTCTGCAAGGCCTCTTGTCCCTCAAGAGAGTCAACAGCACCTCCCAATTTGGTATCATCAGCAAACTTGCTAATGGTGCATTTAACTCCTGCGTCCAGATCGTTGGTAAATATATTGAACAGGACTGGCCCTAGGATTGACCCCTGAGGAACACCTCTGGCCACCACCCAGATGTAGCCCCATAACAACTAACAATAATGCATCAACATCTTCAAAATGCATCAACAATAAATGTGCTCTTGGATGGATTTTCTCTACGGTGTTGATGGTAATAATGTCTGTTTGAATGCTGTCAATCCCCAAAAGACATCCTACCTGCCGTCTTGTCTGCTGATTGTGTACCCAAATAAAGGATTGTTGACAAAACTGATGTTCACTCCAACTAGAGGGGTCCCATCTGCTGTCATCACTTGGCCTCGAATCACACACGCGTGTCTGCAAGAAGGAGAAAAATGATAATATACAGTAAATCTTTTGACAATTTCAGGTTTTTCCTCTACTTCTGTGGCTGGGAATCCTGTGGATCAGAGAGCCCAGGCCCTTATGTCCTGGAAAGCTGGGGACCATCCCGTGTGTCTTGATAGCGGGATGCTGCTCTTGAAGACTTTCTAGGAGTTAGGTGAGAACATCAATACCTAAAATAAAGTCTGCCTTTACCCTAATCTTGAAAAGCAACTGCTGCAGCATATACTTCTTTAACTATGGATTTCTGTACAGTTTGCAACATCACATTGGAATTTGCTATATCCAAGTCTCACAGTGTCTTGAAAATATTGTCCTAATTAAGGGCAAAGCACATTTTAGAATCAAACAGAACAGAAGCCTACCACGCTCTGCTTGGATGTATTTAAAACAGAAAAGCAATAGAAGCACCCTGACCAAAGCTCGTTTATTCCATGCTTGGGAAAGCCAAGACAGATAATTTGCTGGTTGTAGTTTCCCTACAAACTGCTTGGGGAACTGAACACGCCAAGAGGATTTTTCTTCTTGTCTGCTTTCCAACTTTGGTAGATTAGATTGAACCATTTTATAGGCTACAACTATTCCAATTACTCTGTGCTCCATAATGTGCTCTTTTATCTAAGGATTTCAAGGATCTTTACAAACATTGATTAATACTATAGGTATTTTACAGAGAGAGGAAATAAAGCACAGAGTGATTTTTGGTTGTCCAAGGTCAGTCAGAAAACCTGCAGTAAAGCCAAAGACAGATTTTCTAGGTTCTTATTCCCAAGTCTGTTTCCAGACCTCTAAGTCATTACTACATTGCTACCTTAGGAGCTTCCGATAAAGACAAAGCATCACATGTCTCCGAGAGTGTCTGAACCTAATTTTTGGCTGAAGGTAACTATTTCTCTGAGCAGCAACAGCAAATTGGGGTGTCAGCGTGCTAACGTGATCTGGTGAGTGATTTTTCCGAACTGCCGTCCTGCTGGAGAGCAGAGATTGAAGGGCAACGTTTCTACAGGTGCAGGACCACATCTCAGCCAGAGTAAATCATCCCAGCTGTGCTCGCTGCCTACCCACTTCGAGTGAGAGATGTCCTTTTACTGGTTCACTCAGGCAAAGGATGAGATCTGCAGTGTTTTGTAAAGATGATTTCATAAAGACATCAGGATCATCAGGGAAAGATCAAGTTATTTTCCTACAGTCCACCTAAAATTTTGATACTGTATAACGCAAGGAGATAAAGTATTATTTCTATTTAAAAAGGGCTGCACTACTTGTATATTCCACAGTACAGAAAACAGACCGTTTGTTAGGGAGCCTTAAAACTCCTGCTGATCTAAAAGGAGAGCTCCAATATTAACAAAAATTCTCGAAGCATTACCAGAATGTGTCAGCAATCTAAAATGGGACTGGATTCATATACAGTTTTGGAACAGGCCATAGGAAAATGAGATAATGGGAATTATTTTTCTGTCACTGAGTTTGCTCTGTTATATCATCACTGACTTGTCAGAAGTCATGTTGGAAAAGATTTGAACCCAGCTCTGGAGCTAATATTATTCTTCATACTTAACTATTGCTTCTTCTATTGAAGGCTCTCATTCAGCTTTCCATATACAGCAAATTTAAGATAATCTTCCAGTAGGGTATTATGCACATCACTCTCTAACAGGCAAACAAAGCGTAATTCAAAGGGTCACGATGGCACGGAAGATGCTTGGAAAAATGTCAGTGCTTGGAATAACGCCACTGAAGTCAACTGGTCACCAACTGTAGTGCTATTTTGCACGAAGTGAGTATGTTTGATCATGTCTGAGTTAACATCAGAGGTGAGGCCTTCTCTTCCCAGATCACCACACACGGTTGCTTGAGGACTAAGTCCTGAGCATGAGGGACTCAGTGTTCTGAATCACCGCTAACGTGCTGAAGCCAATACTGGGACTATGAATGTTTTAAAATTCTTGAGAGACAAGATCACGCATTTTTGTGAACCGATAAAGAATACTTCCACCTGTTGTTTCTTCCTTCCAAGTGTTAAAAGCAACCAAAGGACAAAGCACAACATGTTGCAGGTGTCTCTCCTGCTGTCCTACACAAAACATATGTCCAAGCAGTTGCAAACTTATAAGTAATATTGCAAGCACCTTGGCCTGGATCCTCAGCTCGTCTTAATGGGGGGATGTGCTTTATATCAGCGAGCATCTGGTCCATTACATATCACGGACAAGTATTTCTTCCATAACAAGCACCAGGATAACATGGACAAAGAAAGAGCTTCCTCTCTCCTTGGCAGCTGTAACAAATGCATTTGAACTCCCACTTTCCAGGAAGAGACTCGGTTCCCATTCTCGATGATGTTTCACTGCACTGCACTCCATCTACGTGCTGACTAACTTGGACCACGCTGGCATCTCCTTTCAGAGAAGCAGCTCGTCAGCAAGCCCAGCTGCATCCACCATCCTCCCGGGGACTATAACAATAGCTTTATTTACATGCTATAAAGGAATGTGTTCCCACAAAGGGGACATCTTTCCCAAACCTCAGTGATAAAAAGACGCTGGAGCAACATGCAGAAATCTGAATTCAGTTAAAAGCAGGAGGGACGGAAACTGGAGGAAAACCGAAGCCCAGACTCTGCCTCAAATTTTCTCCTTCCCTAGGTGACAAAATTTGCCCCACTTGGGAAAAACAGTTAATACAGTGCATTGGAAGCAGCTGCCTTCTCTAGTGTCAACATGTCCTTTCTAGAGGCAAGATCGACTACCCACAACACATCGAGCCCCCCAGGAACCTGGTTAATGCTAATTTAGTCAGCCATTTCCTTCAGAAGACCTTGGTCTAAATGCAATTACACTACAAACAAGTTAAGTGGTGCTGTTCTAAGACGCTCAGCTCTGCTAGAAGGTCTCCCAATATAGTTACATAAAATTATCTCTCATGTTAATAGAAGAGATTTATCCCATCGGTCTAGGCCTGCCAGTTCAGAGTGTTTTCTGCAGTTGAACAAAATTGAATTTCTCATAGCTGGAGTCTCATCTTCCCACTGAATTATTAACAGATTCCACCCATTGCCTCTGTTTTCTGGCTCTTTATTTTGGTTTATTTTGTTTCCTTCACTACTTTTACACGACGCCGTATGGATTCTTGTTTTACAATGAAAAGGAGTCTGCTGTTTTCTTCTTCTTTAATTAGACTTTTCCTTTCTTTCTTTTTTTTTTTTTTTAAATAATTTGTCCATAAAAGCTTCCCTGAAAGACCAAATCATTGTTGAAATGCTATCTAGAACGCCAGATGGAATATCAGACAATTTTACACCATCGCTTTGTGAAGTCATTCTTTATACCCTAGAAAATTCAATTAAGTCTTCCTGGTAAGATCTGGGCCACGGTGGCAAAACAGGCTGGTGTGCATCAATGCCTTTACTTTCCTATTGCTCAGATATAAAGAAAATTTGACAGGCAGAATTCAAGCAGACAAATCCAGCTTCAAAAAACAGAAGCCAGAAAAGTAAATTCTCAAAAAGCCATTTCACATTATAGGAGTACATTAAAGATTTTTCTTTAATATTGAGTCTGATCCAATGCCTCGTAACTTACACTTTGGCCCTTCCAATCCTTTTTATTCATAGATGTTTTCTGCTGACACTGCGCTTGGCACTGGGAAATAGACAAAAATACTGCTTCTGCTAAACATTTTTCATTGGGAAAAGAAAATTCCATGCATCCTAAACCCCCTCTTGCTGCAAGAAATGTATATTCTTTCCTTGACTGAGGATAGGTGCCATGGGCAACCTCATCCCAATGAATTTCTGCAGCTCCTCAAAATATTTCCACCGTAACTTATTGTGCCTTCTCCTTTAAAGGTTTCAGATGTGTGGAGATGGTTATTGTGACTGCTTAGCCATCCTCAGCCAAGTTATTATGAATAAGTATTTTAATTTGCCACTATAAATCTCTTCATATCTTTGAACTTACCACTTCCATATTATATTGGTATATATGCTTATATACACACACATATGTGTATATGTGTACATATATATATATTTATGTATAGATGGGATTTATCCTTCTCTGGATCAAACTTCAACAGAGCATCATAAAGTTAAAATACAAAAAGTTATTACTCATTGGGAAGAACATTATTAATGAAATGTTATTTATTTTTTTTATTTATTATGAGGAGGAATTTCTTTACTTTGAGGGTGGCAGAGCACTGGAACAGGCTGCCCAGGGAGATGGTGGAGTCTCCGTCTCTGGAGACATTCAAAACCCACCTGGACACTTTCCTGTGCAACCTGCTCTGGGTGGACCTGATCTGGCAGGGGAGTTGGACTAGAAGTTCTCCAGAGGTCCCTTTCAACCCCACATCACTCTTTGATTCTGTGAAATTAGGTGATCTCAGTTCTATTTTTTTCTCTGCTGCAGACTTTCTGCGTGACACTGGTCATGGCTAGTCTGTGTCTTTACACTCCACCTGTAAAGTAACAATCGAGGCACATCCACTCCTTACGGAGACATTACAAGGATAATTGTAGTAATCTGCTAATTCTTTGCACAGGGATTTTTACATTCTCATGGCCCTTCATCTGTGATATGCTCAGACCTTGCTGGTAAGTGCCTATGAATACAGTCATTTGTTACAACCACAATCTCACGGCTGTAGCTGCCGTGACCTTTTCGCTTGATAATGACACAGGATGGAGCAAAATGTACCTCGTCCATTTTGGGTTGAACGCACCTGTCTCATGTGAAACAACCTCAGGGCAGTCTGCTACTCGGACAGACAGAAAAAAATTGGTAGAATGCCAGGTAAAAGCTAAGGGCATCGCGATCAAACACATGGACACAGAGAAAATGCCTGAGCTGACAGATGAAGGACAAAAAAAGAAGAGGAAACAGCAGAACATACAGACCTTCAAGTACATTGCTCGTGGCAGTATTTCCCTCAAAGGCTGTCTGTAAAAACACAGCCCTGCCCCCAAAAAAACCTGCTAATATTCTTTTCTTGAACTAAATCAATCCCTGCCTGGCTTCTGTAATTCAGTTTAGCTGTAGGAGAAGCTTAAACTTGAAACCTACCTACTGATTTTAGCTGCCATGTGAATTAAGGAATTAAGATTAGGAAAAGGAATGGAAAGGAGCCTGCTGAAGAGTTTCTTGTTAAAAAGAAAAGGCACACTTATATAAAAAAAATGGAAATTAAAGAGTAGTCATCCAGAAAGATCCCCCCGCCACCACCACCACAGACCACACAAGTGAGTTTCTGAAAGAGTTTGGCACATGTTGAGCAGCTGGGATGCAATAAGGGGAGCACCAGAACACCAGTGTCAATCTGACAAAGGGACTACACGTGCTGACATTTGACCAAGTCCCAAATGGGGACCTGCTAAACTAGCACGGGCAGAGATGGTTTGCAACAGATCCTGCCACTCAACCTTCCGAGCAGCTGATGGAGTGGGAGACCCAGGAGAAAAAGAGTGGATGATGAAGAGCAAAGTTTATAGAAGCTCTGACCGGGCTCAATAAAAGAAAGTCAATTCTAAGGTGTTTGCAGCAAGAAACAGGATCTGCTCTGTTTGTTTAACCTACTCAGTGAAGCTGTTTATAAGGTCCCATCACTCAAGGGTCAGGAGATGCTGATGATTTTTTATGTGGGGATGGTCCTTAACTGTTAACCTTTTCCAGGAAACCTTCTACAGCCTTTTAGATATTCTACAAAACACACAGTAAAGCCAACAGAACGGAATGCTCCAATGAGAACCCATTACTTAAACTGTCTTAAGGAGGACATGGCTAATGAAGCTGGTATTTGAAATACAGAGGAAAGCCCTTATTAATCAGGATTTACAATAATATCTCTAGATGCAGATTTTTATTCTGGTTGTCTTTTCAGTGTCTAACCTCACTATATCAAAACAGTGGGTTTTCTTCATCTGATATTTTTAGTATTTGTGAGCAGGACTGGTTTTATGACCAGCTGTGGTCCACTTTCTTGAGCGCCCCACTGCATGCAGCTGTCTGCACTCTGCTCCATGAAGACCTATGAACTGATAGTCCTCAAAAACCTCCTTTGGCATCATCTTTGTTAGCAATATTAATGACTGCTAGTCGTAGCTCCTCAAAAAGGAAAAGAAGGCATCTGTATCGCACGACAGTTCAGTAACAAAATGCAGCATCATTTGAGGACTCTCTATCACTTCCAGAAACCCCATGATCGAGTTGGTCTCAAAACAATTCCCTGCTGGCTCCATTCCTGAAAGACTCAGGCCCTTATTGCTTTGAGAACTTCTCCCATGATTTGAACCTTATTCATCTACATGATATGTATCTTTTTTTTCTTTTTATGAAAGCCCAATCTTCCTCTCTGATCTGCCAAGCAATCTGGCCACTGTTGGAAAGAGGTACCACTTCTGCCATCCAAAACATCTTGGGTGTCTATGCCTCATTGACTAACACCATTTTGCATCCCAGGATTTCTCAGTTGAGCTATAACGGGAAGGTGGGAGGATAAGGGATACGGGAAGGCTGCTTAGCAAATAGGAACTAAAGAGGAAAACACACCGATGCTGCTGTCTGAAATTACAAAACTGGTGCCAACTACAATATTTAAGGGAAAGTATTTTAGAACAGAGTTTTATAGGAACTGCAAAGTTTTAGTGAAAAGTCCCTTTATTCCCAATGTGGTTGACTAAGTAATGCTTTAAAAGTTGGTGGTTCTTTCCTTTACTCCAGTACAACCAGAGAAACACTCTCTTGCTTTGCACAAGTTCTCAAAGAAACAGAACCACACTCCTATTTTTTTCAGGTCTGTGAAATCCAAGTCAAGCATTCAGTAGCTCGTAAGGTGCAAGATAACTTTTCCACCTAATAGTGAATTACTCTCATTTCATAATTTTTCAGAAGTGATCCTACAACCATTATTTCTATGAAAGGTAAAGACTTTATGATGTAATAACTTTCAGAGGTGAATAATGTATTCATGTCAAGTCTTCACAAAAAATGTCTGCAGAACTTACCAGTTCTGTATTTTACGTCTGGTATTTATTTTATAAGCTGTGGCCACATAGCCTGCTCTGCAGAAGACCCAAAATAAAAGCAATTCCTTCCAATAAATTTAAGGCACCATGAAAGCAAAATTGAGCAGAACAGAAGGAAAAATACATTATTTCCAGGTTAATTATAATATGAGCTCTATTTTGATGATCATAGGGAAAGTTCTTTAACTACATATAAGCTGTCTGATAGCTTTGTAATGATACAAAGGAATTAGGGAAAAAAATGGTTCTATAAAATACATAAGGTTTTATGATTGGGATTTTAAAGCTGCTTTTTTATGTGGGAGGTTTTAACCAATTTAGCGAGTAAATGTCACATTAAAAGGACAGACTCTTCCTGATATATTGAAATGGTTGAAAACCGCACTTGGACTCAGCTGGTAGCATCCGACGGCTGGAGGCGACTGCCCCAAAGCTGATCTGGCAAGGCAGAACCTCAGCGCAGAGCCAAGAGGATCAGCTCACACCAGTTTCCCCCCCAGGGTTTAAGTGAGAGAGGAGATTTAGCACTGGGCTGGCCGAGGGGTGCTCAAGCTCCCCAGTCTGGTTTGGGGTCAGCAAATCTCTGCAGAGGTGAGGCAGCAAAGAGCCTGGGGCAGAAAGCTCCAGCTTTTTGGAGAATGAACACACCAGGGTCTCACGTGAGAATCATTACAACAGTGAGCCCGTATTTAATTTGAAGAAGCCTTGTGTAGTTATGAAATAATCAAATCTCTCTATTGAACCTTACTATATTGAATAGAGCTACTGACTCAGCTCACGGTTATCACACCAGGCACGTGCATCAACGAGTCGTGTAAAACAACGGGCACGTGGGCTGCTCTTTTTTTTCAGAGGAATGTACCTTGAATATTGAATAAATATTAATGAAATATCTACGTGACAGATCCAAGAGAACACATCAGCATCCATACTAATAGTTTAGACTCCTAAACCCAAATATGCACATCAGCACCTGCGTAATCCAGGAGGTACTTAACTCTTTCAGAGTTTTGTTTTTCTGCTTGGGAGTTTTGAAGGCTTGAGTTTTGCTTCCTGCACCCTCCAAGAGCTCCTAAATACCCAGGTATCCCCTGAAAGCTTTTCATCTCAGGTACAGGATGGTGCAGCATTTGTATCAGCTGCCCTGCCTGATCCTGGAAACAAGCCCAGATCACACTAGGAAGATCCTACTCAAGAGTTTGTGCTGAGGAGTAAATATCTAAATATCCAATGTTTTCAAATATTTGTTAAAGACTGCACCCCAGTTTCTCTAATTACTGTACACAGGGCTTCATTCTACTGCCACTTGTGAAAGGGGAATTTAATTACATTATAATTACACTATCTGTTTTATGGAAAGAAACATAAAAAGGGATAAGAGCTTTGCTTTCATAGAGTCCTATGGGTATGAACTCCACAAAGTGGAAGTAACTACCTGCATATATTGCTCTAGTTTATTATTTGGCAATAAAGCCATGCTCAACTCACAAACTCCCTTTAAGCCGAAATACTATACTATATAATTTAAAATCAAAAGAAAAGAGCAAACACTGAAAAAGGCATATATATATATGTCCTGTACACTGAATAGGTAAATTTTAAAAGTCTGCTTTCCTGTGCTTAAAAGGAATAATTATCAAAATAAAAAATGCTAAGTCTTTGAAAACTACTCATTATTCTCCTATGTTTCAAAAAGCTATCATTTGTGGCTAATAAGCAGTTCATTTAAGCAGAAAGCAACAAAAGCAGAAGGATGCCTTTGGAAGAGAGTAATGCCGGGAAAGAGAGAGTTTGAAGAGATTCTGTGTTAGCTTGGTTTAAAATATGGAAAAATATGACCCTATTCTCTGGGCTGTGCCAGGAGCGCTCACTCTCAGGAGCGCTGGATGGTGTCTAATACCTATGGCAGTTTTAAACTGCATTTATCTTTCAAAGCTGTCCTAACCCGTGGAGCTGCTGTGCTCTAAGAGCTCCTGCATCACCTCCAGGGTAACCTGGACTTCTGTGGGTGCATCCGACCTGTGGCGTTTCGCTGCCAGCCCAAGGGAGCCGCTTCCTGCTGGAGCCAGGCCAGAACCACAGGCTGGACCAGCTAACCCAGGGGAAATCATCAGCAGAAAGTCACACGTGGTGACTTTCAGGGTTTTTAACTTCTAACTTTGTCTTTGGCTGGAGAAGAAACGTTTCTTAATTCACCGTATCAAAATCACATCAGGAGTCTTGCAACATCTCTTTCTTTATCCTCATCTTATAGCAGTCTTCCAGTCCCTAAAGTGGGGCTACAGGAGGGATGGGGAGGGACTCTTGATCAGGGATTGGAGCAATAAGATGAGGGATAATGGTTTTAAACTAAAAGAGGGGAGTTTTAGGTTAGATATTAGGAAGAAATTCTTTAATCTGAGAGTGGTGAGACACTCACCCAGGTTGCCCAGAGAAGCTGTGGCTGCCCCATCCCTGGAGGGGTTCAAGACCAGGCTGGACGGGGCTTTGAGCAACCTGGTCTGGTGGGAGGTGTCCCTGCCCAGGGCAGGGAGGTTGGAACTCCATGATCTTTAAGGTCCCTTCCAACCCAAACCATTCTATGATTCTATGATTCTTGAGGGAAAAGTGCAGAAAGGACAAAGCACTGGATTGCCTAGTGAAAGAAACTCAGGAAGATCTGCTGGGGTGAACCTGCAGCCCTCCTGATGTGGGAAGAAATGGGTGAAAGGGAAAGAGAAGGTGCTTTGAACGTCTTCCTTCAAGATTACTAAGATATCATCATAATATATTTCAAAATCACTCAGAATTGCGCCAAATTGACAACCAAAACATTTTGAAAGCCATTTTGATCCTCCCCTATTCTCTTATTTGTTCTTTGGCCATGATCAATACTCCAAATTTTGGTTTTGATGGGGCTTGGGATCGATGTAGTTTAACTGTGACAATAAAAACCATCCCTTTATTTATTTATGGTAAAATGGATTTACAGCACACCTGTCTCTCTTAGCAGCCCACAGTGCTTGTGTGACCCTCCCCAGCTGGATCAAAGGTACGTTGCACAGCCTGACACACAGGGAGGTGGAGTTTACAGATACCTTGTCACTCAGGAGTGGAAAAAGAAATGTGCAAATCTAATTCTGATCATAATTTTAAACCATGTAAACTTACTACTTTTTGTCCTTAGACTGCTGACCTGAGGGCAGTAAGGGACTATTGAAGCTGATACCACGCTCTCTGACGTGTCTTTAGAACTCATCTGGTTATTTCTAGTTATTTCACGTAATTGGGATGGGTTAATACTGCTGGCAGCAGATAGATATATACAACCTGTTCCAAAAAAGAAGGGATATAAAACATGCCTACTTAAAAATCACCTGATTTCCAATATTCTTTACAAAAAATGCCAATTGTGCACATGGTTTTCTGAAGTACTTTAATCCTACGCCAAGGTTTAACATTACAGACTCCGTGGACCAGGACTTTAGCCTGTTCTTGCAATTTTCTGACACTGTCCCTCAAGAGAGAACAAATACATCAGGTGTCCTACTTGAAAGTCAACAATTTGACACCACTGCATCTTGTGCTGCTCCTTACGGTGATGGACAACTAAGAATGGCTTAAAAATACAAAGCAAACAGCAAGAGTAAGTGGTTTCAAAATCAATACGAGAACGATCAAGTAGCAGAAGAGTACTTGTTATCTGTTCATCAAAATGATGTGAAAAGACATTCTGTGCAGTCAGAATTTAATTTAGCTACTTGCTTTATCATCATAAACACTCATTTCAATATGGACAATGATTATTTTTTTCTTCCCAAACATGAATAATATATAATTGCTGGTATTTTGGAGGAGACAAGGTCTTTACCTTTATCCATCAAGGTAATTTATCATTGTCTTTCTTTTTCTTCTGCAGTGGCGAGAGAGCTTGTCAGCTCAGCTTGTTCTTAAAAAGCTGGAGCGTAATTCAATAATAAATTCACTCAAAGGCTAGCTGTCACGAGGCATTCATTTATTTGTATCCATTAGGTGATCTGCACTGCTGTTCTCTCTAAAGGGTAGTGAAGCTGCGTTTCTGAAGCCCAGGAAATATATTGCATAGATATTCAGTCATCTCCTTCCCACTGCTGCCGCTTCTGCAAAGGCCGTACAGGAAAGCAAATGGGCTGTGGTTCCCCCAGGGGTGACAATCAGCCAGCTACGACCTGACACAGTCCTGAGGAGTAAGTAGTGGTTCCTGAAATCCATGTCCTGAATGATGAGTGTGCCTGCAGCATAGGTGTCTCTGCAGGACATCAGAGACACAGGACACAGAGGTTCACGCCACCTCTGTGTTGGCTGCTTACAGGGGACTGCTCACAGCAAGATGCACGGATCCAACTCCAGTCCTACCCATGAGGGTGATGGTGCTGGGACAGAAGGACGTAGGATGCATCAAGAGAAGTGTGGCCAGCAGGTCCCGGGAGGTGATTCTACCCCTCTACTCTGCACTTGTGAGACCCCACCT
>JAOXNO010000001.1:205613979-205642068 GCA_028565335.1 Limnodromus scolopaceus
CTTTGAGGGTGGCAGAGCCCTGGAACAGGCTGCCCAGAGAGGTGGTGGAGTCTCTGCCTCTGGAGACATTCAAAACCCGCCTGGACACATTCCTGTGCAACCTGCTCTGGGTGGACCTGCTTTGGTAGGTGGGTTGGACTAGATGATCTCCGAAGGTCCCTTCCAACCCTATATCATTCTGTGATTTTGTTGTTCAGGACAGTGGTGTGTATCCAGACAACGATATGGTCAATTGGCCAATGCTCTGGCTCTCAATACGAGGGAGTCACACATTTGGATGATTTCTTCGGAGCAAAGATGGTTGACACAGATTTGCTGCCCAACAGCAGATTTGTGAGACTGTGAAGAGTATCCTCTCCTCTTCCCCTCCATTTTTCCTGCACATTCTGTTCCTAACAAATGCAACGGAGCCCATATTTAGCCTATGGAATATCAGCCTTTTCTCAAGGTTTTGTCAAATGCCATTAACTCCACTTCTAGGACCTGTCACAGAAGATAATTTCCTTGGTCTTTTAAACCTTCAAACTTCTTATTCTTCAAGCAAATGACAGAGCACTCAGTCTGGGGGGAGAAAGGACTACTCTCAGGTAGTGAGTGTTTGCAGCCATGAATTTGAGAGTTTATTTTCTGCCAAAGAGAGGCAAGAATCACTTTTCTCAGCTTGTTTTAAGGAAACACCTCCCATTTGTTGCAATATAGGTGGCCTTTCAGGTCAAACGTGAAAATCCTAGCCTTTTATCCAGATTGTTAAAACTCTGTGTTTTCCCTTGACTGACACTGGATGGTCACCTGCTCTTAGTTACTTGCTACAACTCCTTTCAAGTTGACGGGCTGTATGTTTAACCGTGTAAATAAAGTGGACCTGGGTGTGAAACCTAAGTGCTGGCTTTGACAAGCGACACGTGGGTGGGGAAAGGGGACTGCTCTCCCAGACACCTGTTTTTCTAACCTGGACGGGGATTACATTTCACCAAGTCTCTCTCTCTGAGTGACTTCTTGCTTAGCTTGTTTTTGTTTATCTCAACAGCCTCCAGATGTAGGAGGCAAACACGTCCTGTAATTCGGTATCCATCTCCCTCGGGGTATGATTAGGCCGGGATCTGACGAAAAAGATTCTGACTTCAGCTCCCATTATCCTGAGGAATTTCCGGCTGCAAGGATTTTGATTAGCAGACACTCGATACTACAGTGCAGGAACCAGCTTTGGATGAGCCCAGGCAGAGGGAAATCCCCGCAAAGCGTTAATGGCCCCATCGTGGTGTCTCAGCCTCAAGAGATGGTGCTCTGAGCAGAAAGTGACTTGAAAGGCAGTGGCCACCGACCAAAAGCAGGCACTTATGAGGCGATATCTGAAATAGCTCAGAGAGATGATGCCCTAAACCTGTTTCTCTCTGTTGATGGTACCCATGGTCACTACCTCAGATATTTAACTTCTAAAGCCTCATGGAATGACTCTTATTTCCATTGCCTACATTCCTGTGCATATGAAGACAAATACAGCAATTAGTCCTCAAATCCTTTATGGTGAACACTCAAATAAATGACATTTTTCCACCCCTGAGAAGGCCTCACTCTGGAGAAAGCGATACAACCCCAAAAGATGGAGAAGCCGTAGTGCCCACACACATATTACACGCTCTTTCAAGAGGCTGTTCAGGCCCACATCTCCTCAGTTTCCTGAGGTATAATGTCTGTGGTGACAAAGCGGCTGCATCAAATATGGGCTCAATTCTGCTTCCTAAACATAGGTTTCCAGTGTCTTTTGACGTGGCTTTGGATATCTATCTGAGAAATGAAACATATATATACATGTATGCTCTTCTAGATGTCCTAGCTATGTGAAGGGGGAGTCAGAAGCCAGCTGGGGTACTCTAGGATGTCTCAGACGGTGCTGGACAAAGGGCAACAGACATTAACTTGGAATATGGAAAATTATGATTAGATATTAGGAGAAAAACACTGGCTATAAGGATGGTCATATACTGGAGCAGGTATCCCAGAGAGGTGGAATCTCCATCCTTGGAGGTGTTCAAGAGTTGACTCAACACAGTCTTGAGCAACTTGAGGTAATTAGACCTGTTTTGAACAGGGGGTTAAACTACATACACTGCTGGAGGTCGTTCCAACCCAAATTATTCTACAACTGTCTCCAGCTTTCTGGCTATAGAAATCAGCATACGAACTAGGACACAGGTCCAGAATTGGCCTTTCTTCATGAGTCTATGTAATTACATTTGAATCCTTGTGCTAAAGAAGGAACTCAGGTTTCAAAGCAGGAGTGCCTCACCACTGCCCATGCCCCTGAATCTCAGGGGTTGAAATTCTAGGTTTCAGCCCGCAAATACAAATGATCCATAGAAATGTTTAAAAACCAAGTCAAGAAGGTAAAGGTATTCCATTGTTCCACTTTCCAGCTGAGGAGAGTCCTCAGCAGTAATGTAGCAAAATCAAAGGAACAGCATAGTGTATGACATGGATTATTTGTAAACTGTAATGCACACCATGTACGTGTATTTTATTTTTTTTTTAGCATACCGAGAGGAAAGTCAATGCTCATTTGTAGTCTCTGACACATGAATAAACTGTCACAAGACAATATGTTCCAACCTGTGAGTTGCTCTGTTCTAGCTGTGTGTACCACCGCTCCACACAAGTTCACCAAATACAAGTCAGCAGCTCATGTGTGCTGACTTGTAAACATGTTGATGCCTTTTGTCTCTCCCATCTACATCTGCTGTCCTGCAGGCTCACAAGGTGGCAAACGGCTCGTTTCAAGGTGAGGGTAACCCAGTTACAAGGTTAGCACCTTGAATCAGTAAGTACGAGGAGATGAGGTTCCACCAACCTGCTCCAAGTCTGCTCACACTCTTTTTGATGTTATGTAGATGTGGCCTACACTGTATGTTAGGCTGGATTACACCTTCTTCCCTCTCTCTCTTCCTAAAAACTTCACAGGGTTTTTGTTGGTTGTTTTTTTTTTTTCCATGGAAACTGGGGTTATCTTTGGCTCGATTTACCATATTTTTACACATCTGATGGGACGAACTTTATTGCTGCCCTGTGTCAGCTATAAATAGGAAAGACGAGTACTGTGATATTCAGTTTCATGTGAGGCAAAAAGTAACCTTTGTTTTATAGCATGTACTCTTTGTAAGGTCCTCCAATTTTTTTCCATCTTTTCTACAGGGATAATTTGGTCCATTTGCCATGCCAGATGTGCAGAAGTATTCTAAATATTCAATCAGAATCCCAGTTGCTGTGAAGCACATAATCAAGTCTTGGCTTAGCTATTTATTATTTTTTTTTTTAAATGTACTGTTCTTGTGAATATGATAAAACAGAGGCTGGCGAAATGCAGTCTCCACTTCACGTTCTGGGTCCTGGCCCAGACTTGTGGTTTACAAAGCCTTTTGCTGAGTGACAACAAAACAAATTATGCAGTCTCCCTTATGCCTTAAATTTAATATCTCATCTCCTGCCCTCTAATTCAAACCTTCACACTGCACCAGGGTTTCCTTTGTAATGAGATAACTCTGAATATTAAGTTTGCATTATGCAGAGCTATTATTCACATGCCTGACATCATTACATATGGAACCGTAATCAATAAAACATGGTTTGAGAGGGATTGGATGGCTTGTGGGCATGGGGATCAGTCACCGAAGCCTCTAAGTTTCTGCAAAGCATCCAGCCTGAGCCAGCAGTGACCTACCAGAGATCCTCGATGAAAACCTCAGGCAGCGAGGCCAAAGTTCGAACAGTCAAGGGCATTCGCTGTCTGAGGTGGTCCCATCGTGTCACTGCTGCGCCACCCGGCAGGGGTGGAGCGATAGGATGAGAGCAGAGCCTCTGCCTGCTCTCTGATACGTGGACTTGATTTGAGGATAAACGAGCCTCCCTCTTCAGCCCTGGCATCCCCAAATCCAAACCCACTTCATCTGAATTCCAATCCGCTCCGGCTGACTCAGCCTGGCAGACCTCGCCGTCTGCTCTCCACCAGCTGTCAGAAAACAATATCTGCCCGGCAGAATCCAGCCCAGCTGCCTGTTCACCCTGCCAGGTTTACAGGCTCCGCGAAGCCTGACATCTCGCACGTGCTCGGTGTCCTACCTCCGTCGTTGTCCTTCCCGTCGCCGCACGCCGTCTCCATGGAAGTATCGCAGCCCGCTCCTCTCCAGCCCAGCTGGCAGACACAGTGCCAGCCGTTCATGTCCAGCGTGCATCTGCCGTTGCCGTTACACAAGCCAGGGCATCCCTCTGCAAGGCAAACAGCCACACGCTCAAATGCACTGGAAAGACAAAGCAACGCAGCCTCGAAAGAGGCCAATTAAACAGCTTCTTCCCTTTTGCCTTCAGTTTGTTTCTCCACTCTCGCTTTGCTGCCTTCCCGCCCGGAGTGAGCTGTCCCAGTTGGCTATGGGAAGGGTGGTGACTGCTCAATGGGCTGCTGTCTCCCAGGAAGTCCTCACAGCCCAGCCTCTCTAATTGGATCGAGGGAATGGTGAGCTTCAGGGAGGCAACGAGACCTTCCTACCCTCTGAGTCTCTCAAAGCATTCACAGAATCACAGAATCTTCATGGTTGGAAGGGACCTTTGAGATCATGGAGTCCAACCATACACACACACAAACCCCTCCCCCCCCCAGCAATTTTGGGCACTAGAGCATGCCCTGAAGTGTTACGTCTACACGTTTCTTAAATGCCTTCTGGGATGGTGACTCCACCACCTCCCTGGTCAGGACATTCCTGTGTCTGACCACCCTCTCAGTAAAGTAATTCTTAGAATCATAGAATCACAGAATGGTTGGAGTTGGAAGGGACCTTAAAGATCATCTAGTTCCAACCCCCCTGCCATGGGCAGGGACACCTCCCACTAGACCAGGTTGCTCAAAGCCCCATCCAACCTGGCCTTAAACACTTCCAGGGATGGGGCATCCACCACTTCCCTGGGCAACCTGTTCCAATTCTTCCTAATATATAATTCTTCCTAATATCTAATTTAAACCTCCCCTACGGCAACTTCAGGCCATTTCCTCTGGTCCTGTCATTATTCACTTGGGAGAAAAAGGAGTCCTGGGGTTTTGCAAGGCCAACACCCACCTCTGTACAACCTCCTTTCGGGTAGTTGTAGAGAGCAATGAGGTCTCCCCTCAGCCTCCTCTTCTCCAAACTAAACATGACCATTTGCTTTGTAAGACCAAGATTTGGGGTTACCTAAATTGCACAGGGGGTTAAAGTTCTCAACACCCAGTGGGACAAAGCAGCTGACTTTCAGCAACACCAAGACCTCAGACTGGTAAGCAGTCAAAGCTGGCTGGGAAGTAAAGGCCTTTCCTATGCTAGAAAATATTTGCATAACACCTAATTTCTCTACTGTTGTCATTTTGGGTGGGATTCATCTCATTTGCTTACAATTCAGAGATACCTTCAACCCTCTTTGTAGTCAGCAGAGGAAAAGACTGTCCCATGGCATAAATCCCCCGGGGTACGTTAGATGAGCTGAAGCCCGCTCTGGAAACAACCATTTTTCTAAACTGACAAGGGAGAGAGCCCAGCACAGAGGCAGGCGTTTCTTTTAATGGTGATAAAACTGAGGGAGGATGAAGAACCAAGCTCCCAGTCTGCTCACTGGGGTTTGATTTTCTCATCTGATGGTCTCTCCCTCAGATTTCTGCCCTTTTTTTTTCCTCACCGGGAAAATAGCGGAGTAATTTCTGCAGTAAGCAGCGGTGTGAGGGAGGCTGGTCGGCTTGTACAGTTCTGGGGGCTTTTTACCCGCAGAGCTCAAAAATCTTTGCCGAGAAGCAGTCAGAAAGGTAAGGCACATTTTACAGCTGAAGCGCAAGGGGCTGAAGTGACTGTCAAGGTCACTCAGCGGGACTGATGAATACTCAGGAACACAATCCAGTCCTCCTGAACCCTGTTTTAAGGCTCTCTCTATTTCTGTGTATGTTGTGCAATCCTGCCACATGGTTTGAGTTTCTTCAGGGCCTCAGCTTTGCAAGACTGGCTGTAGGGTGGTGGGGGTCGGTCTCTTCTCCCAGGTAACCGGCCACAGGACAAGAGGAAACAGCCTCAAGTTGCCCCAGGGGAGGTTTAGATTGGGTATTAGGAAAAATTTTTACACTGAAAGGGTTATTAAGCATTGAAGAGGCTTCCCAGGGAAGTGACAGACTCACCATCCCTGGAGGTATTTAAGATGTGGTGCTGAGGGACATGGTTTAGCGGTGTTTTTGTTGATGTTACATTGATGGTTGGACTCCATGATCTTAAAGGTCCCTTCCAACCTAGACAATTCTATGATTCTATTCTAAGACAGGTTGGTTTGTGAAACACACTTATCCTGTCCTAAAGGCAAAGAGGACTGAAAGGTATGTGTGCAACACCCGGCATGAGGCAGGAGGATCTGCCCAAGAAGTGGGGAGACACCACGTCATCATTGTGTGTCCTGCCCTGGGGAAATGCTGTTCAGAAATGCCTTTTAACTAAAGAATTGTTTCATGGTGAACTTCACATCTTTTTTAGCATTGTTTTTCTAACAAGGCACAGGTTTACAGTGACCAAATGGAAAAAGGAACAAAAGTAGTAAGGAAAAGTCCTTTAAAAGGATCTTAAATCAATTTCTCATTTACAAACATATTTGTTGTATCTCAGTCTTTTAAAATGCATATTCTGAGGGCAGGGACATATAATGTGTGTGTGTGTGAACATGCTTGTGTGTGTGTATTTTGGTTATTTATATACTATATTAGTATTGATATACTACAGAAGAGCTATTTATATGCAAGGCTACTTGAAATTTTCCATTGTAATATCCTGCCTTCAGTTACTTACAACAGTGCTCAACTTTTAAGCACTTAGTCTGATTTTTTCCATGCTAGACCTAATTTATGTGTTCCCTTTACTTACTTTCAGTACAAGCTGAAAACTTGTTTTGGAGAATGAGAGAGGAAGAAGTGTGATACTTGTTAAAATAACCTGCTAAAATTACTTAATTGGGCAGGTAATCCCACTTTGGAGTAGACAAATTTAGTTTGGATTGGACCATCCAGGTGGTAAAGATAGGACTTTTTTCCCCTGTTTGTAAATCTGCCTGAATTTGTCCAGATGAAAAACCTCTGAAGAAATCTCACTTCATGTGTATTCTGCATGGCTTCATTAGAGCTTGGCTGGTGCATCATCATTGAGCACCCCTCATGTTTTACTGCTTGGACTCTTTATAACCCATCCTAAAAAAGTTCTTTTTAATCTGCAGTTGCAGAGGCTGAACAGGAAACTCCTTGCAAAGGTGCTGTGGTGTTGACCTGGTCAGGAGTGCAGCGAGAACCGAAAAGTTGGGTGATGAGAAGCTGAAGACCCACTGCAGAAGGACGAGAGAAGGAGGGTTGGATATCACTAGATTTTTAACCCATGAAGGAGTGCGGAGCAGACTCTTATTTTCTGCAATGGGACAAAAATAGGTTTTAGAATTTTTTCTGGGAGCTAAAGCCAAAAAGATCTCCTGGGTCTGGTTCCAAGCCATGTAGGAACAGGGTTCAAATGTGGAAATGGTTTAAGTTAGGTCTATGAGGTTTCACGTGATGAAAATTCAGAGGGAAAAGTGGGCTTTTATTTTATTGGGTTTTTTTTTTGTTTTTGATTATATTTCGCATTTCTTAATCTTTGGAACTAAGATCTCAAAACCAAAGTTCCAACATTATTAGACAGAAGAGACACTGCAGTGATTGATGGCTTGCTCTGAGACTGAAAAAGCAAATGATCTTCAAATGTCTCATGTGACGCGTGTCCAGCAGGTATAAGGAAACTTTAATATAACTGTAAACATTAGGAGCCCATGGGGGACTGCATGTGCTCTACTCTCCCTGGCTTAGGGAAGGGGGAATTTGGAGTGGTGGAAAATGGCTGATACAATTAGGATGGGAGCATCTTCTGAACCTTTGGAAATCAGAAGAGCTTGATTTGCCTACTCTAGCACAGCAAAGGCTAAAGAGACTATGATTGTTTTCCACAAATTCATGAAACAGATCAACAGTGAGAAGGGAAAACAGCTATTTAAGCTAAAGAGAATAACGTTGGCACAAGAACAAATGGACATAAACCAACCATGAATAAATTCTGGCTGGAAATTTGAAAGAAAAAAAAGTGCATTTCCCAGGATCAAAGGAATAAAGTTTTTGAGTAGCCTCCCAATAGGAGTATTAAGGACAAGAAGCCTCACTGATCTATCCATAGAGCTTGGTAAATTTATATGAAGCTTTACACAATGTGGCTGCCCTTGACAACAGAGACTGCACTCTAACTGTGGAGACCTCTTTCAGTCCTATGTCTTTGAAATTTGTGTGCAGTTCACTGTCTATATGAAACGTGTGTGAGATTATCTGAGTGGACTTTCATGATTTCCTTTGAATCTTATTGGTCTGGACCCAGAGAAACTAAGCCAAGCATCTCAGAAAGCAGACAGACAGACAGAGGAAAAGCATCAGTCAGGAGAGGAAAGAGAATAGAGAATCTCATGAGATTATGGCTTCCCAAAGTGTCTGTTCCTCTTCTTGACAATTAAGAGAATCCAGCGTGAACAGATGAGATACAAGTATCTGGGCTGCAGATACCTAAAGAGGGATAACTCCTACCTGTAATGTCATAATCCAGTCTCTTGGCATCTTTCAAGTCTAGAACGCAAGTTTACCCCTTCCCACCAAAGAGAGAGTCATCTCTGGTTCCTAGTGAGATAACCCTCTCCCAAGGCATCAGAAACAATAACCTCTTCTTCACAGATCCATGAACATAAAAGTTTTCAGATATTAACTATTACATGACAAGGTACAGCAAACTGTCAGTGCTGTGAGGATTAAATTGTACCTTTCCTGTATCATGGTTTGGTAGGAGAGCAGACAGTTTTCAGAAGTAACAAGAAAGGAGGCTGTAGAGAGGTGGGGGTCAGTCTCTCCTCCCAAGTCAGAGGTGATAGGACAAGAGGAAATGCGCCAGGGGAGGTTCAGATTGGATATTAGGAAAACATTTTACACTGCAAGGGTTATTAAGCCTTGGAATGGGCTGTCCAGGGAAGTGGCTGAGGCGCCATCCCGGGAGGTATTTAGAAGATGAGTAGACATAGTGCTTAGAGACATGGTTTATTGATGGTCTTTATCAGAGTTAGGTTGGACTAGATGATCTTAAAGGTCCTGTCCAACCTAGACAATTCTATGATTCTATGATTCTAAGACAAGAAACCACTAATAGAAAACAACACAATTAAACAGCAGCTGTCAGAGGACCTGTACCTTCAGGAAGTTAAAAGATAACATGGATGTGTAGGCCAATATATATGTAGGAGAACGGACCTAGAGGTACTACCATTTCTAAACTGGTTCCCTGCATAAAGGCTTGACCGTCGCTAACACCACAGAGATAGGAACGTGCAGTATTCCCCATTCCACAAACAGTGCACTTCAAAGCACTCGACAAAAAGACGATACAAATAAACTTTATCCTCTCCTTTCCCCCATGCTGGGGAATAAAGCGAAAAGATCATCTTGTCTCCAAAGTGCTTCTGAATATCAACACAGCGGGACCGCTTAATCCTCACAGATTTACCCCACCACAATCTTGCAGCTCTGATTTCTCATAGCTAGAGTCACTAATGATCCATTATTCTTGGCTGTGTTTGTTAACTGTATTTGGGTAACTAAGAGAATTAAATATGTGAATAGGCTTTTTTGAGGGCTTTATGTGAGTTACCAACTGAAGCACATGAAAGCCCTGCTGAAAGATGACGATACTGTGGGAGATTCACAAAGATGCCAAGTCTGCCATGCAAGAGACAGTAAAGACCAGGGAAGAGATGTAAAAAATGGACTAATTTTGAACTAGACAAGAAAAGAGTATCAAAGTCAAAGGAGATTGTCACCAGGGTAAGAAATCATCCTGCCATTTTAAGACTGGTGGTAAAATAATTTGCTCTTAATGGTCTCTACAGTTAAGGCCTTCTCTAATTAGTCCAATTATAAACAACGTTCAATGGGGTTTTTCTTCAAGCCAAGCCTCATTGCCACTTGAAATTGAATTTACAAGATAAGGGTATTTTCTTTCCTCCATTGTCAGTAGGAAAGCACTGATGGATGTTCTAGCAAGTCCCAACAGGCAGTGCTTGAGCTCTGAAACGAGTAGGACATGGCTGATCACAACACATGAGGATGCAATGCCTGGAGCTTGAGAGAGCAATCAGTAAGTGACCTGCAGAAATTCTGTATGATGGAAGAGGAGGAGCAAAGCATCCACTGATCCCTGCAAATTATGAGAAACCCAGTAACGAAACACTCAACTCTTACATACTAATTTGTGATGGTGGGAATCCAGAATCCCTTAATGAGATGCAACCTGTAAAATGAAGATTAAAAAGTTACTGGCCAGAGCTCCTATTCCTCGTAACTCTACAAAGGAGGGAGCTGTGGTCAGACCTTGGGTTCTCAATGCTTCTCAGGAGCAGGCCAAAGAAGTCACCTTGCAGCCATCTCTGAATTCAAATGTGGTTCAGATTCTTCACATTTCAGACTAGCTGTTTATACGCCTCACTACAGTGTCAATGTGGTTAGTTTTTAAGAGTGAGAATTGATAGCCAACAATAGAAACTAATTACGCTGATGTACCATCAGCTCCAGTGGTGTTCTGGCTGGAGAAGCTCTCTCTAAAATCAGCACCTCCTTACTAGTAGGCACCTCTTTTAATTTCAAGCGTTACCGGTGTTAATTAGGCCTTAGTTTAGAAGACTCCACTTCAATTCTATTTAGAGCTTCTTGTTTCAATCACGCTAATGTTTGCTATTGGAACGTGCCCTCCAATTTAGAAACAATTCTGCATCTTCTCTGACTTACTGGTTTCTTGTAAAGCTGTAGGAAAGATTCAGCAGCAAATCAGGCTCACCCTTGACAACACAGGATTACTGAGAAGGGATTTCAACCAGAAAGATGTTAATAATTAAGAAAGCCAAAAGGGCATGAGTAATTTAGTTTTGAAAAATGCACACCATGCGGTTAGCCAAGTAAAAAACATGTACTTTTAATGTTTCAGCTATTGCTAATCTTCCAAAAGAGGCCATGCATGGTAAGAGACAATCTTTTATTCTTAGCATGTTGCTTAACCTGTTACCCACTGAAATACTCACTAAATATAATGTATCTTTATTCCTGGGCATAAAAGTGAGTCAAAAGGCTATCTAGAGGAGAAACAACAGCCACGGAAGATTTTGTGAAACACAATCGGTCCACTGAATGGGCAAATCAGTACTGAAGGTCCCTGGACCCAGGCTCTGCAGGTTGATTTCTCATCTTTTCTACCTCCTTAGTGCTTATCTGCTACGTTTTGATCCAATCCTCTCCGATATGTGATGAGATGAAAAAGGAGTCCTGGGGTTTTGCAATGCAAAACACCGAGATGTGGAACATTAACAGGACGTTCTGATTACACTCTCCTTGACCAGATCTTCTTCTAAGGATTCTAGATCTTCCTCTAAGGATTCCACCACCATTACTTCATAAGGACACAACGACTGAGCCTCTTTCCTTGATCTAGAGAAGAATATACTTTTTTCTCTTAATTTAAGTAAAGTCAAGCATGTTTTACTGACACTAAGCAATGAGAGAAAACTAACTACCACTGATCTATAAACAGGGGTCCAAGGACCACTACTAGTTGCTGCGTTATACTGAAGACAGAAGTCTCCTTATTTAAACTGTGGACATTTCCTTATCATTAGTATTTGTTCAAAGTTGTTCCCTATTTGCAATTGTACCCGAACCTGCCTTTAAGCCTCAATGGAAACAAGAGAGAAACATTAGACATTGTAAATTCATCCAGAGAAACGACGTCAGTAGGGTCACCGTGTTTCTTGTCACACCACAAGAGCCCTCTATGGCACGGACTTCATTTTAACTGTTCATCGAACAAATATTTTGGCATATCTGTCCTTCTTCATCAGCCTCTCACAGCTGCTATTTCTGATTGCTCGCAACCTGTAAAGGAGGGTTATGCTATGGAAGAAACTGATTTGTTCAACCTGATTTTTTTGGTTTGTTTAACCAGCAAACATATGATGCTGCGTGGTGTCAGCCCTGTGTTGCTGCTAGTGTCAAATCAGCCATGTAGAAAGATATTTGTGTCCAACTCAATCATATTTATTGTCAGATTGTTGCATTTAACTAGATGTGGGCTATTTTAATATTTTTAGAAAGGTAAGTGCATTGTGGCACTGGCTATTTCTATTTAGAAGTCTTAAATTAATGTAGCTCTTTGCTCTGATAAATAAACAACTGAGATTTTTTTTTTTTATGATAGCTGTAACAGTTCAATTCCTTTTCTTCTTTGTTGAAGAAAGAACCTGGGTCCAGAATTGCTTCACACTTACAAACAGGAACATAGCGTTAGATTTTGTTGCAGTGTACATTAATGCAACGTCATTCATTTCAATAGATTTCAAGGATTGATATAACTTCGAGGCCATAACGTTTTTGTATGAAGAAACAAAAATAATATCGTTGCTCAAAGTTCCCACGTAAGGCTCTGCAGTCGTGGATCAAAAACATGAAGACTCCACACAGAAAGTGCACTCACCTGCTTGTTACAAAATGGATCATAGACATTTAATTAAAACACATCACTGTACAGGGCTCCTGCTGCATTCACAGCCACTTTCGTTTCCTCCTGACTTGCCTTACCTGGGTAGGAGGAGGTGAGGATGAGAGATGATTTGGAGGGGAGGGCAGGGACAGGGGGACGGGTAGGAACACTAATACGATGTTAACACAGGGTCACGGCACTTACGGAGGTACTTCCTGCCTAAATGACTGGAAAGTTCGCCCTTCCAGACATTAGGGAGCACTTTGGTGACAATGAGGAAGATGCGCAACCTCCACACAGCATGTTCACGGTGCATTTTTTTTTAAAAAAAGAAACACAAAGACAATAGGAAAAAATAGGAAGGAAGAGCATACCTTTCACTACCTTATCCAGATAGTGAGCTTGGGAGATAAAAGACAGGACATTTAAGGTAGGATTGAATAAGTGCATTGCGGCTTACTACGAGACTGTGCAGGTGCTAGAAAGGCAAAGGAGAGTTCGCTGTGATATGAAAAGAAAAAACCTTGATTATGAGGAGAGAAAAAATAGGAAGAAGGGTGGAGCACAGCCCTCCTCAGTCAACGAGCTCAAGAAGGCTGTGTTTAGGCATCCAGTCATCTTTGCTCATTAAGATCAGGAAGAGAACAGGAAAGCTTTATATATATATATTTATGTGTTTATATATACATTGGCATATATATGTATAAATATATATATATGGCAGAATACTGTAATGCTCTGCTCATTTGCAACAGTCTACCCCTCTTTCACTGACTGCTTTTCTTTACATCAGGAAAACCAGAGTCATTTGAAGGTGCTCCACCTCCCCGATTGTCTTCTATTTTTCTGCACAAAACGGCACAGTTCTGTGACTTTACCAGACTGGGAGAAGCATTTCCCTGGATTTTCCTAATGCTAATACATTGCATTTATACAGCATCCTCTAGCCCCAGATCAAATTACTTTACAAATATTAAATTAACCTTATGGCAGCTCTAGCAGATAGGCAAGTATTAATATACTCACTCCAAGGAGGGCTAAAGAAAGAAAAAGAAAGTTATAGATGTAGCGGGAGCAGTCATGTGCCCAATTCCCATGGAACCTTAATCTGGAAAACCACCTTCTAATTGATTTTCTGGACTCAAACAGAAAACTGGTGGCAAAGACAGAAGCAGAAGGCAGGAGTCCTGCCTCGGAGAGCCCTTGCGTGTGCCAGCAGGCGGCACTCTCTGTCCTAACAGCAGCTGGTCTTTATTAATAAATAAGAGGCTCTGACTCTTGCATTTCTATCTTTCATTACCTGCTTAAGTATTTCTTCCCTTGTTCTCTTGCCCACTCCCTGCAGTCTCTCTCTGTTGTGTCCTGGTATGCTTTTGAAGAGGTTTTTGGTTCAGGTTTGCTCCTGCAGACTGCCCGCCTGGGAGGTCACAACCCTCGCAGGAATTATTTTTCCATCCTGTGGATCTAATGCATCCCTTATAAGAAAACGGAGAGGGCTGGGAGGAGCAGAGCTAATCTAGTGCGGGGTAGTTATGAGGCTTGGGACTGAGATTAACTAATCACCCCGGTGCAGCGGTAGCAATGCGGGAAGCAGGGCATCACCATCCGCTCCAGCGGTGGCTGAAGGTTGGGAACGTGTCTCTTGGATCTTGACATCCAGAGCAGCCCAACCTGCAAACTCGGGCAGATGTCACTGTGCAGATGGTGGCAGTGGTGGCAGTTGCCGATGCCAACCGTACGTCAGTTGTGTGTCAATGTTTTCTTGTAATTTGAAAACCAATGGAGGCCTTCCATGGGAATATGGAGCCACATATTCAGCAGCATGAATCTTTCTTCTCTAAACCTGCATAGTCTCATTCCCATGCTATACTTCTGGTGTTAAAATATCATCTTATTATCTACAGATACTCCTTTGGAAACCCTGTGGGCATGTGGGACGTGCTGAGGAACTCCGTAGGGCTACTCTTCTAAGGTGTCCTTTGCACCCAAAGGCACTGGACCCAGCTCCACATCACCACCTCCCATCCTGGAAGCCACTATCCCTCCAGATCCACTATGGGGGGAGCTCATGTGAGCATTTCTCAGTCTGAAAATCCTCTCATTTCACCAGCCTGAGTTAACTTGGTTTGTTTTGTCCGAAACACATTGGGAAGGATCATGTGAGCATTTCTCTTGGCCCATAGAGAGGAAAGAGAGAAGAGAGAGATGTTGGGGCACGTCTTCGGGTAGGACTTGTTCCCCAGCACGCTCTCCTTCCTCATTTCCAAATATTCTTTTTCCTTTTATCTTCCCCACAGGGTGAAGTGGACAGAGTGAAATCCCTGGAGTTAAACTGAGATCACACAAATGTGAAGGGGAGGAGAAAGCAGCCGTTTGTTGCCGAACCCCTGACGGCACAAGTTTATGCCACAGGGGCAGGAAAAAAAAGACTGTCTTTGAAGTTCATCTGCGCTTAATATTTACTGTCAAATATTCTGCCAAACTACTTAAGGCCAGATTACCTTCAGCTTGACGCAAAATCATGTCGGAACAAAGCAGCATGCGCATATTTTCCACTGACTGATATAACCATGGCCTTCTTTTGCCCCAAGACACCCATCCCAACCAGGCAGCGTGGGTGCCAGAGGGTGAAACACAGCTCAGAGAAGCCCGAGCGCGGAGGGAGCTGACTATCTCCTCTGTTGGGCTGAGGGTAGTAGGAAAAACCTTCAGAAGACGCTGCTGGGCTTATTTTAGGTTGGGCTGCACACAGACCAAGCTGCTTTTATGGATTTAAATGGCACAAGTGACATGTTGTAAAGCCAGGGAAAAGAGACCAGGATCCACCTGTACCGTGCCTTGTCTGGATTCCAGCTGCTCCGGCAGGAACCGGGAGGCACTGATTACAACCCCGGCTATTCAGAACATGTGTGATTATTTATGCAAGAAGGCTGATGAAAGGGCAAACTTAAAGGGGCAGATTTCTCCAAAAAATCAGAGTTTTGCTAAGTAAAACAAAACCCAGCTGGATGGCGCCGTCAGCAGAAGCCAGTGTGGAACGGGCTGTCTGCCTGTCTGTCTGGGGCACTGCTTATCGCACACATCACCGGTGAGTGGCAGGACCAGATTTCCAAGTCTAAGCACTAAGCACTTAGTTTTCACAGAGATCAATGGGAATTAGGCACTGAGGTGCTTTGAAAATCCTGCTAGGTAGAATTTTTGTGGTTTTGGGGAGCTAATTGCTGGTCCCTCAGCGCTCTAGAGACCCTGTAGTGTTTGGAGGCAGCAAGTGAACTTCAAGGGATGGCTTTGGTCTTGCGTCCAGGCTGTTCAAGGATGATGAACATCCCAACTCTTGCCACACAGGGAAGCCCTCTCTGCCATTATTTTTCTAAATAACTCTAATATGCTAGTAAAATACACGGAGAGATTCACATATCAGATGCAATCTCAGGGAACAGCCCACATGGGAAGAGTGAAGTCTCCTTTTGCATCTCTGAGGTGGGACGCACAACACCTGGGGCGTCCCACCAGGCCATAGCACCAACTGCATCAAATTTGAGGCCCGGCTGTTACAGCCCTGGGAAATTTCTGGAACTGTTTATCAAACCCAGGGACTTTTCAGTGGTGCCACCCGTGAATCAATCCCATAGAGGAGTCCACCACAGAGATGAGTTGTAATTTGGCCTTTCAGAGCCCACAGGAAGAGGCTTTATATCACCTTTAAACTCAATGCTCCTACAACCCACCACGCTCCCTGGATGTGGTTTGAGGCAGAATAGAAGAAAGTTGAATTCTTGCAGTGTTTCTAACTGGGGGAAAATTTGGAATATGCTGGAGAGCCCATCACAGGAGCATTGTGGCTGCTGCCATGTGGGTTTTTTTCCTTTAAAAAATTAGAGTAAATCGGTAGAACCTTTCTGTTGGGTTTCAGGATTCCTGCAGTTACATCCTCAACTTTCTGTTCTGCTCCTTTGCCTGGATGCGCTAAGTTTGCTGAATTAGGGTGATGAACGGTTGGGAATTAACTGGGGTTCCTCTACTGAAATCTCTGAATGGGAGCAATCAAGCTAGTATATTTGGTACCACCACTCTTTGTATGAGCAAACAAAATTAATCCCCTGGGATCAGAGTTCCCTCGAACACGGTAAGAAAGAGCCTCTTATGACCTACAAAACAAAAGGGTTTCTTACTCTCCAACATGCTCAACAGGAAATGGAAGAGGTGTCCTTTACTCGTACCATCCATTCCTACCGTGTTACCTGCACACACGGCAAGATCATTAAAGCATCACTCCAGCAATGAGGTTTTACGCTCGTCGGGGCTAAAGCAAACCGGGCCATGACACAGACAGATAAGGAATTACTGTCAACAGAACAAGTTGCCATGCAGGGAAAATGACGCAAGGACAAGGGGAATGCTTTCCACATACTTAATGTAATTCCAAGTCAATGTCCTTTCATCTGTGCCAATATAACTAGCTTATTACTCCTTCCAAAGCTATTCAATTTTCTTGGATATTTATGACTTTGCCAAATCTCCTTTAGATTCCACACATTTGTCAACGAAATATTCTGTAGGAAATACAGCTTACAGCTTCCAAGGCATGAGACTATGTACAAATTTGTTGCTAAATCACCATGCAAGAAGATGAGGTGGGGGGTGGAGGTGAAAAGAAAGAGAATTGCTCCAGCACTCCAGATATTAAAGAATTATTCCTAAAGCAAGGCGGCACTGCAACAGCAAGGTAGCACCACACAAAATGATAGTGTGTACCAGGAAAAATGTTGATGCTGACTGCATTGAGGTGCCAGCCTTTCCAAGGATAACAAACTCTTTATATTTAGAGAGAGGAATAGCACAAATAATGGGGTAAATTTAATTACCATGAAAGATAAAAGCTTGTTGTTCAAAAACAGTCTGGGCATATCAGCTGTGCGGAGAAATATCATATACCGAACTAGTGGCATTTTGGTTTTGCAGCAGAAGTAATAAAATGGCACTGAGGGTATGAGTCAGGCTTTTTTTGTGCATAAATCTCTTTCATATAAAATTGTCCCCTGGATTTGGGGCCTTATGCTGAACATTCTTATTTTTTTCTTTTAAAACCCCTTCATGAATCTGTGTTGCCTTCCAAATCAAAGTACTTGAACACAATGTTATAAAATAATATTGTAGAAACAGAGGATTCCAATTAACACAGGACTGCTCTCTTTTCATTTTAAAGTCATTTAAGAGACATTTTTTTTGTTTAATCCCTTCCTCATGAAAAGAAATGAAAGCTGCTAGGGACATAGAAAAGAAAGCAGAACGCAATGTCTAATGAGACAGAGGAAGTTTTAAGAGCTAGATATTTTTCATTATGGGATGCATGTGGAGGCCATAATGTGATAGGGTGACATTAGCATAAATAAATGATAAGTAGAATTGAGCCACAGATACAGTTTGTACCATTACCCTTAATGCTGGAATTAAAATATTGTGATGAGGCTTCTCCTCCTGTCTGTCTTTGCGTGTGCAAACTTACCTGGCGCTCAAGCAAAAAAAGTGATTTCAACATGTAACTAATCTGATAATTCACACAGATAACTATGCCGATGTTTGTCCAGGTGCTACTAGTGGTTAATTTTGGTGTAGTGGGATTTATACGTATAGCGGCATAATGAAAGCAACATAAAGGTAAGTTTTCTTATCTTTAAAAGAAGCCGATTAAACTAAAATGACTGGAGGACAATTCTCGGTCTGGAATAAATGTTCTAAATTCAACTGATTTTTTTCAGTTTCACGCAGTCATTATCAAGAGCAGAACTGGATTCACTAATTTAGTTGTCCATTAATGTATAATAAATGGTATCTGGGGAGTTTTAATGCTACTGACTTTATAAGCATGACTATGGAATGGGGACTAAAGCGGTTGAATACATGACAGTCAGAAAAAAGGGAAAATGCATCAAGGAGTTAAGTGAGATGAAGGAGGAAGGTAAAGCCAAGCCAGTTCATTAACGATGCTGCAAATTGCTTAACCTGAGAACTGCACCTCTTTGCATGATTTCGGCATATTAGTGGCACCTTAATAATAATAATCATAAGAGACATGACACTGAGAGCTCAAGATAAGTGCCAGGTGCATGAGGAAGAGAGAACCAAAGCGAGAGGGAAATGAAATGGTTAGAAGGGCAGCAGAGCAGACAAGGGATAAGCAAGACAGAGTTAAACACCAGCCAGAAGTCACCTGACTGCAG
The DNA here is from genome assembly GCA_028565335.1 of Limnodromus scolopaceus. Lineage (NCBI taxonomy): Eukaryota > Metazoa > Chordata > Aves > Charadriiformes > Scolopacidae > Limnodromus > Limnodromus scolopaceus. The sequence goes on from JAOXNO010000001.1 coordinate 205,632,812, forward strand.
TTTCCTCTTTTATACTGGCAAGCAAAGTGGCAGTGCAAGTAACGGAGCAAATAAAAGGAAAGAAAACTTTAAATCAGATGCATGTTTCTGAAAATGCTGTCGCCATAGGAGAAAGAAGTCTTGGGAGGCCACGGAAAGACCTTTCGAGAAAAGCAAAGTGGGATGTTTTTAAAAGCATCTACCTGACGTTTGACAGCTTGTCTCTATGAGATCAAACACCACATAGGTGTACTTCACATCAGATAATAAAATCTATGTATATCTTGTCATCAACAAATGAAAGGACATTTTGTCTTGTACCCACATGAAAATGTATGATGTCAGAACTTGAAATCCAAGAACAAAGGTGCTCATGCTACACTAAGTCACACATATTCAATTAAGCATGCACCTTTTCTCCTCCCTGATCATCAATAATTCTTTTAAAAGTAGTCGGTTTTTCTTTCTCCCTACCAATAGTGCAGTGCTCTCCGTTCCAGCCCGGGCTGCATTCACACTTGCCATCCCGGCACGTCCCGTGCTCATTGCAGCGTGGGTGACACGCTCGCTGATCACAGGCTGTCCCCATCCATCCCTCCTCGCAGCGGCAGGTGCCTCCCACACAAACGCCGTGTCCTCCGCAGTCGGCTGCACAAATCTCTGTGGGAGAGGAGAGAAGAGAGAGGAGGGGACATGGGTGGAGAGAAGGGAGAAGGGGGGGGGAAAAAATCCAGAGTGTTATTGTTAAGAAAAGCAGCCACACTTCACTACCTCGCTTTACGGGGCACTGAAAGGAATTCCTGGAGCTCATAACACTAATCCTTCCTGACAATAAGAATCTAATAAGTATATTACAAAAAAGAGACGGACATGGATTGCAGAGATCTGCTGTGATTGATCCTCCTATTTGCTGTCTAATTCTCCTGCACCCCTTGAGCTTTTGTGATCACCAAATCCAAAGGGGAAGGCTCTTCCAATAAACAGAACAAAAGTCACATTTAATTAAAATCTGGTTAAGTGTGGAAACAATGTGCTGATAAACCACTGATGCTAAAGTTAAGCACTGGCAAAGCCTGTTTATGGCTTGTTAACCCACAGTTCTGGGGACGGGATTCATTAAAACACTTCTCTCTCTAAAATTAATATTGAATATTTCTATTTCTACCGAGTCTGTGCATTTGCCATGTCTCTGTCCTCCTACCACCCCATTAAAAATCCCCTCGCAGGAATTTGGAGGTACCACCATGCTCTTTTTGTGAGCTACATGAGATGGAGTTTATAGGATGGTGCTTGTTCCCAGGTCTTACTGGAGTTAACAGAAGCATGGAGTCACAGCTGGATATTTCAGTACTTACCTCCAAAAAAAGAGAAGAGCTAAATGACATTGGCTTTTCAGAGGTGGTGGCTTTTCCACCCTCTGTGAGCCCCAGTGGGCATGAGGACACAGATATACAAAATATTTTTGCCCAGCACTAGGCTTTTGGCTAAAACCTGGTATGCCCTTGGCATGAATTTAGGAGGTTTCATGTTTTCATTTGCACTGTATTTGTCTGGAAATATCGAGACCTGGTGGAGAAGAGGTACCCAGGAGTCAGGTGTTAAAGTGCCCATTACTGCTATTACTATGCAGGACTGATTTCAAGGCAAAAACCATAAACCCAAATACAGATGTGGTGTTATACTGCAGAAGAAATGAAACCAATCTATTTCTTCCTCTCCAGGCTCATCACCTGACCGCTCGCTGTCAATCTCCCATAAACCACGACTGCGCTCTCCTCAGTCAAAGGAGAGGCAATTCAGCTGGTATTTTGGGCTATCAGGTCTCTGACTTCCGCCTGGGGCATCTAAATTGGATCAAACTTTCCCAAATGTTTTGGAGCCTTCTGCTCGACTGAGCCATTTTATAGATTTTAGAGGGTAGGGTCACAGTTCCCTTCAGGAAGAGTGGAGAGAAGATGTGAACAGAAGAGACACGGAGCAAAGCTGGGCTGGAAGCCCAGAAAGGGGTACTGGGGTACTCTGCAGAGCACATTTTCCCTCGATTCCCTCAGATATGCGCCCCCAAAATTAATATCTCAGACACCAACCCATCTCCATCTTTGTGCTTCTGAGCATATTAAGAGCAGGATTCAGGCCTCGAGGTTTGTGGTGGAGAGGCAACTGGTATTATACAAGACATTTACTTCGGGTCACTGGCTGCACATAAAATATTCAAAACTACTCAGCCTGCATTAACATCACACCTGACTGAAATTCAGCCTTACTAAAGCTGCCTTTAGTCTTTTGCTAATTAACGCCACCAGTAACGGGAAGCTTAGGCTGTTTGGGGGCTTTTTGACACGCTCCAGACGTGGGGCTGGAGCACCCACTTCAGCTCCAGGAGGATGGGTTTGCATCATTGGAGGGAGCTGGAAGGTCTTCAGCCCTTTATGCTGAAATGGACTCTTGTCTCCAAGGATCAGAGCGCTCTTCAGACAGTGGTAACTATGATTGTTATAATAGCAATGCTTTGCATGTCTAGAAAACACCTCATTTTCCAGGTGCAACATGAACACAATATTTAACTCCTGCTTACCACAGATCAAGGTGGTGAAAGAGTTTCCTGTCAAACTCCTTTGGCTGCAGTGTCTCAGGTGCCTCCAAACCCTCTCAAACATTTAGTCTTATCTATTTAAATCTCTAATGAAAGAACCTTGGATTTCAAATGTGCTTAAGATACTCAGAAACTTGTCTGTCTCATTTAGAGTCAAACTTTCAAAATATCTGGGCATGTTGGGTGCTTAACCCGAGGATCATAGAATCATAGAATTGTCTAGGTTGGAAGGGACCTTACAGATGACTGAGTCCAACCATCAACCCAACACTGACAAAACCCATCACTAAACCATGTCCCTCAGCACCATGTCTGCCCGGCTTTTAAATACCTCCAGGGATGGAGACTCCACCACTTCCCTGGGCAGCCTGTTCCAGTGCTTAATAACCCTTTCAGTGGAGAAATTTCTCCTAATATCGATCCTAAACCTCTCCTGGTGTAACTTGAAGCCATTTCCTCTTGTCTTGTCGCCTGTTACTTGGGAAAAGAGACCGATCACCCCCTGGCTACACCCTCCTTTCAGGGAGTTGTAGAGAGTGAGAAGGTCTCCCCTCAGCCTCCTTTTCTCCAGGCTGAACACCCCCAGCTCCCTCAGCCTCTCCTCATAGGACTTATTCTCCAGATCCCTCACCAGCTCCGTTGCCCTTCTCTGGATCTGCTCCAGCACCTCAATGTCTTTCCTGTCATGAGGGGCCCAAAAGTGGACACAGCACTCGAGGTAGGGTCTCACCAGTGTCCAGTACAGGATGACAATCACTGCCCTAGTCCTGCTGGCCACAGAGGTGGTGCGTACATGCAGGATGTGCTCATACCACTTGCTGTCTAAATGTAACAGAATCTAACGTGAGCTTTATTGGAAGTTGGTAGAAGTTCCCCTATCACTTAAGACGTGAATGAGGAAGGACTCTTGAGTTGCTGTCAGAAGTTTTTACTCTGCATCTGGCACCAAGACACAGATTTGCACAACTCCTAGATGCGAGGGAGGTAATAGCATGCTACAGCGCCCGATATGAACATAAGGGACGGGCAATTATCTACTTGCTCAAGGGTTGGAGCCCAGCCATGTGTGTTTTTTACCCCCTTCCCCAACTGCCAGACAGCACTGCAACGGAGCGTGGGCCAGTCAGGATGGTATGTGAACACACAGGACCTGCAAGTTAGCTAATGTAGCAATAAAACTGCACTAAAAATAAAATAAAATAAAAAAAAATTAGATGCCTCTGGCTGACCTGATAAACAACGTCTGGGGGAGGATAAAGGAAACAGCAGACAAAAAAAAAAAAGCTAGATTTATGGTACTTAAATTTCTGCAAACTGAGAGGAAACCCAATGAGAAAGTACAAAATCTGAGACTGCTGATATTCAAGCCCAAACTAGAAAAGTATTTTTGTAGCCTCTGGTGGTTCCCAGCAGTCTGTCACCATAGGGCTACACTCGCGTTAGACTGAAACAGCTCCTGGGGTTATTGTTTTACATTCTTTATTCATTCGTGTTGAATTCTGCATCTCAGAATACTAAATAACATGTAATTTTTCTTCCTCCCAGTTCACTGAGCAATCCAGAGAACGCCATCTCGGTTACTTCACATCTTCATAATGTCCCATTGCCCAGCTCTGATCTTCAGGGTCCCATCTCTAAATGGGGGATACCACTGGTATCCTCAAGCCCAGTGATGAAAAACCTCCGCTGCTGACTGCGAAGCTCTGAAATTGTGGCAGGGGAGGTTTAGATTAGATATTAGGAAGAATTACTTTACTGAGAGGGTGGTCAGGCACTGGAACAGCCTGCCCAGGGAGGTGGTGGAGCCACCATCCCTCGAGGCATTTAAGAAACATGTAGACGTGGCACTTCAGGGCATGCTCTAGTACCTGAGATTGTTGGTTGGGGTTTTTTTGTGTGTGTGTATGGTTGGACTCGATGATCTCAAAGGTCCTGTCCAACCATGAAGATTCTGTGATTCTGTGAAATTCCATACCTCCAGCTATGGATGGGAAAATTGCCATCTTGCAGGATTCAGTCCCTTGTGACTCCAGAGTCCACGTGAACATCTTAAGGACTTTACTATTATTTACTTTATGTCTTATCTTGATTTGAGAAAGAGTCTGATTGTGTACCAGTGGTTATTTTTTGATGTTAAAATGTTATTTCTGTTTTGACAGATAAAGTAAACAAGGGATAAAGAAGTAAAGTGGTGGGTCTATAGGTATATGTGAACCCTGTGACAGGTACAGGACCTCCTAGATGTCCTGATATCCAGTTTTGTGCCCTGTCAGGAAGCCAGGGAAATGTCCATAGGTCAGCCATCTAGAGGTTGGAGGTGTAGGAAAAAAAAAGCAGGGACAAAAGGAAGCTATTTTGAGTGATAGTCAGAAGCCTTCTTGGAGTTATTTAAAGGTCTGAAACTAGGATAATGGAGTGACATTCAAAAATGGTGAAGAGAGAAAAAAGATCAACCACTTTCTGAAAGGCTGAATCTCTGTGGAGACGAAAAAGGATGGAAAACCCACTGGGGTATTTACATCTCGACTGAAATATTTCCCAGACAACATGCTGCCAAGGAACAGCTTTGCACACGCGGGCCAGGGACATGCACGGCATGATTTAAACCAAACAGATCTTAGGCTAACCCAGAACAGGAACGCTGGGAACATCTTGGGTTTCACCTCCCACCCAGCTGAGACCCCAGCCATACCACCACCCACGCGTGCAAGAGAGTGCAGGCTCCGGGTTAGGAATGTATATTCCATATATAATGGATATATATATATAAGGTGGTTTGGATTCCCAGGCCCCAAGAGCTGTAACAAAGACCCTCAGCTGTGAAAAACACTTGTGAAGCAAACTACTTACGACAGTCTCCCTAAAATGTAGTTTAATTATTTCTGACAGGGAACCAGGAGCCAGGAACTCTCAAATCTAAATCTTCCATTTAGCTGCCAGTTTAAAGATAGATGGGAACCATACAATTTAAATAGCCTTACAGCACACATCCTGCTGCATGCCCTGGCCCTTTATAACGTGGAGCTCTTAAACACTCGCAGGTTCCTAATGGGTGATTAAATAGTCAGAGTAGCTTTTACTTTTCTGGTGGCACTCAAAGAAATGATCAAAATGGATTTCAGATTAAGTTTCCACTTAAATACAGGTCTTTTCGGGCAGCTCAAGATGACTAGGGCTGAATTACAGAAAAGGGCAGGTGAATCGTTTCTTCGTCATTCAGTCCCAGGGACAGAATTTGCCACCTCTGTTCTTATTACAAGCTGCATTTTTTTTTGGTACATTTCCCAATTCTCTTGTTAAAATTAGAGGACATGATTAGCTACCATCTGAGCTGCGTGAGCAAATGAGAAGGAAAGCTTTTAATTCTCCTATTACAGTATTCATAGACTGGCCAGCTGCACTATATTGCTCCTGCTTATTTAAGCTCAGTTAGAACGCAGTGCTTGTGCATAAAAGACCTGCCTGTTAAATATTTTCACACCAGCTGTTCCCAAAAGGTGACTAAATATTTCCTTTCATCTTTAATCTCTTCCACTGTTTGTATGAACAGCTTAGCCATTCCTTATCCTTTCCTAGAGGTGCATTGTGTTTTACTTCATCTTGCTGCGCAGCTCTCAAAGCCACCTGGAGTTATTTGAAGGAAGGGGATCTTCTGAGCAAATCTGGTGCTCGATTCTAAGAGCAAATATGAGGCTTACTGTCTTCAAAAGGTACAATCTTAGAACCATAAAATGGTTTTGGTTGGAAGGGAACTTAAAGATCATTAACCTCCTGCCATGGGCAGGGACATCACCCACTGGACCAGGTTAGTCAAAGACCCATCCAACCTGGCCTTGAACACCTCCAGGGATGGGGCAGCCACAGCTTCTCTGGGCAACCCGTTCCAGTGTCTCACCACCCTCACAGGAAATAATTTCTTCCTGATATCTAATCTAAATCTCCCCTCTTTCAGTTTTAAACCCATGCAGCTCTGTGGGAAATACCTGGACTTTCAGTAAAAACCTGTATTTTGCTCCCTAACACTTCCACTTACCAGAGGGCATGGATGGATGTTAATTGACTAAGGGTTTTATCTATGGAATTAAGTTAATTTCTGTTCTATTCTACTGTCTGGGTTTATGGCATGCTACTGGCTAGGATTGGTGTCTAAGGGCACTAAACCTCGTTGCCCTCTGTGGGTAAAGGAGGAAAGACAGGTAGCTCCAGAGGATGATTCACCTGAAACCTCTTTCATGGAGAACTTCTGGAGCAGACTGTGCTCAAGGCACTGTTGAGTTTCAGGTGGTTCACCCAGGGGTCTCAGGTGTATTATAAATATTATCCTTAGAAAAGGATAATGCCATTCCAACAGGATTCTGGTTACTTTTCATGCAAATAATCAAAAAAAGAAATGACTGATCTTCAGTTTCAGGACCTGCTCTGTTCCATCGCTGCTCATCCTCACCATGAACCAGCCCATGAGTCCAGACCCCACTGCCTGCTGGCTAGTTTTGAGACAAAAGATGCTTTTTTTCTCATTATGCCCTCATGATTGGGTGAAAAATTTCCCTCTGGCCTGAAAAGGCTGCCTCAGAATTCCCCAAGGCTCTCTTAAAAATCCTAATCCACCTTGAAACCTACCCAAAAACTTGACATTGACTGCTGATGCACCTTAACTTCTCCATATTGTGTTGACGACAATTGCATTGTAATTTATTCTACCTCCATCAGCACAACTCTGTCTGTTGTTGCTCACTTAATGCTTAAAAATCTCAGCTGAGGCCAAGATTATCCTTTTTTGTTCTGCGTTTGCACGATGCCAGGTGTAATGAGGTCACAGCCCATTAACAGCACTTCAGAAGTAAGAAAACTAAAGCAATTACTCATATAAATAAAAATCTTGTACCTGATTATTTCTTTCTTTCCTTTTTTTTTTTTTTTTTTGCATAGCCTGCTAAAAACTAACCCGAATCTGTCCCCTTAAGAAAAAGAAGTCTGCTAGGATGCCTTTGATATTTCAGAAGAAAAGTGGGAAAAGATACCTTTCCACGCCGGCCACCGGTGCAATGCTTTGCTCGTGGCTCTTTTTAATTGATAGAACAGACACGGCAGCTTCCGACACAGGAAGTGGCATAATCCAGAATTTTATATTCTTTTCACAGTACATTAAAGAATTGGGTTGGGAAAGGGATAATGATGTCAATTTGTGCTTCATTTATGGCAAATCCATTTTTACATGTTTATCCCTATCCCCCCAAAATCCTAAAATTGGCTTGACAACAGTTTAAAGCTTTCCAGCTTAGAGAAGAGCAATGCAGATGAAAATTTTTCTTTTAGCATTCATGTGATGCAGAATCGGAGATTTAGCGGCTTCTGACCTGCCTGCTAAATCCTTTAATAAATATGGATTTAGTGCTAAAATATAAGATCAGGTGAAATTGCTCAGAGCTTCCTGAAAACTGGGGCAGTTCCACTGACCTTCACCATATTAATAGAAAATTTAATAATTAAAAATCTGTCTTTACTGGGATTTTCCCGTTTCGAGTTGGCTCATCTGAGGCAATTTCCAGCCTTAGACAGATCTTTCCAGAAAAGAAGCGCAGGAGAGAGGCACCGCACGGAGCTAAAAGGCTGACTTTTGTGAGGAGTTAAGCCTTGTTTTCACAACCTGCATTTGCTTTAGAAGGCAAATTACGGGGAATATCTGGGAAAAGGATCTAATATAAAGATATGGATGGAAAAAACAAGGTTGACGATCAGCGTGATTAGATAGCAGTGAAGTGCTAAATACATTCTTCATAATGAAATGCATTTTGCAGTGTTATGAAGCTCTCGCTTATGTGATTTGATAACCCTGCAGTGACATATCAACTCCTCTGCTGGAACTGAAGAAGACATAAAGCTCATTACCTTTTAAAACCATCCTTTTTACAAATGTTATAAGGAAAAGTTCAAACAACGGAGCAAGACAAAACCTGAAAGGAGAGGTCTGAATTTTCTGTCCTTGGCAGTAACAAATCTATAGCATCAAATCCTCTGAAAACCATCCCATTCCCGTAGCGCCGGGGAAACGGCTGTGCAACTTGTGTCAGTGCCACTAGCTGAAGGTCAGGTGTTTTTCCTGCCAGAGATCATGTCATAAAAGCAAGGTCTGCATAATTGAATGCCTTTATACAAATAATCTGTTTACCTATTTTTCAAACAGACATCAATTATGTAAATATTACTAATGTAGAAACAATAATTATTATTTATGTCAATAAATATAAACCCTGTTTGCTTTTAGGAGTGTAATTAAACTTCTGGTGCCAAGATGACCACTCCACTCAAGGATCTCGATGCATTTTATACAGCTCAGAAAATTGACTATATATATGAAAGGTAACACTTATTTCTTTTCTTCCCATGGATAAGGAAATCAAGATTAAAGGATGCTCTCCAGAGACTGGAAATGAATCCATCACCTTTGCTATCATCCCTCATCAAGAAGAACACTGACCTTCAGCAATGGTTTTGAAATGTGACTAAGGACACCTGAGTTTTCCCCTACTGATCCTGAAGCCCTGAGGAGCACCCTGGGGCACCTGCACCGGGGAACGCACATAGAATCATAGAATGATTTGGGTTGAAAGGGACCTTAAAGATCATTGAGTTCCAACCCCCTGCCATGGGCAGGGACACCTCCCACCAGACCAGGTTGCTCAAA
>JAOXNO010000001.1:205672968-205701573 GCA_028565335.1 Limnodromus scolopaceus
AAGCTGTGGCTGCCCCATCCCTGGAGGTGTTCAAGGCCAGGTTGGATGGGGCTTTGAGCAACCTGGTCTGGTGGGAGTTGTCCCTGCCCATGGCAGGTGGGTTGGAACTCGATGATCTTTAAGGTCCCTTCCAACTCAAACGATTCTATGATTCTATGATTTTCTGCCTAGTCATGTTCCCCTGGCTAAAGAAGATGCTTTGCTGGGAGGAAGGGAGCACGCCTGGAGTGGGGCAGCGGGTAGGCAGATTCCATGATTCATACCTAACCTTGAAATCCTCAGTGTGAGCCACATCCATGTAACAGGGCCATGAGGCGTGCACAGCATCCCTCTTACGCTATGACGTATTATATCCCATGGGAAAGGGAAGGGACATCCCATTATTTCACCTTATTCTCTGCTGCTGCACCAGAGCAACCTTAGCAAGACACAGATTCTTTCTCCTAGTCCAGGATAAAGCTGTCACCCACAAGCTCATTGCAATAACATCTCTCTTTCACAAAAATGCTCCCTGTCACTGCCCCGACTACGTTAGCAATAATTTTAATAGGAAGTCAGGCAGTCTAACATGAAAGGCAAAGAAGACTCTGAAGCTCTGTGAACACATTTAATTTACTTCCCAGTTGCAGAGCTTGCAGTCTTGTTTATTTTTCAAAGAAATGATGCCACTCGATTGAATTTCACTGCAGGGTAGGTTGGATTCCAAGCCTAGAGAACTGTCACCTGCCCTTGTAATTGTGATAACAATGCCAGGGGAGGCGTGGAGGTGAGAGGGAATAAAACAGGCTTCAGATATCTCGAAATATCAGACTTGACATTATGAGGAAAAAAAAAAAGGGAAAAAAAAAAAAGCCCTGGAAACAAAGGAAACCTGGAAATGCTGGGTCTGGTATTCTTTTGCTCCTCCTCTTCCTTCCCCAGCTGAAGTCTGAAATGACTGATTCCTTCTTATGGTACATCCTCACCTGCTGAGATTTCGATTTTGCTGCTTCATTTGTGTTTTATAAGGCTTTTACCTTTCTAGCTCAAGTAATCCACACCTGGCAGCCAGGGATGTGGAAGTCTTGACAGCATCATGGAAACTCAGTCATTATTTCTGAGTGCTCTTTCACAGTTTCCTCTTCTGTCGGGCACCCAGTGTGCTGCTGATACTGCTAATGCCACTTGATGTTGTGCCAGAGTTTGATTTTTTTTTTCTTTTTTTCTGAAGGCTGGGAGGCCTTTTTTAATTAAAGATCCATGCCTATAACCCTCTTTGCTCTCATATCCCAGTGGAGCTCTAACCTTCACATGCAGGTATCGGGCTGCTAAATTAGGAAAAGGGCAACAACAGGCAGGCAGTCCTTTAAACAGCTCCTTAAATCTCTCCTGATTCTGGAAAGTCAGAGTGAAGTACAGTAATCACAGTATCCAATTGCGTGTTATTCTCCCCCCCTTCTTTTTCTGTAAGAACTTTAAAAACCAAAGCCATTTGCAAGGGCAGATCCCCCACATCTCCATCAGTGGAGGCTGCAAATACCTGCTCCAGCCAGCGGTGACTCCAGAGGCCAGATGGTTTTAAAAGGTGCTGGTAAAGCACGGAAGGTTTGGGGTTCAGGATCAGTTTGGGTTCCTTATTGAAACCATCAAGAGCTGCTGAATTTGCCAAATTTGTTGGTATATCACGTGAGCACAGTTTCCCTTGAGATGTCTCTACTTTTGCTTCTAGGCCTGGCTTTAGATGCCTCTCCAGGTACTCGAGTGGCTCTCACCGCAATAAAGTCAGGTCTATTTCAAGCACATTCGAGTCCAAGCCCAGCTGGAAACACTCCAAACCCAGCTTTTTTGGTGCACTATTTTTGAACTTCTGTGCTACAGAGACAGGGACCAAGTGGGAATAGTTTGGGGAGTAAATAAAGAAGAGAACAAGTTCGACCGTTTCAGAAGCCTATGCCACATTTGGTCTGAATTTGGTTTGCCCTTTGAGAGAGAGCTTTATCTCCCTGATTCATTCCTTTCTCTTACCGCTTCCTTTTTAAGAAGAAATCATTCCAGTGCAGAATGCTTTATAACCTAAAGCTATCGAATGGTTGAAAGCATAAGGTGTAATGGGATTTCGAAAGCACTTGGGCACTGGTCTGTGTACTTCACCATTTAAGTTAATGGTAAAATCTCCTTTGACTTCACTGGGACCAGAACGAAGGCGACGTTTCGAAAATCCTGCTAATGTATTTCTGCTGTTCATCGAGATATACAGGGAACACTTTTTCCTTCCCTGAGAATGTGAGCAATGCTAAAAGCATGAAAGGGTCTAAGAAATACAGTTCTGAAGGACTCGCACATTGACCATCTGAAAAACCCCTGTGTTCTAAACCGCTTGAAATGTGACCACAGGTGAGAATTTAGCTGGGAAAACAAATTCAGTGAATGATTTTAAGCAAAGAGTAGCTGGGCTGAAGACTTCTTCTTCCTTCTGCAATGCAGCTTCTAAGCACAATAACACTTTAATCCCATGCTTGTAACATACACATGACAAGGCTGTGGAGATCTAGAAAGACACCTTGCCAATGTTTCTTTTTTTCCTAGTTTTCCTTTTTTGCAGGTGGAATATTTTTACATCCGAATTTCGCTCCAGTAAATGAAACTCTCATATCCCCAATTTGCCCAAGGGACTGCAAAGAATTTTTTTGTTGTTTTTGTTCCTTCCCACTCTTATAAATTGTTACAAACCAATACAGGAAACAAGGATTATTCAGCCTTCAGGGTTCAGCTTCTGGAGCTGCACTACCAAGCGGGAAGTTACTTCACGTTCAGTACATTACAATTTCTGCTCTTGTAGCTCAGGGCAAGGCTAAAGCTGGCCTCGACTTTCGTTTTAAAGGATCTTGTAAGTTGGTGTATTCTAGGGGGAAAAAAAAAGCCAAAGCCAACCATTCTTGCATACACACACAGGGAGGACCTCAAATGTGATCTCATTTGATCAAACAAACGCCACAAAACCTTGGCAATGCTATAATTTTGGGTGCATTAAAGATTTGGGTGTACTAAAGATTAAAGTTTCATTTTACATAAAGTCTTTACCAAAAATATCCATCCGGATAAATAAGGATGTACTGGCTGGAATGACTGATGTCTGAGGTTCAGTTAGGTAGGTGTCTGGTGCTGGGGTTATGCCCTCAAGTATGATGCTTGGTCTCCAGCCACCGCTAAAGAAGGACTTGAGTCTCCTCTAGGTTTCATGCCAAATCTGGCTCCCTGTAGAGATGCCCTTGATTCCCTGGGACATCTCAGATGCTACTAGATGCCTGTGCTCAGGCAACGGCATTGAGCTCTCAGTGGTGTTCCATCAGGGCCAGAGGAAAAGCAGAACTCACAATTCCATTTCTGCCTCTAGTAGAGTTGCTGCACAAACTTGGTCAAATCAGGTTCCTTCTCAGAGCCTCCAGCAAGCCCTCTAGAAATCAGTTTAGCACAATTCATTTAACTCTTGTTCTGAGACTGTCGCAGCACTTAGATAAAGAATGCAGTCACACATCCGATACACAGACTTGGCATTATCATCTAAAAAGTCAACATGCTCCAGGAGTTACTGTAGAGACTGTGTCCTTTTCATCCCATCCTGTGCAAAAGTGGAGATTTGCCCAGTAACTCCTAGTTCTGGAGTTCTGAAGGTAATGATGTTCTTGGCTTCTATTCTCTTTTGTGGTCTTGCATGCAACTACCTATACTTTAATACAGCCTTTGGAAAATGAAGTCTTAAAAATTGTGTTGTTCTAAAAAAGAAAGTGTTCTCCTTTTGTTTCTAAAAGTGGATGAGTAACTCACACCACCTTATTTCTGTGCTTTGGCAGGAGAGAAGAGGAGACTGAGGGTGGGGAGCTGATCAACGCCTATAAATACTTAAAGGGTCAAGAGGATGGGGCCAGTCTTTTTTCAGTGGTGCCCAGGGATAGGACAAGAGAAAATGGGCACAAACTTGAACATAAGAAGATCTTTCTAAACATGAGGAGGAATGAAACAAAGAACTTCTTTCCTTTGAGGGTGGCAGAGCCCTGGAAGAGGCTGCCCAGAGAGATGGTGGAGTCTCCATCACTGGAGACATTCAAAACCCACCTGGACACGTTCCTGTGCAACCTGCTCTGGGTGGACCTGCTTTGTCAGGGAGGTTGGACTAGATGATCTCCAGAGGTCCCTTCCAACCCCATCTCATTCTGTGATTCTGTGGGAGCATTCATGGAAAGAAAAGCCAGTGCAGAGCTGTTCCAGCAGCTCCGTAATACGACACAGGAATAAAACAAGCTGTGCTTACATTAGCCTGCAGTCTGGGGTGTGCGGAAAAAGCTATATACAAAAGTGTAAAAACGAAAACCATATGCACTGTTTTACACATTTCTCCAGAAAGCCTCAGACAGCACTAGATGCCGTGTTATTAAGGCAGAATTCTGCTGTTCTGAAAAAAAAAATTGTACTGAAAAACCAGGACAGAAATAACAGAAAGAAAGAAAAAGGCTTTAACTTCAGTATTAAATAAACCTTTTCTTGACCTTAAAACTAAAGTAATTACCCCAATCAATAAAACTTTTGTACAAGCTCTGTCAGATCAAGAGAACTTGCCTGTCTGCAAACAGCACCCTGACAAGCAAGTTCAAGGCCACCAGCCTGTGTAAGTACAGATGAAGGCAAAGGTTTTCAAAAAGACAAATCTACCTTCATTTTTCTACCACTTTAAAGCATGATCAAAACCAGACAAGATCTGGATCACTAAAGACATTCAGACATCGAACTTCTACTGAGATGAATAGTTATGGGCAGCCAAGCAAACTTTACAAACATGCTTAATTTCTTTTGTGCAACAATATAAATGAATATATGTATCTGCTTGCCTATTTTTCCCACCCAAATTATCACTTGCAAGCATAAAATCTATTGAAAGAGGAGTGCACCTATACAAACCAAAATAAAAATACATAAACAAACCAAGAAAAGCTCAAGTGTAACATTAAATAAACTATTCTATCTCTGTTTAAAGCTAAGCTGGCTTTACACACTGTAATCTTCTACTGCAGTTTTTACTCATGGAGCACCAATGAAGAGATACTCTCTGTAAGGAAAGAGCAGCTGTGGAAGTTTTTACAGCCAAGTATCTGACCTTTACAGGATTTTTTATTATTTAATTATCTTCGAGATGTGTCCCTAATTTCCTTTTTATTAGAGATGCCTTACGTCTTCAAAAGAAAAATCCTGAAATAATAATTTTGCCTGCCATTATGGCTTGCGAAGCAGGATTTTTATGTAAGAATTGTTTCAGACGCTTGCAGAGAGAAAAAAAGGTCATCGCAAATAACATGTAGATTTGAAACGATTGGTCTGACTTCAGGTTTCTTGGAAGCACTGCAGCTCCAGCGAAGCAGGCAGAAAGCTGCAGGTAGCATTTAGGGAACGGTGTGCCCTAGGATCATGTACAAACGTTACTGACTGAAGCTGAAGGGGATTTAAGAACCAGGAGTGATGCTTCATCTGTTAGGAGTCATCCGAAAAGGCAGACAGGGAGATAAACTCCAGGCACTGGGACACGCTCATCCCCTTGACTCACTACACCGGGAAATGAGACCGTTCATCGATTTGGAGGAAAAAGGTGAAAAGCTTAAGGAGGCGCTGATAAAGGGATTGTTGACTCCTGGGTACTGAAGTGTTAAGGGCTGTATCACTATCCATCTGAAAACATCATCGCTGTTTTACCGAGAATAGCAAACAAAAAACCTCTGGGTGAGGGGAGTGCAAACTAATGTGAAAAGTTTCACCTCTGCCCAGCCCTCCTTCCATTTCCAGATCCAGGCTCAGGCTGTGTTTGCTTTTTATTAAGCCCTATAAAGCAAACAGATTAGATTTACACATAGGCTGGATGAAAAAGTGAAATCTCATCAAGCACACAGCTATACCTGCTTGGAGAGGAGAATTCTTGCAGCTCACAAAAAGCGCAGGCAGAGGGATTTCACCCCACATTTCCGTCTCCCCAGGTGATACCCCACCCATCAGGTGGCCAGGATGGAGATGGCAATCTCCTGTCTTCTTGCCGTCCTTCTGCACGGACTAATTCCATTCTCACCGAAGGACCTTAACTCCTGTAGCCAGCTGGGTGTTTAGTGGAAGACACTTTGTAGTGCTGCAGCATAACCTGGAACCTACTCTGTTTTTCAATCAAGCAGACCCATCGACCTAATGTTATCCATGAGATCAAATTCACAAGGTAAAAAAAAAAAACCTAACACAGCCCAGCAGGGACTCATAAATGCCCTTTTTGCCTCCAACCTGAATTAAGTGACTGTATCTCTTCTAAATCATAGAATCATAGAGTGGTTTGGGTTGGAAGGGATCTTAAAGATCATCGAGTTCCAACCCACCTGCCACGGGCAGGGACACCTCCCACCAGATCAGGTTGCTCAAAGACCCATCCAACCTGGCCTTGAACGCCTCCAGGGATGAGGCAGCCATAGCTTCTCTGGGCAACCTGTTCCAGTGTCTCACCACCCTCACAGCAAAGAATTTTTTCCTAATATCTAATCTAAATCTCCCCTCTTTCAGTTTAAAACCGTTCCCCCTCGTCCTACGGCTCCACCCCCTGATCAAGAGTCCCTCCCCAGACTAAATCCCCAGTAAATACTACCTGACTGAGACCTACAAGCTGTACCACACTCAGAGAAGCTGGGTAAGAGCTGAAAGCAGGAAACAAAGCATCAAAAAAAGGGAGCAGCAACAAGAGGGTAATCAAAAAGGGTACTGACCGTCTGATAGAGCGTCTGTCAAGCAAGGGCTTGTTTTGGGACACACAGAGCTGGAGGCAAAAAACTATTTGCAGAGCATGCAAAGCTCTGCTGTTATTTTGCAGGAGACAGATCAATAACATCAAAAGCGAAGCTGTGATTTTCCTCCCTGCCACGGCTCTCATACGCCGCTATATTTCTTTTTCTGCGCAGAGTTAAAGACTTCTGAGTCTGGGAAGGAACAGGTTACTAATTAAACATCTGTAGAGGGTTAGCACAAGGTGGAAGTGCTCGGAAGTCCCTCTGGGAAATAAGGGAAGGGCTAGGACGACCGTACTCATAGGAGAGAACAACACTTGTTATAACTGAGCACTTCCATGGAGCAACTGGAGTCCCATTGACAGTTAAAGGGTCCTGATTCAGTAAAGCACTTGCTAATCGTTCAGCCTCTTTTGCTGGATGTAGCCCAAGGAGAAGTTCAGAAACGGGTAGTTGGGACATCAGAACCACTTTTCCTTACTGGAGATCTAATCATACCTTTGGGAGTATTAAGTCAAGTAACTCAGGCATTAAGGAGCTAAAAGAAAGGGTAAGCCAGAAGAGATCACACCCCATGTTAGTCTGCACAGTATCCTGCCTCCTCAATATTTACATGAAACCAATTTAGACTTTTCCAGACATTAGCAAAGCAAGTGTAAATCACGTGAATGGCTTTGAGACTGTAAGTGGATCACACTTAGGCATCCCCCCTGAATTGGAAGTGGATAGAATTTAATTTGGCCTACACACAGGCGGCAAAAGTAAGGGAAGCAAATCTGAGCTACTCAAGATTTTCCTTCTCCCTTTGCTAAGAACAGACATTTTCACTCCGAGCTAAGGAAGAGTCACTCTTGTCACCTCTCACACAAGGAGTTCCCAGTCCCATGTTTGCCTCTGTGCCCTGTAGTTTCTTCTCTCCTCTCTAAGCACAGTCCTGCTGTAAAGTGTTTCTCTACTGGTACCCTTCTCATGCCTGAGCCGCTGTCCCAGGGCCTGGAGGGGGGTGGGTTATATTTTTGGCTATTGCAGGGAGGGAGTTTGCCTTTTGATGTATATTGCAAAGTGCTGTATGTGCTGGCAGCCCCTTATAAATAACATCTTTGGCTCGGTTTGCACATTGATGGAGGAAAGTACTTACAGTAGTTTTCTTCACAGGTAGTGGAGGAGGCAGGAAGAACAAGGGTCTTTTTCTTAACCTTAAGCGCTGTCTCTTGCAGCAGTTAAAAGCCAGAGAAAACCTGGCATCCCATCACAGGTGTTCTCCATGTGTTCCCTGTTGCTCGTTGGGTGACACGCTGGTAAACAGAGATGCTCTCCTCTCCCCAACAGCTGATTTTCCTTTTCCTTTTGATTTCTCTGTGGCCCTACACAGCTGAGCCTGTCTGAGCTCAGCAGTAGCAGCTGCTGGAAGACACTTGCTCTCTGACTGTGGATGCTGTTCTCAGGCTCTCAGATGTTTCTTCCTTCTACTGAGCAGATTTTTGGCCAACCTCTCTGTCTCAGATGTGCTGATTCCAGCTGACTCCTCAGCCTACTATTTTGCTTCACTTACACGAGATTGCTCTGAATAAATCACCACCATCAGGCAGAAGTGAATCCACAAGGTGCTTTTCAGAGAAGTGTTTCTATTAGAAATTTCAGAAAGTGCCGGCAATGTAATTTACAAAAAGGTTAATTTATTATTGAGAGACTTTGATTGTCCATTCCTTTATAATGTCTTGCATTGTAATTCAGAGGAACGGGATATAAAAATACCATTAAAAGATGAAAACTTCCCCAGAATAATCTCTTTTTTCTCCTCCACAAGAATTGCCTGTGTTATGCAGAAGTATAAGCTCTGACAGGCATAACCATGCTGTGCTCTCCCCAGGTTTACGTGCAGTGGCGTGGAACAGGCACACATTTTGACACCACTGAACTCTTTAGTGATGATGATTCCACA
The DNA here is from genome assembly GCA_028565335.1 of Limnodromus scolopaceus. Lineage (NCBI taxonomy): Eukaryota > Metazoa > Chordata > Aves > Charadriiformes > Scolopacidae > Limnodromus > Limnodromus scolopaceus. The sequence continues at coordinate 205,681,690 of JAOXNO010000001.1, forward strand.
TCCTTCTAGAAAACTGGATAAACTACCATCTCCTGCCCTCAAAATCAGCACTAATATTCCTGAGTGGATTTAGTTACAGCTATATCAGACTCTAAAATGGTATGATAGACAGCCTCACAATTTATGAAATTAATTGTCTGTTATCAAACTGGGAATATAGACACTTTTTTCCCCAGTATTCTCTGGAATAATAGAAGCCAAATCATTCAGACAAGCCCTGCATGGTAATTTTAGTTAATATTGTCATACAGAGCCTGCAATGATTTTATTGGCTCTGAAAATTTCAGCCTGTTGGAACACGGATATACTTGGAAAATCAGCACCCTTTTCCATTCAATGTTTTTTTATGGCTGAAGTATGGACCATTTTTATGGTCCTTTACTCAGGTGAGTAAACTCAAAGGAGAGGTTTGCCTGAGGAACGACTGCACATTTTGGCTTTATGAACTTATCGTCATGATCACCGTTATCGGTTTTGTGCTATTCGTCTATTATCCCTGATTATTAATTAATGCTTAATGCAGTTTCCCAGCAGTTCTATCAGCCTCGCAGCATCTCTGGGGAAGTGTCATTTTCCTCACTTTCACAGGGTGGAAGCTGAAGCACGAGCCTGGGCTGGATGGGAATTAGCACATCAATCAGAATTCAGGAGTTCCAGGCTGTGGTTCTCTCCTCGGATCACTGGATCCTACTTCTGCCAGCATCGCAGTCACACTTTTCAAACACACTCTCACTGCAAGCCCTATGTCTGTGCAATAATAAAGGGAGATTTTCCTATGTGCTCCTGCTACAAAAATCAAATTAAAATGGCAGCTTGCCTCTGACAGTCAACACAACTCCTCCGCGGGTTCCTCACCCCACACAGAAAGTTCTAAGGCTCCCATCATGTGTGACTTGATTTATTTGTTCAGCATTGCAATTTTACACCCTGGTTCATAAACACTGTGTCAGGTTGCTGTATCCTCTTTACTCTGGCACCGACAAAAAATATAACACTCCAGTACTATAGTATTTATAGACTTAAAATCTAGCAACCATGTCTTGCCAGACCTTGTGGATACACTAGAAAGGTTCTGAAGCATTACAGTGCATTTACACAGAACACCTGGCTTTGTATTTTTTTTAAACAAGCTGTTGAAATCTAGGCTAGAAAGAGAGGTACCGACTTGTTAAGGCTATTACATATTTTTTTTATGGTATTTATAAAAATGCTGCACTTCTCTGGCCAAATTCTAGCTAAGAAGCCACATCTTCCTGTCTAAAATTTTTATTTATCTCAAGTGGATTTCAAAGTGTACAGCTTGTACCTAAACACTTTCCTGTACACTATAGCTTTGTGTTGCTACATAGCTGCCAGTGGGCAAAGTCATTCCCACATATAGAATCATAGAATGGTTTGGGTTGGAAGGGACCTTCCAACTCGATGTTTACATCATCGAGTTCCAACCACCTGCCCTGGGCAGGGGCACCTCCCACTAGACCAGGTTGCTCAAAGCCCCATCCAGCCTGGCCTTGAAGACCTCCAGGGATGGGGCATCCACAGCTTCTCTGGGCAACCTGGGCCAGTGTCTCACCACCCTCACATATGGGGCCAAGCTCTCTCTTGTATGGCAAAAGAAAACATCCTTGTGATGAAAGACAGGTAAGTCAATGTCAATGAAGGATAGATCATGGACTGTTCTGATTATCCTATGGTCATGAAAGTACAGCAGAGTGTAAACAAAAAAAATCCTGCTCGCTCACACCATTCCCCTACTGTCAAAGTCAAATTAAGAATGTTTCGTCTTTTCCTCATCGCCCCACGTTAGTGCAATGAGGCCAAGAGAAAAGTCTGGCTAGAACCTCACTCTTAAAAACATGAAGAACTACTGACTGTACTTAAAAAGTGTTTTCTGCTGTGACAGCCTTACTGATTTTCCTGTAATGGGAAATTTTGAACTGGAGACATTCTTAGACAAGGGAAAAAAGGCACTTTCAGAAGAATAACTGGAGGTTCTTTTGGGCAGAAGGCGGGCAGTGTAAGTAACTGAAATTGCTGAGGCAAACTAAATGAAGGTAAATCTGCATTCTATAGAGCAAGACTTCAATTTCATAAACTAACACACAACTGTTTCTGGTGTTGCTTAACTGTGAACAGGATTGAACACGTGCATTTCCAGGTTTTAAATTTAACACTGAGTATTACAGCAGTGTTTCCACTTCTGCATTAAATAAACTCTAGTGCTAAAATGGAATATTGGGATCTTAATGACTTTGCTTTAATAAGACTTAAACTTTTAATTAACCTGCCAAGACAAATTACAGCCCATAGCTCTTAGGTAACTATTGCAGACAGCTGAGACTCAACACCAATGCCTCTTCTGGGAGAGGGATTAATGGCAGCTTTGGAATGAGCCTGCTTTTTTCAGCAATGAAAAAAAGTCCATTAAACAATCACTGTGGCTAGAAGAAAGCTGAGTGCTAGGTTTATGGAGCAATCTTTAAATTACAACCAAATGAATTTGGGTATATGAACGGTTTCAGCAGGTCAGTCAAATTTAAAATGAAATATTATTGAATCAGAAACAGAGGAAGAATACCCAGAGTGCTTGGCTGTCAGGCAGCCCACAGGCAGCACCCTTTCCCACTCCGACGGCAACAAATCAGAGCCTTTGTGCTGAGCTGGCAGGACACTTTGCTGCCAGAGAAACTGAGAGACCTGTTTAGTTAATTTGTTCTTCTAAAGAAATCTCAGCTTCTTTCTGTTAGCAAGGAGAAAGAAGGATTCCTATTACTCTGGCTCCTACTACCAAGCCTTTTGGTGTTCTTTATTGGAGTTTTAAAGGCAGTAATCTGCCTGAACTCTAGCTTGAGTAGTTTTGACAGTGCTCAAAGGCAGGACTGTCTGTCATGCAAAACTGTTGTATGGTGCTGCTGCATGCTCTTCAATCATTCCTGTACCTCTGCTCCAGAAAGAGAAAAAACCCAACCAACCAAACAAAAAAAGGTAAATAAAAAGATGATTAAAGGAAGAAAATGAAGCAGGAAATTTGTAATCCATCTTTGGCACTGGGTAGAATCTCGTTATGGATATAGTTAATAAAAAGGCATACAAAACACTTGCGAGATATTTAGGGCCTAACAATATTCAGCCTGTTGCTAATTCCATCCCCTACAAACATTCTCTCCAAAACCACACAAAGCTGCCGTGCAATTTGAGTATGTGCGTTAATACTGGGCCTCAAGGCATATTTAGGCGTTTAAGAATAATACAGGAAATCCTTACCAATAGCAGTAGTAAGAAAAGAAACCACTTCCGATTCCTTGCCATCATTGTAGAAGGCTAAATGCCATATTCCTGAATCTAAATACTGGATAAAGCCCGTCTCGTGGCTGGACAAGGGCACAAAAGCTCGGTGTTGCCGTTGAGGTCCTTCTAAGCTTCTCGCCTCCTGTGTCAGTAGACGTCTTCCATCAAGGAGCTCGACAAAGTCGAACTGAAACATAAAAAAAAGTGATGTTTGTGTGTATTTCAGGCTTCGTCAAGCTTAGTCTCTTGCTCTGGGTCTGTCTGATGAGGGAGACAGACATACTTTGCATTGAGTATTAGAAACGTACATCTGCAGAAGCATCACAAACAGGACTTTCTCTGGTAACCCAAGGACGTTGCTGGACTACCTGCAAGTAACTATTTTGGAAATAGCTAGTACATTAATGTATTTTTCCATAATTATATGAATCAAGACATCATCTTTATTTAGAATGTGACTTAGGGCATATTGACCCTACCAATGTGTTCTCATCGGTAGGGTCAGGGCAACACGAGGCAGGGAAACATGAGGTCCAGGTACCATGCCTAAATTGCACTGTAAGTATGATGATAAGAAGCTTATTTTTTAGCTTCTTTGTGTCTAATAAGGAAATAATAAAGCAAATAGACAGAAAAATATATCTAGCCTAAGTGGGTTGTTTGCCAGAATTGCTATGGGTCACCAAGAAAAAGATAAGAGGTGTTTGCAAGTGAATTCTGGTAGAGGTTTTGCAGAAGTATCTCGCTTAACCAGCAAGGTTTTTATCTTAAATCTATAGCAAAAGGGGTTTGAAGATTGTAGAAGATGAAGATGGAAAAGAGATAAAGTAATGTATAAAAGAAGTCCCATTTAGGGGGTGGCTTTTGGAAGTTTTCCTCAAAAGGATATATTTATTTTTCACCAGGGAAACTTTCAGCTGAACAACTGCTTTGATTTTGCTCCTCGTACTGCAACTACCTTTAGTTCCCTATTTAAATAACTTTCCACTGACTTTCTGCAATAATTGTATTTTGTCTGGTAATAAACTAATGGAACGAGTCAGATCCAAGCCCAGCAGACATCACAACTGTTAAGTGAACTTTATCTAATCTGACTTTTATCGTGTGTTTAGGTGAACAGGACATCTTTGGAGCAGAACCCAGCAGTGGAGGCACAGCTTAGATTTTTCTGTTCCCTGACTTCACTCAGTTTTGTGTCTCTCATCCAATTAGTCAAATAAGCTTGTAGTTTTTGGCAGAAAGGAGGAAAACAGGCAGAAAGTAACACCACCACTTATTTTTGTACGAGTAAATGTTGCTACACTGAATGGTTGCTGAGTGTTGGTTGAGTGTGGCAGCAATATTTAGGCTTCTTATCCCTTTTGACTTCACTGCAACAAAATTTGGGTGCTTCTGCTACGTTCTGAAGTTGTCTGGTATGGTCTTCAAAGTCAACCAAGATAAGGACTTGATGACATGTTCTTTCCTCTGCAGTCATTGCTAAGTTAAAAAACATTAAAAGTGTTTATTTCCAACAATATTTTGAAAAATACGCTATATATGACACAGCTTGCATATGACATGGCAAAATTTTAATTACTGTATTGTTAATTATTTATTTACATGAAATTATTTTTGCAGCTTGCTTTATTATTTTTTTTTAATATATTTCTGTATAGAGCTGTCTGAAATTTGGTGCTGAAGTGTCTTTAGAGAACGTAAAAGCTGGCACACCTGCCAAGGGCATTCCTTTTGATTGTCTACCCTAAGGTTAGCTTTGTTAGAGAAAGATTTTGTGTTTCGAATAATAAATTGTACAATATTTATAAAAAATATACAATATAAAACCCCCTAAAATATAATGTAAATATAAAATCTAAAAATATATCATTAAAAATGTAATTTTCTTTTCTGAAAAAAAATAATGACTTAGTGATTTGCAGTTGAAGAGGCTCTTAGGGAGGGGTTGGTTTGAAGGACACTTTGCGAGCCAGATATTTGTACCCACTCTGAGGATGAGCTATTGCCTCGGCTGGTCCCTTATCAGGTCTCTGTGGGTACAACTGACACAGCTGAGAAGGGTAGTGACAGAGGACATCACGGTGCTGTCGGGTCACTGGGAATGTCTCAGTGGAGTCGAGTTTGACTGAGGAACACATTGGCCAAGTGCAGTGAAGAAGTTAAAACCAGTAAGAGGAAACCCTAAATATTTCCATTTTCATTTTGGAGCGGGATGGAACAGACTGACTAGATTTTTAGAAGGTAACTGCAGACACTGTAGGTAAAGTTCATCTCACCAAGTGCTGACATCTCCATGGCAGCTTGAATTAGTTTTCTAGGACCACTGGACTGCAGCCAAAGAGAGAGACACTTCTGGAATACAATCATCTGCCTCATCCTAAAGCTGACGTCTAAGAAATGTCCTGTGAATTGTGCCTTACGAGCATCCATTTCTTGCTATGACGCTTAGAGATGTGAACATCTTACATGCAGATGGTTAAAGCTTAGCGAGATGAAAACAATTTGAAGGCACCCAGCTACGGTTGGGAGCTGCTGTAGTCACAGTCCAATCTGGGTAATGCTTACTTGGGACTTCCTAGCAAAAGTAAAAATTTATTTTTATAAATATTTGCGAGATGCTGCTGAGGACGTTGATGAGTTTGCAAAGTTATTAGTTATTAGCTAAAAATACTAATAGAACCACAAATGAATTGTGCTTTATTGCATTTTAATACATTCAGAGATTTGTAATATGCAATTAGAGTTATTGCAAGAATGAAATTGTAGATAAAATATCAGGTTAATCAATCCAAATTGTATGAATGGAAAAATGCCTCCCACAAGCTGTGATGGCCAAGCCCTAAAATTTATGATTTAACAAAATGGCCTAGGTTAAAAAGAGTTTAAAAAATTATTTGATCTAGGAATATTAAATCCAATAGACTATAATTAAATTGTGTTACTTTTATTATGATTTGTTGATAAGAATGAGAAGTAATGCCTTTAGTTAACAGTAAACTATTTTAGGCTTCTGCAGGATCTATTTCTAAGACTACAGAAATTTGGAGCTTGCAATTTCTTCCTACTTATTAGTGGGATAAATATCTAATTATCTATCATAGAAGAAAAACCTGATTATCAGCTAGAACTTTACTACTGCCACCAACTAGACAGGCTGGGGAAAAATAATTGACCCTTTATTAAATTCTTCCACAGGAGACTGTAATGTTGCTCTAAGCAGACATTTTGCCAAAGTCTTGTTTATGAAATTCCTCACAAAATCTGGAAATATAAATCTCATCAGGTAGATTATGGAGTGCAGCAGATACTCCAGATTATGCAAAAGAAAAGATGAGATTTGTGTAATATGTATTAACTATGACAGACAAGTTTACAATTTCGACATAGAAAAAAGGTTACCTATTTAACGTCTCCTAAGACTCCTAGGACTAATAAACTGTGGTGAGATTAAACATCATATAAAAAATACAGAAGGAGAACAAAGTTTTACTTGACAGCAGGTTTATAAAATAATACATCTAGGAAAAGGGATAATTAAACTAAATTGATATTAAGAAGTAATAAATCAATATTGATTCAATATCTGCAGCTTCATTAGGTTATTTCTGCAGAACAGGGTCAGGTCTGTGATCTGTTTCTATTAGTCTACCAGGATTTTTATTGTTTGAAAAAAAAAATGTCTCCCTGTTCATTTTTGGTGATTTTTTGGTCCAGAGGATGATTTTTTTTTAAATACTTGGCAGCTCTCCATTAGTGGCTACGGAAAAAGCAGCACTGATTCTGAGCGAGCGCGTTGCCTCCTCCAGAATGTAATATTGACAAACAAGTGCCACGTCCCACATTGAACATCTCATCCTCAGCTGAGGCACCAACTGATACACAACCACGCTCTTTTAAATGGGAAAGGTCCCGGCTCTGAGAAACCACTCTCAATATCCCAGCAAAAATAAGGTGAAAGAAATAACAGCAGCAATGCTGAACTTGGTGTGGGCTTCTGAATTGCTTGTAACATTGCTATGGTTGAGTATAGAGCTCTGCTACATTTAAAGATTTTTTGTTTTAAGGCCAACAGACTTGAGGTTTAGGTGTTAAACTGTACATTTGTAATTTAAACAATTGAAACTATTCACGTAATAACTTCTGATCCATAACAGTAATTAATAATGATAATAAACAAGTGAAATCAATGCAGACTTCTGATGTAGAGTTAGTATTATGCGACCATGACTCGAGTTTTTATTTAAATAATAGAGAAGTTTTAAGTTTTAAATGTTTGAATCTCCCTGTAAAGAGAGACTGATTAAAAATGGGCAACAACAGCACTACTGTGTCACTGAATTTATGACCTGCTGATCCTATTGAAATATTTTAATTCTGCAGAAAAGAAGGCAGACAAAGTGTAGATTTATGACACCTCTTTGACATAAATAAGTTGCAGGTGTGTTAATATGTAGAAAATACCATATTGCCTAGAAAGATTGCAATAAATATAATTGTTTGTTCAAAATGAAAATAAAGGCAGGGTATTTCTATAAATCTGAAATACTTGTGTTGGTTTCTAGGCTTTTCAGTTAATAGTGGAGGGCAAGCATAAGTTACAACATTAATATAAACCTGGTAATACTTCAATAACTTGCTGATGCAAGTGGGAGTAAGATGCTTTGCATTGCCAATGAGAGTTATGTCTCCTAATGTATTAATCAATCTGGTTAAGAGCAGCTTAGAAACTGAAATGGAAAGTAGAGAAAATAATATTCAAAATCCTTATTTAAGGGCATGGTTCTTCAGAGCTTTTCCCAGAAAGTGACTTATTGACATGGCTTTTGCCAAGGTGTGTCAAGACAAGCACCCGCTTTCATTTTATATTATTCTACAGAATAATAACTATATCTTGATTTCTGCCTAAGAGAACGGGAGGCTTTTTGTAAAACTTGATTTTGTTTGGTTACACACCAATTACTGGGCCCTGACCAATCTCAGTCTAATCTGACAGCCAATGTGCATAATGTGGAGAGTTGGCTCAAGGCATTTCAGCGCAGAAGAAACAAGCAAATCTTGCTCTCATGAGGGTGAGCGACTGGGGTCTTGCTGCTCTTACTGTGAGAGGGGAAAGGCAGAGGCTAAAAGAGGGAGACAGACCTGAGAACACTGAAGAGATGATTCTCTTTGATGGAGTTCCAGCGTGGCTGCTGTAAGGGGCATTGGATGGAGAAGGTGCTATCTCATGCTCCTTGGAGCAACCAGCTCAGTGACCACCAGCCCACAAAAGCCTTTTCCTCCCCTGGCGGAGGAACTCGCTGCCTTGGCCACCTGCTTGCTCAACCCGTGCCTACAGCCCATCAGGTTAATGTCTGTAAATTCTGCAATTGTCACTTGTTTATCCTTCTCAGGATAGACAACCTCTAACATCTCACAAGCATGCAACAAATCCTTGAAAGAAATAGCTGAAATACAACAATAAGTCATAAGAACATGCAATTTAAGACAGCTAATATTTAATTGAAATGAGGTCCCATTACCTGTGTATGTGATGGTGGGAGGCCTTTTCTGCCATAGATGCCAACCAGAGCAGCTTTTCCTAAAGACACATTGAATTTCAGATGCACTGGGTGGTCGATGAACACCTGAGATCTCCAAAAGATACCAGGAGGGATCTTCTGTGTGGCTCGTCTGCCAACATCAATTTCTCCAGAGTCTATAAAACTGTCGTCTGGAAAGAAACTACTGGGCTTTCCTGCCAAAACACAGGAACAAAAATCTTGGATTAGCCTTAGATCCTAAAAAGTAATCCAATCATAGTGGTGTCTCTGACAAAGATCTTGAGAAAGAGCCTATTAGTGTCTTGAGGTCTTCAGAGCGCTTTGTGTAGCCAATCCATATGGTTATGGGAGGGAAAACTGGCAGGGTTATTCCTGGCTGCGGTAACTGTTTTGTTTGAAAACATGAACATGGGAAGAGCAACCTGGAGAAAAATAGCCTTTTGTTTAAACTGTAACATCAGAGAGTGTGTAATTACATTCTGGAGATAAGAATTAATCATCTGACATTATATCCGAAGTGAATGTAAGTCGACGGATGGAGAAGTCATTATTAAATTAGCAAAGAGAAGTGTAGTAACAGTGAGGTAGACACGTGTCACAGGATGGAATGGTAGTGTGGAGAACAGCAGCATGAACGATGCCTAAGTGGGGAAAGGAAAATGTTTCTCTATTAAATTAATTCTTGACAGTCGTAACAGTATTTGAAATTTGTTCAACAGTCCATAAAAAGCTAAAGAAAATAAAGGACGGAAAGAAATGAAGGAAATCATACCCTGCACTTGAGTAATATCTGCTAAGAAACATGAGAGGTTTTAATTGGGTTTCAGTACAATCTGTAAAGTGTGTTATGATTATCCATCTTCTTTCAGAAGACGAGCAAATAGAAGCATCCGTTTCTTAAAGCGACCACCAGCCGGAGAGCCCGGGTATCCCAATGGCAATCGGTACATCCCATAATGTCCAAGGGACTCAGCAGGGAGCTCAGCATCCCTGAACAAAGACATCTGAGAAATTCCAGGCTAGAAATTCATACACTCCCAGCTCTCAAAACTGGTGGCCGCTTCAAAAATCAGGACCCAAAGGAAGCCCAGGGAATGAGAGGCAGAGTGACAAATTACATTTTTAATTAATTAATTACATTTAGTGTGCCGTTACAGCACACTACTCTCTGCTTCACAGATCAGGCAATTCTAACAAAATGAGATGGAAACTTTCAGGAACACACAGTCTTTTGAAGAAAAATCACATTGTGAGATTTTTTTAAAATTCCAGAACCTACATTTGGGAAATGGGAAACAAAAATATCTTTCTCTACCCATCATGAATTCGAGTCAAAAAATCTTAGAATTTACTTCTCATGTTGAAAAGGTGATTGGTAAAACAACCTTTCATTTAATTGTTTCAAATAATAATATTTCCTTTAATATCATGTAATATTGATGATAGTATTTCCTTAAACTTCTCCATAGACCATCCCAACATAAACTCTCCAGGAGAAACAGATGTAAATTGTCAGCTGTCTCTGTAAAATCCATATAGGAATTATATGCATATTAACTACTAAAAAAGAAGCCCTTGAAGATGTTTCTTTGTAGGATGGAGAATTTTTCTCTCTGGTTTTTTTGTTTGTTTGTTTCTTTCAACTTATGTAAAACTTTCTAGCAGAACTTTTGGTCCAAATAAGACTAAACCTAAAACTAAAAAGTTGGGAACTGCTTGAGTGTGCTGTTGAAGCGGGACTTGGTGGCACATCTCATTTCTGTGCTACCTTGTGGCAGAAGTTTTTACGTACCAGCACAGCCTAGAAAGCAAAAGGCGTACATGCCTTCATAGAAAAAATGCTACTGGCAATAAGATCCTCATTTATCTTAGTTCATCGCATTCAAATAAATACAGGGGGGAAATCTGCTGGTTTTTTATCCTTTTTTTAGTCAAAGTGTATATTAATAGAGATAATCAGAAGTGGCTTAGGTAAATGGACATTCTTTCCGAATCATTTTGTGCTGATAAAATTGTACAATGAAAATCAACTACCTTGATTCCGAAGGGGATTACTTTATCAACCGGATTGTTAATATTTATTTGGCATACTAAAATGACTTTTCTCGCTGTCAGGATTAAAGGGAAGTTCCCATGTCTTCATGCAAAGTTTCTTATTCCATTATTGTCAAATGAAAAGATTCAGTATTCTATTAAAAAAAAAAGAGCTAAAGACATCACATGTTTTGGTTGAAATGAAGGATATATTATTTTTCTGATTACTACTGACACGTTTTATAGATTCTTAGAAATTCAGATGAAAACCTGAAGTATTTGATATGCGCCCTGATTGCTCATTAATAAAAATCGTACATGGGAGTGGATCAGGGAGGGTGAGAACTGAATATGAGAGACGTTGCTGTGCAAGGGACAGCCTGGAGGGAATGAGCACAGCACGGATTCTGCCCGTCCAGAGACCAGCGCTTGCTCGGGAGGGCGAAAACGCTTCTGTGATTGATTCCATTTCACAGAAATAATTGTTTGTACACACGATTACAAGGTTTATGTCTCTTCTGGATGGACAGTTGTGTGTCTGAGAAGCTGATAACCCAAGAGCTGTTAGATCATGTTGCCAGCGGTTGACATTTACGCCGATATAGAAGTCTAAAGAAAGGCTCTTCTCATCAGGCTGAATTCAGCCCCTGAAATCCATCCCTGTTTCATCAGTTTTAGCCTACAGGAACATCAGGCCCAATGGACCAGCTACTTCATAAAGAAAGTACAATAAAAATGCCATTTCAGCTTCTAATCAGAAATTAGGTTTTAATCAGAATATCTGACTCCTTAAAATTAACTTCAGGTCTGAATTCTTAATTGGGCTGTCAATTACTTTGCTCTTTCCACACATTGCCTCAAACTTTTTAGTTGCCGTAGCAACTATTCCTAATTTATTTGGATATAAAAATGAACTATTTCATTCTGGCCCTTGTTGGATCTGCTTGTATTTTTGACAGCAAGGTACCCTGACTCAGCAAAACATTTAAGAACAGACTTCCCTTTCTCTGACTTTAATCACACTTAATTACATGCTTAAAAGTAAGCATGTGATTAAATGCTTTGGTAAATAGGGATGGGTTTAAACACAGGTAAATGCTGTGCTGGAGAACAGCCACAGATGAGAAGGAAGGACCATTGCTGAGAATTGGCAAGACAACTGCAATGATTCACGCAGATCAGCCACAAGGCTCTTCTAACACATTCCAGCCGATTCCGGTGTGATCAAGCAGACTGTCAAATATACTTCATGTTTTTTAAAAATTTCAACGTTATGGTTTAGAATAGCAGCCAGAATAGCCCAGAATTACTTGCGTAGTCATCCAAGAGGGAGAGAGCTGCATTTTAAGGCCGGAGAGGACTAATCCTGCCAGAAAGACCTTCTAATGTGTTTTTTGTTGGGACAAGATATTCTCCCCTAAAACTCACAGATTCCCTAAGATCTGTACAAAGCACCACCTTGAGGAGTCTTCTAATGACATAATCTGGTATTTCCCAGATTTCTCTTTTAGCAGAGCGTTTGGGCAGCAATTAAAATTCCTACTGATGTCACTTTAGGCGTGGCTGAAAGAGAAATCAAGTGGAGGTCTTTGACAGGGATGGCAGTTTGGGATACATCCTTTTCTTTTCATTTGGACTTTTAAAAGGAAACGGACAGATCAAAACTAGATGTTTCAAAAATAAAACATATGGCAACTTGGAGGGGGGAAAAAAAAAAGGGATCTGTGATGAAGTATTTTTGAATACGACAGCAGGGACATCTGCAGCTTGCTGTACTGTCTAGGAAGGTTTGCTGAGAATAACCCGCTCAGCTGATTTGTCCTTGTAGCAACTTGATGTCAGCCATCAGTTGCTGGTAAATACACTGCTTTAAGGCACACACATAATTATGGCCTTTATTTGGACTAATAAAGACAGATAAACTCTTAAAGAAAAAGAAAAACACTACAATTAATTTAAATTAGATATGTAAACATAGGCTCACAGCCAAAGTCTAGGGAACTCTGGTGAAACTTTTGAGTTCAGTGAGTTGCCAGAACAGTAGTGCACTTCTTATCTCTTACCCACAAACCTTCCTCCCCCAAAATAACTACCAAAAATAGCCAATGACTTCAATTTTACTGGAATCTGTTAACCTCATCTAAAGAAGCTTGCCACACAAACAAAAGAGCTTTCTGAAAATTGGAATTTCTCCTTTCTCCAGCTAAGTCTTGGGAGGAATCGAATTAAAACCGCAAGGTGTCAACATCGTGGTAATTTGTGGAGACTCCTTTTATCTGGCTACTTTTGCAAAGCAATGCCCAACTCTGGAGTGCCAAAACTCACAATGTAATAGCTCTTAATAAATGTTTTGGTCCTCAAAACATTTGGTACTAGATGGCAACCACAGAACCATAGAATGGTTTGGGTTGGAAGGGACCTTAAGGATCATCGAGTTCCAAACCCCCTGCCATGGGCAGGGACACCTCCCACTAGAGCAGGTTCCTCAAAGCCCCATCCAGCCTGGTCTAGAACACTTCCAGGCATGGGCATCCACGACTTTTCTGGGCCTTGAGACTTCTCTGGGCCTTTCCCATGAGTAGGAAAACCAAAATATTTTTGCACTGTTGTAGAAAAAGCTTGATCCAATGCTGTTGGAATCATTTAATTTTCAAGACATGTTTTTTTCTCATGGAAACAGCCACTGGAGGCAGGGTTTTCATGATGGCCTTCTGTAGCCTGTGAGATACGGTGCAGATGGTTCTACCATGAGAATGCCTTGGATGTGTGGTGAGGGTTGCACACAGTTTTATTGTATTAGTGGACATCAGAAGAGTATGAAACTTAGAAACATATGGAAACAAGACCGACGACTACTAGTTCTAGATGGGAAAGACTGGGAAAAGCACCTGGTGATGGCAGCATTGAAGGTAATGGAACATGAGATTGGATGGCTGGAGTTCAGAGGCAGACAGAAGACTCACAACATGGACACACACCAACCATACCTTCACTGGTTCCTTTGCCTTTCCTGTCAGGTAACTCTAACCCTGTGCCCCCCGAAGGATATAAGGAGACGTCCGTTGGCACTGGCCAACTGCTGGCTGTGTCTTCCGTGATTTCATACATCTGCCCTTCCATCGGCTGCAGGTGCCAGTTTAGGCCAAACAGGTGCATGGCTGTGGTGAGCAATGAGAAAAGTCATCGTTTTCTGTTTGGGAGAGTTGCAGAACTACAGGGGCACTTTCTAAACCCTCGTTCCACTGCCTTATTAGGTGGTCAATGCTTTAGAACAAGAAGGGCATTAATGTAATTAGACAGTCCCTGCTGCTTCTACCATGCCAACTCCCTAGGTGTTTCCACCCACTTAAGCTCCTTTTAGATCAGCTGCACCAATCCACTCCTGCTTCCAGTAGAACCAGTCCTGACTCATGGCCTGTGTGAGAGAGCAACCAGGCACAGTGTTTCAGAAAGGTCCCGAGGCTGGGGTGACAATGCGCTGAGCACAGAAATACAAGGAGGATTATTCATCAACATACCAGTAAGTCCCAGGAAACTGTACTCTGGTTTGTTTTGCTGTATTCACAGCATTATTTTTTTACCCACCAATTATATGCAGAAGCTCTTACAGACATTTCTGGCAGTTTTTCCTGAATAAGACCAAGTAAAAACTAAGGCAATTTAAGACCCATCTCGCACCCACGCCTTTGTGTTCAGCACCACAAATGCGAGCGACTGTGACTGAGTGCTCCTTAGCACAACTCCCCTCTTCAGATCAAAGACACGGCCTCAACATCTGACAAAAAGCAGCACCATTTGCAGCTGTGTGATATCGGGGCACAGCTTTCTGTGGGTTTCTGTGCCACGCGAAGTCATCCAGCACACACGTGAATCTATTGCAAGGCATTGCATAAAGAGGAGTGAAGTTAAGGAACAAGACGGAATACTTAAAAAGCAAACACGTGTGTTAGGAGTATGGAAAATTATATGCTTATACAACAAAGATTTGCCCCTTGAAAATATAAAGCAAAAGAATGTGGCTTCCCATATCAGTTCTTCCATTCCAAACATAAACATTTCATACTCAATAAGTATCCACTTTAGCTTCAGGCTCTGATATTTGCTACACTTGGAAAGACGTTTCTTTTTTAAGGGAACGCCTTGATATTTTACACTATAATTTCTCCAAGAAACTCTACAACGACCCTAGCATCACAGCCATTTAACATAAACAAAAAAGTAAAGAAATAGAGCATTTCCATTGCCTATAGTTCTCATTTTATTCACAAAGATACATCTGAGCTTGGCAAACATCATCAGGGACAAGTGGTTAGTTTATTTAAACCTGTGCAACAGGAAAAATCTTTTCAAGAGGACTGAAAAGTAATCTGAGTAGTTCTCCAAAACCAGCATGTTTAGGCAATTTAGCAAAATCAGTGATTTTTTCCACTTCAGTCTCAATTAGGTCATCTATCATTTACTAACATGAATAAGCTTGTCTTTGCACTACTACGACATCACAAAAGAGGATAGAAACACTCTCCTTTTGCCATGTAAGTGGGAACAGGGTCTTTTAACAAAGTCTTAACCATGAGGAAAGAGAATACTCTCCCAAACCTCCCAAAGAGCAAGGAAGAGCAGTAAGGAAGGTCTCCCAAGGACCTGTCCAAAACTCAAACACTTTTATATGGGTGCACATCCCAAGAAAGAATGTCACCAACACAACTGGTAATTCAACCAGGATACTTTAGGCAGAGGGGCCAGTATTTTCCTCGGAAAGGAATATATTTACTTGGCAGAGAAACTGCAGGGGAAGAGAGGAAATCAAGCTGGGGGCAAAGAAATTGCATCAAGTATTTGGCATTGCTACACTTGCATAATATCTTCGTGCTTCTACAGCCCCCATCAGAGTGCCTGGGCACTTCATAGCTATTAACCTCATAAAACCTCATCAGGTAGGAATCTGCTATTTTTACTTCACAGACAGGAAAAAGAGAACTACAGCAGATGAAAGGACTGACTCAGTTCACTTGTTTGGGCATTAAAATGTGACTGTGTGTTAATTCACTTAATTTACTCTATGCTCACAGGTTCACAAGCCCCAACAGGCATCTCATGCTTCCCCCTGCCAGCATCGGTACCGGATGCTGCCTGGGAATGTCATCCAGACTGGACCTCTCCATGGACCAGCGTTACCCAGGTGCCGCTGAGCTGTTACAGAGCTCAGGGACTCAGGTGCTCTGAGCACGTACAAGTTCTCCTGTTTAACCACACAGAGGTTTGAAGTTCCAAGCAGAATGAAAACTCTACTGTTCACTCCTCCTCTGCTGGCCCCAAGCGCTTAATCCCAACTCTACCAGATTTCTTCATGTTACGACTTGCATGAGCTTATACTGGGCATCACTGGTTCCCATCACAGGCGGGAATTGAGTCAGTGGGGTTTCTTCCACTAAACCTTTCGAACTGCTCTAGCCTTTGGAAGTCATAGTATAAGTGTCGCACAAACTCTTGGGAACACATTGTTTCCCCAAAGGACATTGTTTCCCCTCCTCTCCTTAGGAGAAATTTATTGCTTGTATTTACTTACTACTTACTGCAGGAAAATAATAGAATCATAGAATTGTCTAGGTTGGAAGGGACCTTTCAGATCATCGAGTCCAACCATCAACCTAACTCTGACAATAAACACCACTAAACCATATCTCTATGCACTACATCTACCCATCTTTTAAATACCTCCAGGGATGGTATGAAGGAGAAGAATTCAACATTGTTTCAGGGGTAGTGGGAAAGCTGGGTGTTTCTTCCAGACAGACAAAATGCATTTAAAAACACCTGAGAGGACATGTCTTATGAAAGGAACATCTTGCTTCAGCGTAATGACAGAATTCGTAGTCTGGAAGTGCTACGGTTTTTCTACACATTATCTGTCCCCTTGAGCAATTGAATCAACCACTCCATGTCACTATTCATCCCTAAATGTTTACAAAGTGTCTTATAATGTCCCAACATAGAAAATATGACAGAAATTTCTGTAACCTAGGTACTGTGTTATCACACAGAGATAAAAGCCCTGCATTAATATGTTAACTTTTGGCTTTGGTTCATAGATTTTGTCTAAAGCAAAAAGCTTCTTGTGTACATTGATCAAATCATCACATAAATTATCGAATTAAAGAATCATAGAATAATTTGGGTTGGAAGGTACCTTTAAAGATCATCTAGTCCAACTCCCCTGTAATGGACATCTTGCACTCCATCAGGTTGCTCAAAGTCTGACCTGACTTTGGACACTTCCACCGATGAAGCTTCCACAATTTCTCTGGGCAACCTGTTTTAGCCTGGAGTTTTATTTCACCACCTTCGTAGTAAAGAATTCCTTACATCAAATCTAAATTTATCCTTTTTTCATTTAAAACCATTACACCTTGTCCTGTCACTACAGCCCCTGGTAAAAAGTCTGTCTCCATCTTTCTCATAAGTCTGCCTTAAGTATTAAAAGGCAGTAAGAAGGTCTCCAATGATGACCCATGAGAAACGTAGAGAATTATTTGAAAAACATTTTCATTCAGTGGGTTAAAAATAACTTAGAAAACTGACTGCAAAAGTTCAGAGCTAGTGCTCTGTTCAGGGTTTCAGATTTGAGGTTTCTAAGCAGAAAATAAAAACCTATAAATATTCCCACCCACAAGGCAAACAGATATCAAGCAATTTCTGCTGCAGGTAGGAAAACCTGCAGGAAACTACAAAAGCCTTCTTGAAACCAGAACAAAGAGTCTGATGTACTTTGGAAACACACTCTGATAGCAAGTGTGTTATTAGGAAATCACCTGATTAAGTGTTTACCATTACTATCCTCCAAATACCAACAGTGTCTGATTAGCAAGGTGGCAGAAGGTTTCTTCTTCTGCTTGCTCCCCCTAAATGCCATACTCATGCGAAAACATCAAGCAGCAACAGCAGTGGATGTTTTGGATCTCTACATCTCAGTGGGATGTGTAAAACTGTCGATGCACACAGTTGTTTAAAGGTTTTAGGAGAGGCACAAATCAAGCTTGTTTTGTGCTAAATTGATGCAAAGTTCTTTCTTGTAGAAACAAAAAGAGAAGACCATAACCAGGAAAGAACCCTCGAACCATGGATGAGAGGCACAACCATATACTTTGAAGTGTTAATGTTCCTAAAAGCAAAGTGAAGCTGTAAAAATAGTTTGAGATTCCTGATGTTCTCAGCCTCCAGGTCAATTGAACCCACTGTTGACATTTTCTCTGGCTTTTTTTTTTTCCTCTGCTCAGCCAGATGTAAGATGTGGCTCACAAAGAGCAAATGCCCTCCTGAAAGCCCCCATGTCCTTCCCCTCTCCCTCCTCAATATCATTCTCAGTAGATACTCAGATATTGAAGACTCCCCGTGTATTAAAAGAGCACACTGCAATTAACAATCATTAAACTGTACCCTTTTGTAAAATACCATGTAGCTTTCACTGCCTGGGAAGCCTCATGACGTGCTCTTTGCAGAAGCTTTGGTTGTGTTTCCCATGGCTAATAAAACTCTTTTGTCTGCCTTCTCTTGGAATGGCAACAAGACTTAGGGGAAACCCTGCCTGTGTCCTCTCTGGGCTGCTTCAGCACCAACAATGTAGATGATACAAAGGCATCTGGGGCTCGTGTTTTGACATCAAATCTTCGTCTTGCACAAAGTTTTAACTGTAGCTAAGTGCTAGCAAAAAGTGCCCTGAACCACGCTGAGTGGGTAACAGAATTTTCTGCGGCTGAATAAACCACCTTATCCTCAGTCCTAAGTCACTTCTGGCCTTCTTGGTGGGGCAGAAAGAAGGAAGCCAAACTTTAGTCCTTTCAGGGTCTGGTTACGTTGCTGAGCTCAGCATTTCAACCACGGCGATGTGAAATGGGTACTCATTTGCTGCACTCAGATTCACTTTAGCAAAGCAAATTTACAAACAGTTTAGCATCAGCTGAGCTATTTAACCATCTAAATAAATCAAAGTTTTTATTGGTGGAACCAAGTATTCAGGATCATGATTCTTTAGGTTTTAACACACTATCTCATTGTCTATTGCATTATTCCTACTCCACAGCTGTTTGCAGAAGCCATAAGCAACATTAACTGATGCTATTAAGCCAAATAAAGAGGAACATTGTTTCCAAATTTGTTTTGAAGAGATCCAGGCTTTTGGGTATCTTTGTATTATTGCCACTTGCTTATGACACAGCAAAACAGTAAAGTCAAAATAACTGACTCAGCAGAGCAGAGAACAAAGAAACTGGTACAGCACTTAGAATGAAAAAGGACAAACAAAGATAATAATTCACATGGTCAACAAAATGGACATCTCTTGGGACAGGTTGATGGAGCGAAGGAGTTAGCAGAAAGAGGCAGATGATTGTGATAGATCACAGGGAGAAGAAAAGACAAGCCATGCTTACTGAAGCATATGAGACCCCCAGAAACCACCCCAGTCAGCAAAAAATTGAAAAACACGCTGCTGGCCCTTTATTAGCTTGTTGCTTTGCCCAAAGCAGCAAGCTAAGTGTAATAAATAACCAAACCAATCAATTACGATGTTTGAAATTAAGGCTACGGCTGAAGCCTGCAGCTGCTTCGACAGCGTTTGTTAAATCCGTTCTCCCAGCAGCTCCCAGGCTCTGCCACCGCCTCTCCTCTCACAGCTACGTCCCGCAGGTACCGCTGCTGGCCTGGTGATTCCTCACCTGGGAGAAGCTCCTAAAGAAGCTAAGGAATGAATAAAATAACAACTGTTTTACACTTAGCGACTGATCTTGCCCCGAAGAATGAATGAAGAGTTTCTCAGAATGGAAACTCAACAAAACCACCAAGTTAATCATCACCACCATGAGCGCGGTGCTCAGCCTGGAGTTACAGCGAGTCCGGAGAGTAAATGGCATCCAGGCAAGACAGAAAGTCTTTTGGGCTTCTCCTTTGAAATACCAAGCGAGCCTTTCCACTGTAAGAACGCTCTATATTTTGAATCCATATTTTTCTAAGGATGTCAGGTAATTTT
>JAOXNO010000001.1:205714152-205738123 GCA_028565335.1 Limnodromus scolopaceus
TGATCAGATCCCCCCTCAGTCTTCTCTTCTCAAGACTAAAAAGACCCAAGTCCCTCAGCCTTTCCTCCTAAGAGAGATGTGCTAGTCCCCTAACATCTCTCTTATGATGACAGTCCCTTTTAACCAGTACCCTGAAATGGTATGTTTCACAAACACTTATAGTACATAAAATCTATTACTGATAATGCTATTGCACCTTTCAGACTGGATCTCACAGTTTTATAGATCAAGGGTAAAATGAAGTAAGTGAGACCTAAAGTTACAGAGTGAACTGTGTGCAGTAATTTTGTGAAGATGTGGAAGAACCAAGAAACGACCTGGAAGCTCCTCTTTAGGTGACAGATTGACTTCATAATGGAAAGGCTTTGCTAGAACAGATTGTTTAGCTACCGTTTCTGCATTTTATCTAAGATATGATGGAAATAGAAAACATTGAAAGATCCCTGTAAATCAAAAGAACAAATGGCAACATTGGCAAAATAGAACTTAATCTGGGATCAGAAAAGAAATATTAAAGCAGAAAATGAAAGAAACTTGTTGGCAGGGTAATAGATTGGTTTATATTTGAACCTGAATAAAAACCTTAATATCAAGGTATACAAGTAGGATTAATAGATATAGTTCAAGTTTAATAATTAAGCATTAGCAACTTTTGCTATTGATCTCAAGTGGCATGTAAACACCATGGTAATTGGTATATATACTCTACATCCAGAGCTAACTTGCTAGAGAGCTAAGAGCTTTGGAGAGTTGCTTTAAATTGGGTTTATTACATAGCATCAAAGAATCGCGGACAAACTGAGCTAAATTTAGCTTTCAGGGTGATTCTTAGACAATAAAAAGAAAGACACTTTATAAACACATCACAGTCCTAGCACAGTTTTCCTGTCAAAGCATTTTGCCTGCAGCAAGCAACACTGTTCTTTAAGTGAAGCTGCATCTGTAGAGTTCAAACGAGCACAGAGCTGAAAGTAGAGAGAGCTCTGACTCCAATCAAAAGAATGACTGTTTTGGCTGCATAATATGTTTTCCAGCCCTAACTTTAATCTAAATCAAATGCCCATCTTTCTTGCCGTTCATGCAATGCAACCGCAGCACATGCTTAAGTATAGGAAAATTGCAAGCGCCCAACTACATCAAATTGTACTTCCATCTAGTCTGGAATCTCCATCAGGCAGAGGATAATACCTTCTGTTTCAGAAGAAAGAAACTATTCTCCATCACTAATTCATTCAGAAACTGTTCCGCGGATCAAGCCAAACAGCTGCCGGGCACAGAGATCTGGACAATCAAACAGGTCTTTTCTGTTTCTAAACTCTGAAATCTTCCTCCCCAGCAGTAAAGCAATGTCAGAGATTCTTTACGAAAGGCCTGGCATCTACCAGGTAGAGAAAGGGTGGCAAAAGTATTTTGGATAGCAACATAATATTGTATTATCTCTGCCATAAGATTCTGGCTATGAATTAGCCCTCCAAGGCAGAGGCCCATGGCGTACGGACCCCTTCACATCCCAGCAAAAGCCATGAAAATTTCCTGTTTCTAGCTATTAATTGAATGTACAATCCTAAAAAGGGGAATTTAATTTTAAAGCGGTGTCTCTCCACAACCTCCTGGAAGCGCAAATTTGCAGGGTCAGTTACAAGCTGCTTAAAGAGGCCCTTTTATTTCAGCAGTTCCAGCCGTTCTTGCCATTTTAATGTTACAGCCCCCGATCTGCCACGGCTTTTCTCTTTGGTGCTCTCGCCCCATGAGATGAGCTTCTGCGGAGCTCGCCAGATTTGCATAAGCCCTGTGTGCGCAAAACTTTGACGTGCATTGTCGCCACTGCCTCCGTGGGTGCCTCTGAATATTTGCAAAGGTGGCCACAAGTCAATCAAAAGCTGGTTAATTCAAATGAAAACCAGCTTCGGGTGCTTAATACACCCATGTTATATTTTGTTTGTCATTATCTCTCCAGGCCAGTGACTCAGCCCCGTAAAACCTTCAGCTTGATCACAGCGTTGACACATGATACCAGTCGTTCAGTTTCCATGGACTTCTATTTATGCCTCCCCTCCTCTTCTTTGAAAAAGCCCAGCAAGATAAATGAACCTCAGACTATTACATACCATAAAGACTTACAGAAAATAATGGAAACTCTGCAAGTGATTTCGCAAGTGCTTCAGATGAATTTAGAAAATGAACTGGCTTCAGGTCCACAGAATCATAGAATGGTTTGAGTTGGAAGGGACCTTAAAGATCGATTTCCAACCCCCCTGCCATGGGCAGGGACACCTCCCGTTAGACCAGGTTGCTCAAAGCTCCATCCAACCTGGTCTTGAACGCTTCCAGGGATGACTGTGATGTGCCTGATGCTGTGAGAAGCATCCCGAAGCTTTAGACGTTGCTCTGAAGTGTTTCCATTAACTGATCAGTGTATAAAAATACAGAGTAAATGCCAAGCCACTGCCACGGGACCCCATCCAAAGTCCATTCACTTAAACGGGAGTCTTTCCAATGACCTTGGTTTGCTTTGGAGGATGGAAATGACCATTAAAAAGATAATTCCTATGGTTGTTTTAACTAACAAGAGCAGGTGGAAAGTAGCCAAGTTCCGGACACTCATGAGCTGTTACATATAGATTAGACCTTACTCATGATTAAGTTATATCTTAGCACTCAAATAGTCCCCATAGCATCGAAAAGAGCATGATGCTTAAATGAGGAAAAGTATCTATAGGAAAATGCAACTATGCAAATATCAGGGAAAAAAAAAAAAAAAGCTGGAGGGAAACTGTAATTTGTTTTGCAAACAGACCAGGTTATTGAAAAGAATGAACGAGCTCCTGTTACAAACTGCGTAGATTTTACCGGAATGCAAAATATCTCAGCTTAACTTAGCGAAAATACAAACATTTTGACTCCCTGATTCCTTTTTTTTTTTCTTCTGGGTTAGGTGATACAATTCTCATCTGCAACTTGACAGGATGTAGAAAATAATTACAAATGAAAAGGTTATTCATAATTTTTAAATGAGTTAATTAGTAAACCCCGCCAGAGTCACTCATTACAGTAATTAATAATTGATTATACTTGAAATTAAACACAATTTTTCATCAAAATCTAATTAAATATCTGCCTTTTTGCTTGTTGATTAGAACACTGGGTCTGGTAGAGACAATCTTTGCTAAATATGTTTATGCTGAACTGAACCATCGAATTTGATTTTTAATAATTGATAGTTCCTTTAGAAATTAGTAATTATGACCCATAATTACAGCAGTTCAACCTGATCAGCATTTCTGGCACCTCACCAGCCATCCGCGGAGCCTGCTAAATGCCACAGAATTCATCTGAATGGGGGGAAAAAAAAGGGATGGGAGAGCACTCCATGGACCTACCTTTCAACCACATTAACTGTGACTTTTAAACAGGAGCCCGGTCTTTTCAGAACTCTGAAGAAGGGTTTTGAATTGGAGAATACCGAATGGCAAACCAAACTCTTCCCCATCTATCAAAGGGCACACACCTCCTCTGTCAGAATTAACAGGCACTGCTATTCTGAATTATAACATCACTCCTCTGACAGACTGAGATAATGTCCAAAGGAACCACGTTCAGGGCAGAAGGAGAATACCAGACAAATGAGAAAGGCGAGTCCAAACGTACGTAGCAAATGATGAAAATTGACTGCATATTTCATCAAACTGCTGCTGATTTAATGTTAGTTAATTAATCATTCCTGCTTCTCTTAGAGGAGGCATAAAAGTGACCAGAGCATGATGCAAGGCAGAAGTGGAAAAGCATCAGTCATTAAAGAAGTGTACATAAAAGGAACACAGTAAAAGCAATCCTTTGTGGTAGTGCTAATTATACTCATGTGAAATGAAAGCAAAAATCTTTCGATCCAGGCGAAGATTTGTAATTCTAACCACAAGCTTTTATAGATCATTAGTGCACAGGAAGTCACAGCAAAATCAAAAAGACTCATTTGTGCTATGAGAAATGGGCTTTTTTACCTATGATCACATCTGTAAGTGTCTGACAACTAGAGTTTGCACCACTGACAGTTTAAAATAGAAGTCTAGGACTTGGACCTTTGTAAGACATTTATAACACAAATATCAAATCTAACTGAAGAAAAAGTAATGGTGACACCCCAACTTTACAGGCTGAAAAATACAATTTTCACTTCTAACATTTCGATTACTTTTGCCACAAACACTGAGAACACTTTTTTGCAACAAACAATGACAACTCTTCTAAAGCAAAGAAATGCAGATTATGCACAGCGCAAGAAAAATCCACTGCTGCTCCACCCAAGCAGCAAACATCCCACACTCCCCTACTCCTGTTGGGCCACAATCAAAACTCAGTCCTTCCCCTCACAGGTCACACTCTGAACTTCAATATCGTTGGTTAAATGGCCAGGATGTGCCACCAAAAGATAGAATAAGACCACATTTTTGGGTGTCAGAATCTTGGTTCCGACCCTGCTCTCGTCAAAGTCAACATCAGAGAACTTCCACAGACCTGGATACAACTGTGATTGGGACATGGACCTCACTGCCTGCTTTAATGGGCTGCTTTGAGAAAACCTGCTGATTTCGTCTCATGCCAGGTACACTTTCCTCTGCTGAAAGTAAACAGTCCATGCCATTAAAGGGAGAACAATGTATGACTCATCGAATCATAGAATGGTTTGAGTTGGAAGGGACCTTAAAGATCATCTAGTCTCAACCCCCTTGCCATGGGCAGGGAAACCTCCCACCAGACCAGGTTGCTCAAAGCCCCATCCAACCCAGCCTTGAACACCTCCAGGGATGGGTTATCCAGAGCTTCCCTGGGCAACCTCTTCAAAGTTCATGTTTTACTAAGCTCTCCTGGCTCTAGGACATGTGTTAGGCTCCCTACCATGCCACTGCAACCTCAATTAAGTCAATAAAGGCCTTATTTCCCCGTTACTTTGTACAACAATCTGGACCCTCCAGTTCCCAAATTTTAGCATTATGGGTGGGTTTGTAGAGAAACGACAGAAAAGCAGAAAAAAAAACCCCAACCCAGAAATAAGCTTACCTATGAAATATGCCAGCAGGATCACCAACGTGACTGAGATGACAATGGCACTCAGAGCAGCGCATTTCCAGTTACAGTACTTATAGGGTTTCTTCAGGTTAAAGGCAGGCCTAGAGAAGGTACTTCTGGGAAGGGGCCTAGGGGGAGGTGAGTACACAGTGCTGGACGTCAAGGGATATCCCGGCGACGTTGTACAAAAAAGGGGAGAAGTGCCTCCAGGTTTGAAGAGGAAGTGCCTGAGGGAAGAAAGACCAACAGCAAGTGACTCCTCACACAGACGGAAGCCCAGGGAGACGTGGGGTGGGAGGATGGCGACTGCTGCCGGGACGAGGAAAGCAGCTCCACACAATGCTGGCTACGGACATGGACGGCATGCACGAAAGAGAAGAGTAAAAATCAAAGGCAAGTCACACAGAGTAAAGGAAAAACAAAACGAAACAAAACAATCACAGTGCCAACAATGCCACAGAGAACCCCTCAAGGGCAGGAGTCCCCTCTGTGGAAGAGCTGGCATCAGAACGAGATGAATACCCCAAGCACGGCTAGGACAGACTGGTGGCACATGGGCAGCACCGGGGGCCTGCTCCCGCTCCCACAAAAATGCCCTACAGGGACTGAAGAGGAGCGTGGGTTGGATTAAAGAGGGGAGGGCGTTTACCAATTCATTGATCGCTGCATGAGAGCTTTTTATTTTTTTGGTATGGCGTCGGTGAATGGAGATGGGGAAATCGAGCTTAAGCCATTCCATAGCACCCAAATTGTCACAGAGGGGAATATTCACACTGTCCCCACCCAGCAAATTTAAGTGTCGGACAATGGTTAAAAAGCATCAAAGTCCACGATTCAAGTGCTGTGTATCGCCGGTGGGGAGAGGCACCTGCTTCCAGAAAGCAGCTCAGAGCACCATAGTTTGATGCCTATCTTTAAAAAGTGTGAATTACTGTAAAAGTAACAGCGATTCCTGTCCAGTGACACATTGGGAGGCACCACACTTTGCCCGTTACTACAAATGCAGCCTGAGAGCCAGCCTATGAGGACCTCGTGTGAGACTCATGAAAGTCAGCACAAAAAGAACCCGCTGCAGACCATGAGTTCCTGAAATGAAATGTCCCAGTGGGAGTTCTCTCCGCAGGAATCCTAAATGAAAAACCTAATTTTGGTGGGAGATTGTGAAGTACAAGGCAATCCAATTCCGGGAATGAAACGGGGGAAGGGATCTGACTCGTCTATCACCATGCTGATATCAAACCAAAAATGAAGCTTGTGAGGACTGAGGAACAGCCCCAGTGCAGTTGGCACCTTCTCCCATGGTTTATGGGGACAGATTTGCAGCCAGCGTAAATGCCATCAGCGTGGGGCCATGGGAGTCAGTCAAGCCAGTGGGTTATACCAGATGAAGATGTGACTCTATTTTCCCCTTGAAGGCACTTGTGCAGTCACGGGGGGAAACGACACATGCAGAAACATCACCATGCAGAAAAGCCACTGATTCATGCAGTAAAAAGCAAGATATAATTCTCCAAAATAGGTGTTTGTAGTATTACAGCCATGGTTTTATTGGTACTCTAAGCATGACTGCTGGGCATTAGAGAAAGATTCATTATTTCTACTAATGCTCTACATCAAAACATTCATTTTTACAAGAGTCAGATACTATCTTGTTTTGGAAAGTATTTATTTAGACACAGATGTATCTGTTCCGAGCGAAGAGGTACCTGCAGTGTTCAAGTACACCAATTAGATCTTCAGTTAATGATGGCTACCAGATTAGAAACTGCCAACACAAGGTCAACACTTTTGGCGTTAAATGTCAAATTAAAATCTGCTTATAACTTAAATGATCAAAAATTAGGTGAAGATGCCAGAATGGGTGGTTAAGTCAAAATCAAAGGCTTGGCTTATGTACACCACCAGCAGACACTTGTAAGATAAGGTATGTGGAAAATATCAGTTTAATAAGGAAGTATCAGGCTGCCAGCACAATAATGGCTTAAGATTTTTATGAAAATTAAATTAATCTTAGTTTATATGGGACTCAAAACTGCTGTAGGTACTTCTCACTAATGAAATGACTTTCAAAACAACAAGGGAAAAAAGAAAATGGCATGCTGTGGCTCGCTAGCATATTAATGAGTCTGCCATTAATATGTACAGGACACAGTGCTCCAAGCTCCAGAATCTCATTTTTTTTAAAAAAACCATCTTGGAAGAGGCCAGAAATGGTGTTACCCTTAAACATCATTGATATGACCAAATGCTTTCATGCAAGGATCAGAATGACTGTACAGTAAACAGGAAGACCACGTAAGTGTCACATACCCATCATTGTAAGCACCGTCATGTCGGGAGGAGGTGAGAATGTCCATCTCAATGAGGTTGTCCTGCAATGTCTCTAGGAATGTCTGCTTTGCTATGTTTCTACGTACATATGGAAACATGAATGAAGCCAGTGAGTCATGCATATATGAAGTGTGATCTTATAAACCACAATGGTTATAGTGCAGTTGTGCATGGAATTAGAATGATGGACCATATATTTATATGTATAAGATGCTACACATATACATATATAGCTTTTAAGAATGTTCACTTCTCTCTATATACACTATATATATGCATATACACACATATAAGCACACACGCCCATGTGCATGTATAAAGAAAGTTGATGTCTTTGTTCATTTCACATTATTTATTGCCAGTGACACGTGAAACCTTCTGAATTGTGCGATTCAACAGACCAGATTTCAACCCAGCACAGCTGGAACCTCGTTACACCCTTGCATCCATGTTACTG
Source organism: Limnodromus scolopaceus (assembly GCA_028565335.1). Classification (NCBI taxonomy): domain Eukaryota; kingdom Metazoa; phylum Chordata; class Aves; order Charadriiformes; family Scolopacidae; genus Limnodromus; species Limnodromus scolopaceus. The sequence continues at coordinate 205,722,005 of JAOXNO010000001.1, forward strand.
TTACTCTGAAAAAGCACAGCACAGTATCTATACCCCTCTATGGCCCATACCTTGGTAGCACGGTTCCATCTGTCCTGATGGATTCCCAGCGAAAATCTGCCGCTCCTTTGCTTGCGTTTCAGTTTTGCAATCGAGAACTTTTCAGTTGCCAATTTGATTAATTTGTTTGCCTTTGTGGAACAATAACTTGCTATTTAGAAGTTTCAAAATGCAAGCTTTGCTCAAAATGAGTATTCCAAATAAAAGCTTCTCAGTGATAAGCAAATAGAAGCTGGGAAAAGGTTATGTTGTAACCCAAATTCCAATACCAATCGTCTGTAATCTGGATAATAGAAGCAATAGGCAAGATATTTAGGGCCCGTATGTGAAAAAAGCCTGGTTTTGACTTTTGCACACAATAGTGGAATTCTGCAATATCTTGCCTCCCCATAATATACTTTGATGAGTCACATTTTGACCTATATATGCTAAACTGTTTTGTACTTTTTGAAGAGAATAGCAGGAACATAAAGAATTAAGTCAGAGGCACAGCTGGGAACAGACTGTGTCTTTCTCACCTTCAGGTTTGTTTCTCAAGACCTGGCAAAAAAAAGAAACCCCAACGTTCTTCCCATCTTTTTTAAAACAAAAAAACAGTCCTGATTTTGCCCATGTCTGTTTTCAGCATTAAATTCCCTGGCCAAAACTAGCAAAAGGAACATAACAGCATTGTGACACTTTATCACTTACGCAGGATTAAGCGCTTACAGGATATAAGTGACATGATGTGAGCAAAAAGGAGAGCTCCTCTGTCAAAGAAACTGGATGCAGGTAACAAGCCCTACCAAGAGAAACCAGCCCTGTCACATTATACAAACCTTGATACTGCCTCCTCTATAATGTCCTCAACCTTAATTTTCATTCCTACTTCCTCCTCTTCCTGCTGCTAATGCCAGTGCCTGTTTAGCTCCACTCACTGCTTTTGGAGGCCTCTGGTCTGCTTTGACAGAACCTGATGTACTCCTCGATCTGAATGAAAGTGACTCCAATTCCTAGCTTTGGAGTGGAGTGTGTGGACATGCACGAGCTGTGTGCCATGGCGCTTGAGACATCAACCCATCCCCAAGCGTCTGCGACTTCCTCACATTCCCTGGGAATGCAGGAAAGGCTGGATGTTGATCTCAATGCGAAAAGAAGCAAGGTATGTGCATGCGCTGAGCGTTTAATGGGTAAGAGGCAAGGCATCCAGCAACACACCAATCAATAAAAGTTCATCAGTAGTTAAAAATCCATGTCAAATTGGTCCCATGAATTTCAGTTGTGGATTGTCAATAAAGCAGAAGAGGAGAGGGTTATATAATCTTATATTTTTTATATATATATATATATATGTAACAGAGAGGTCATTGGGTCACTGAGGTGACCGACACCTGACTGTCCTCCTCACTGAAGGCTGGACAGAGGTTGCTCCCTTAGAAATTCCTTGGGAAGAGCTGTCTAATTACAAACCACTCTCCCTTCTCGTTATGAGTTGTGGTGGCAGAGTCTGAGCTCACATGATTACGGCATGAAATTTCCTGGGAATGGAAGTCTCCTGAAGGCTGTTAGTTTGTCAGCTAAATGTCCATCCAGTCGGCATTTATTTGCTCCTGCAAGGTTAAATGTAAAGGACCAGGCCACACAAGAAGGAATAGTGTGGAATAAATATGGGGGGAACTGACTTACCTGTCAGAGCGACTGCTGAGCAAAGATCTTCTCATCACACCCTTGATAATATATTGCTTTTAAAGCAACAAAAAAGGGAGCAGACAGGAAAAGAAAGAGGAAGAAGGAAACACACAGAAGAGGGAGTAAAGGGAAACTAATGAAGAGAAGGGAGAGGAGGGGGCTCTTCCTCTTGCATCATATAAAGTTCTCAGATGCAGGATATGCTTATCGTGTCAGTTGTAGATTTGTACTAGAAATCTCCGCTTGCCTTTGCAAGGCTGGAAATTTCCAGGCAATGACAAACCATCCTAAATTCCCAGTCTGAATACTGCCTGGAGTCCATGGCAGTCAAAACCAAGCCTTTTCAAACTCTGAGGTGCTTAAAATCTCTAACTGTAGGCACGTTTCACAGCCTGTGACAATCCCCGGTTAAAAGACGTAGCTTTTTCTTCATGTTTTCTCTCTCTGTTGACTAATACGGGATTTAAAAAAAACGGATATTCAACAGAAATACAATTCCATTTTTGACATGAGATTACTATAATCTCCTATTGCTTTACTTCAAAGGCCTTAATTCTTGGATTAATGTCTCTTGGCCAGGATTTATTTTTTTTTACATATTGGACATTTTATTCTCTTAGGTGGCGGTCTTTTTTTGGTTCTAAAAATCTTCGCAGTGGGGAAAGTTGACTTCATGGAAGAGGTGGAAATGGGCATTCAAGTTTGCGAAACAGCTCTGAAGCCTGGTCTTTCACACCCACAGAATTCCCACCAAAGGAAATGGAAACTCTCTGCACGTGGGAAGAGCAGACTGTTAGAGTGGAGATTTGTCACAGTTTTACCGATCATCTTCGCAGCGCAGGCTCTTTGCATTATGACACCATTATAACACATTTTATTTTATTAATGTTGTTCAGCGAAGGAACAAAAGCCGAGCAGTCGTGCTCTGTAAATGTGCTCATTTGCTGTTTGGCATAAATTTGCACATTCTTTTCCAACATATTCGTTGTCTGAAAGGACACTGGGCAAAATTACACCATTCCCACCAGTGTGTCAAAAGCCACAACATCAGTCTTGAAATGACTATTAAAATGGTTAAATTTAAAAAGGATCCATTACAAATGTGACTGATTTGTGATGGAAATGAAATCACCAAATGATGCAGAAAGACCTTCATGCAGGTAGAACTCCAACGTCCAGTCTGGTTAACAGCAACAATGTGACCAACCCAACTTGCAGACAGAACAGTCTGCTTCAGATCTTGAAGAATTTCCAGCCACAATGATTTCATGGAGATGAGGACAGTATTTAGGGATGCATTCACTTAAAATTTAATGGGAGCAGTCCAGGACTAGCCAGATAATTGTTCTGTCGATGAACTCCTTTATTAAGATGTTGTAGGGTTGTCTCTCCATCTTCCTCTCTGATTGCCACCAGAATTGGACAAATGGGGGCAGGGTGTTTTCACTAAAGACCTTTTATTTCTGACATTCCTCCACTGATCCAGCAGCAAGGACGTTCCTTCTCAACTGGAGGGTGGTAGGTTCTGAAAGGCTCCAGTCAAATGCAAGGATCTCTTGGCACTATTACAACAGTACATTATTTCTTCTCTAAAGAATTCACAACCTGGTTTAGAAAAAGGCCAGGGATTCCTCCAGAATTATAGAGGATTATTCACAAAAGGGCTGCAGGAGTGAGGCCCGAGTATTTTTTAATGTAATTTCTTTTGTTTTGTTTTTTTTTTTTTCAAAAGAAGTAACACATGAAAGTCACTGCTTGGGTCTATATGCTCAAGAATTAGAAACACAATGTAATTACTGAAACTGTTGCCAAATCACACTTGCAGTACTTGCTTGTAATTTTGTCTTAATCTTTTGGATGCAGCTTCTTAGTTGGGTCTTTTTAATCAAGCAGTCGCAGAGAAATTAATTATCCTTAAATGCCATAAAATGTTAGATTGAGGTCTGTTTTGGAAGTTTCAGAGGGCCAGCAGACATAGCTCATTCTCAAAAAGATTGACAGACGTGTTCATTTTCAAAAAGTATTTTCTTAGCAGAAGCTGGCAAAACTGGGTACATTTTGTCCCAGGACATAGACCCAATTGCCACTGATTCAATGAGATTCCCACAGGCAGCAACGTGACAAATTTGGCCCCTGGCTCAGTTTTCAGTTTGTATGTATTTATTTCTGTCTAAAATCTTTCTTGTTGGTTTGAGAAAGTAAGAAGAATGAGGGGAAAAAAGGCAGCTAAGTGCACAGTGTTAGGTCTGGAAGACTTCTCTCCAGACTGAATAAGATACCATTTATGGGGGCTAATGACTCCAACATCTCCACTGGTTTCTCAGAAGCAAAGGAAATGGTGAAACAAAACATATGGAGAATGCAAAAACCGAGTTTCAAGGGGGGCAGCAAGAAGCAGATGCACTCACCCTCGGATGGGAGGACAGAGCCTGAGGCAGTATGAAAAGTCTCTTCTCCAGAACCTACATAGAACCTAAACAAAGCTGTGAACTAGAACAACTTAGAGCACCTTTTTCACACCCCTTTGTGTGTTGCATAGGTGTAAAAGAATGTAAATGCTAAATGGAAACACTATTAATTGACTGATTGCCTGCTACCCAATGTTTCATGCTTGCTGGAGCAACGTTGTAGGGCAGTAAAATGCTGCAGCCAACCTCTCCTCATTAGGTAAAACAAGATCAGCCTCTCCTGAATGATGTACTACAAAAGTATCTGCTTGATGAGGCACAGATAGAAGGCTAAATCTTTTCAATGTATCGACTGATTTCAGTTTCTTAAATAGGATATGGATTTATCCTACCACATAGGAAGACAGACATTAAAGGAAAATAAAAGAAAGAAAACCAAGAACGTTTTAATCTATGATCCTGATGCCAATTTTAAATGAGGAAAATAACCTTATGAGCAGTTGTTAAAGACAATATTTTTAGTTTATCAAAGAGGAGCAACTTTCTCTTCTCCTAGTCCAAATAAAAAGACACAAGGAGTAAGAAATACAACTCAAAATACTTAATCCAAACACCAGTTCACAGACTGAAGGGCTAGCTATACAGATGTGTGCATTTTCCATCACATCCTTAGCACACACAGTCAGAACATTTTAGAGTATTAAAGAAAACGACCTACCTAGTCTCCAGTGGGATGTTACTGTTAAGTAACCAGTTGTCTTGAGCATGGGCTGGCTCTTGAGCACTGGCTGGTTGTTCTCCAGAAAGAGAGTGGTCGGTAGGAGCCGGGCTGGGGTTGCTGCGTGGAGTGAAGTTCCCTCTGTTTAGGGAATTGATGGAGGCCGCATGATGTTGATTTGGGGTGTGAGCATGTGATATTGGAGGTGGTGGAGTTCTAAGTCTCGAGTGATTTTGAAGATTTGGAGGATGATCTAAAACAGAAGTAAAATAGTTTTAAGGGTTGTGATTTGAGTTGTTCCATACTGCACACATTTCTGTGCAAGCACTCCTAAAATGGAGGAAGGCTGGGATGCCACATATCCTAAATCAAACTCAAAAGGATAACAAAGCCTTGTTCCATATGGTCTAATGACACGTGCATTGATGCCTCAGCTGGTTAGAAAAAATAGTTCAGTTTCACGCACAAAAAGTTATGAAAGCTTAAAGCGCTGCAAAAAGGCTGTCCTGACAGCCAAGTTAACTCCGATGAACTACTGCAGGTTGCAAACTGCAATCTGTCTGTGACACTGATTTGTGATAAAGCATGAAGAAATACAACCAGCCTGGATAGATAACGCTTTAGAGCACTTTTATGATGGATATACAGCTCCCGGTGAAGTTTGTCCTGCCTGTTATGCCAGAGAACTTTCAATAGTTAAGTCAACAAGAAGACTGAGAATACATTTAATCATAGACTGAGTTTAGGTGAAGCCATAAAACTGTGTCAGGGTTATACAATTTAACAAAATCCAACAGTTTGTATTGTTAGACATACTCAAACTGAGTAAAAAACGCATGTGGCATAAAAACCTGAGGTGTCAGGAAAATGAAACAACATATTGTGAAGAAAGATGTGAAGATCAGTGATAGGGCTACCTTGGGTAAAACTCAAAGTATTTGTTAGCCAAGAGTCTGAAGGAGGTAAATTAGGGAAGGTGAAGATTTAGGAAAGACCAACCTAGTGCTGATTATGTTAGTATTTTTAGTTTTTTAATTAACTATCAAGCATATTTTTCACATGTTTTCTAGAAACAAAGAAAAACTAAAATATTTAATGGAACTGGAGGGAGACTGACAGTTCAGCACAATTGATATGGGATATAGGAAATTTATTCCTCTCTCATTTTAGTAGGTTTACACTTGTAAGTCATTAATGCACAACACTTACGTGATGCCTTATCTAAAAAAATATATATATAGTATCAACCTAATACTTACCAGACAAACTTCTGTATCATGAAAAACTAACACTCATGTACTAACTAGAGAGCTCAGAACTGAACGTACTGTACACAGTCCTAAATAACAATGAATGGTATCAAAAATTACCATAACACTTAATAACACTTTTGAAATCTGGAGTAGGACTTGCATTCAGGTGAGGAACATTTACAATATCCCTGTAGCTTCTTGGATATTTAGACATATAAGATAAAATATAAAGATGTGTCCTCACTCTGTGTATAGTATAGACTCACACTACCTTACCATTACCTATGGCTGATTATACCAAAACCAAAATAGGGTGGCTGAGATGGTGTCCTTTCCCTGGAGGTGTTCAAGGCCAGGCTGGATGGGGCTTTGAGCAACCTGGTCTGGTGGGAGGTGTCCCTGCCTATGGCAGGGGGGTTGGAACTGGACAATCTTCAAGGTTCCTTCCAACCCAAACCATTCTGTGATTCTATGATTCCATATATTCCATGGGAGAACTGAGTGTTTTTAAGGTCCCAATTCATTTTACCCTATAAACAAACTCTTCACCCAAAAACCTGAGAAAGGTCAGAGGAAAACCTTAAAAGTGCTGTTCTATTATACGAATACAATAGAGAACAACAAGCTCAAAAAAAGAGGCCCATGCTGTTAATCTACATTTGGATAGACAGATTATTCCTAGGAATCTAATGGAGTATTTAGAAGTCTGATGTAGCAAAGCTCACTCAAAATTAATGCTGCCATACTAGACTCCGATTAAATACCAGTTGGCCCTGAAAAATTCTGTACCTCAGCCAGCAAACTAAAGGGAAGGACAGAGAAACAACCATGGACTGTCCGGACAAGGAATATCAGAACTAAATCAGGTCTGACTTCAGCTCTGCAGCACCATGTGAATCAAGGCATCCATCCATCCTTGGACTGGATATTACTGGGCAATGTCACTTAACTGCAGCCCCGACCATGGAGGTAATAAAAACAACAGTGGAAGAATCTTACTGCTGGCTCAGCTAAACTGGGGACTCATTTTCCCACTCAACAGACAGCAGCCATGACTGCTTGGCTTTGTCCCCTTTGCCAAGAGGCAGAAGAAGATGGGAAGACAGTCATGGAACACACCAAAACCTGCGGTCTCGGGACCATGCCTCCTTGCAGAAGAAGGAAGACAGGAACAGTGTATTAATTCCAGGCTGAGGGAGATAGGGAGATGAATGTAAACAGAAAATTTCCAGTTTTTAGGGCTGTCACTCTGTCACCATTCACAAGAATTTAATTTATCCCAGAAAAAATGATTTGTCTAATCAGGAGCAACACACCAAAGGTTTCCAAGAGCAGTTATTTGAGTTTTTATTACAACCGATGCCTGAGTTGTGATACTCTGCACAACCAGGAAAGGGGGGCAAATGGGTGAATCCTGGAATATGCAATAGGTGTTTTGTGAAGTTCTCCAGCTATGGGTTGACTTTCCCTACTGGAGACACCATTTGCAGACTGTGAGTCAGAGCCTGTTTCCAAAGATCTGTTATGTAAATTCCAATTTACACCCTATTATTGCAGACACATTGCAGATGCTATTATGGATAATGCTTTTGAATCAAGGAAAAATGTGTCATTTTCATTCTCTATTTGCATACCCTCTGTGATTTCTTTGCTAAGTAAAGATAGCACATCTATTTTACTCTGGTCTACATGATTTTTCATGGGATTTTATAGCTCATATTTCTTTTTTTTCTGACATTTAGGTAGCTTTTCCTCCCAGAATATTTTTAATTTCATTCATATACAAATTCTGAACACTTATGTTATGTCTGAGCATCACTGAATTTAATATACCTTGACTAGGATTTGCAACTATTTCCCTTGCCTTATGATCCCCTTTTTTTTTCTTCTTCTCAAGTTAAGGAACGTTAGAAAAAAGGTATAGATGAAAGTGCAAGCTATGAAATCTTCCTACTGAAAATTACTGCAGCGACGTAGGATTTTCTTGATGTGACAAAACCATTGAGGTTCTTACCCTCTGAGGTCACCAAAGATCCTACGGGATTTGAAAAGGATAAGGGAAGCCCAAAAAATGAATTCTTTCTTGATTTCCTAAAATTGCAACTGTCCCCTTATTTGAACATGCTCTTTTTAACTTGTTCCATAATGTCTGAGTGATATAAAGCGTGTTATATCTTCTCACAAGAAGGAGAACCTTAATGCTGGCTGTGGTGGCTCTCTTACATCATCCATGTGCGTGAATCTTATACAGTGGGAAGATGCAGCGATTATCCCCCTATATATGATATATAAATGCCATATATTTGTAGGCAGCACTGAATTTTTGCAGATCCCACCACACAGGTGAGATACAGAGGAAGTTGGATACAACCTTCTACATTGAACAACAAGCCTTTAATGGGACAACAGCACCACAGGAATTCAGAAGACTTTATAGAGAAGCAGGACATCGTGGCCTCTGCAGAAACTGTACTGGGTTCTCCAAGACTATTCTTAGCAGCTATAAGATGACTAACTGTGACTATTTGGAAGTTATCTTGGCTTACTCAAAAAGAGGGTTTTTTTCAAAATTTTTTTCCTCACAGTTTTCCTCTTTGGTTTCCAAAAAGACATGGAGTTTATCATTCCCTCTCTGTTTCTTGTCAGAACTAAAAACCGAACAAATGCTATTCAGAGGGACCATTTAAGCTAACAAAACACTGAGGAATAAAACAACCACTTCATAAAACAACCCCCCGGCAAAATTTCCAATAGCCTCCAGAGTCAAGCCTATGGGATGATTTCTCCTTTGAAGGGATAGCAAAAGAGATCTGTCAACACCAAAGGTGTCTTCTCAGCATAAGACACCAGGTGCCAAAGGACCAGAGTCCCAGAGATAAAGTTCAGCATTTCTGGAAGAGAGGCCAGCACCGTGGAAATCTAAATCGCTCAGAACTTAATGAACACCCCTGAACGAACAGCCTCATTTTCTCTAATGCGGCTCCAAAGCGTGTCAAACATGAAATATGTCAGTATTCAAATGTACTGAAGCATCAGAAATCTGATTGGGAAAAAACACCAATAGAAATTTAGTTGCCTTTGTGTGACTTTCTTGTTTGTTTTTTAACATTAAAATGTCATTGACTAACACTGGTTTGGTAACCACAGATAATGCGGAGCTGAAAGATCACTCAGCTAATGAAGCTTGTACTTGGCACATATTAGAGAGCCTTGACAGAATCCTGTGAATGAATTATTGAATAAATGTGAACCGTAAAAAGATTACCAATGAGGAGCTAATATGACAAAATTTGAATAAAAGGTCTGAACCCCATGTTCTTTTTTCTTCCCCTTAATCTTTAATGAGTAGTACTGTTTTGAAATTAGTCTATGTAACAATTACACTTTCTGATTCATTAGGTTTTGGGATTGTGTTCAGGGCAAATGTGCTAACCTCAGCGTGAAAAATACATTCTCATCTCTTTTTTTTCTTTTTTTTTCCCAGCTTCTCCTGTTCCTCCACACATTTGTCATTTGTATGTCTGCTCATATTCAGACAGCCCGATGCCTGACTGGTGTCTGGGTTAGGTACAGGAAATATTTCTCTTTACTCACTGTATATAGTGCCAGGTGGAATGAATCACTCATTGCTCCCTTGAACTTAAACTCCACAGTAGCTGTGATGACTAACTGGGTAGTGTGACTTTGGGCAATTGTGCTTGTACCCACACACAGAGAAAAATCCTCCCTCCACCTCCCGCTGCAGAGAAAACAATCTTTTTTTAAAATAATGAACTCTGAATTCAACTGGCAGAGCAACTAAGAGCCTTGCTTCAGCTCCAGGACCATGTTTCAATCTGCTGCAGATGTACGCTCACAGCACTTGCCAGCTGAAATTGCCTTCAGAGGCTCCCTGTTCCTTTGGATGGCATTGGTCATGGAAGCTGGGGTGTCTTCACTCATTTGGGGCCTACAGGAGAGATGGGGAGGGACTCTTGATCACGGAGTGGAGCGATAGGATGAGCGGAAACAGTTTTAAACTGAAAGAGGGGAGATTGAGATGAGACGTGGGGAAGAAATTCTTTACCCTGAGGGTGGTGAGACACTGGAACAGGTTGCCCAGAGAAGCTGTGAATGCCCCATCCCTGGAGGGGTTCAAGGCCAGGCTGGATGGGGCTTTGAGCAACCTGGTCTGGTGGGAAGTGTCCCTGCCCATGGCAGGGGCATTGGGACTAGATGATCTTTAAGATCCCTTCCAACCCAAACCATACTATGATTCTGTTAATCTGATGAGCCACCTGAGGTCAGGTGGACTATCAAAGACTGAACTGGGTCTTCCCCAGCACCCTTGTCAGGGGCACAGAGAGTTTGCTGTTAAAAGTAAGAGAGCTTGGCAGAACAAGGTTCCCTATAAGACACATGGCAAGCCAATCATGGCACTTAAACCCCAAGTTGCCAGATAATGGAAAAATATGAGGATAAAAATCAAAACGGGAGATGCTGTCTGCTCAGAGGGTATCTTGGTGCCTTCTGGTGACAGCCAGGTTCAACTGCAGACCAAGCTTTCCTTTCATTTACATAGAATCTCCCATTTGCATAATATCCAGCCGAATGTGCAACATCTGGACTGAGCTGAAACAATGTTCAGAGGTGGCACCTCTGTCGTACCAAGGCTATTACTGATATTCTGCAATCCAGAAGAGAATTTCCTCCTTCAAAGAATGTCCTACAACAGGCTCTGTCTACGTGGGACAGTGAGATAGTCTTAAGGAGGAAGCCACCCTGCAGGATGGTGACAGAGATGGAGTGAAACAGGTCACTCAATATTATGATGACTTAGCTGCAGAGAGATCTCTGTTTTCCCTCACTAGCACTTAAAAACCGGAATTAGTGATATAATTTGAGTGACTGAATCTCTCCTTAAAAAACATATCCACGGAATTTGACTTAAGAGCAGCTTCTGCTACCATCAAGGGGAGTATGAAATACATCTTTTGCTGTAGCAACATCTTGTGCTGCTGGTTTTCAAAAAGCTAAGCCACGAAACAACAGTGAATCATAAAAGACAACAGAAACCTGATGTATAATCTCCATTTAGTCGCACAACAACAATATGAAAGCTACCTTGATGTTTTCTCTCTATTTTAAGTAACAGCATAATAGGGAGCTGCTGTTCCATCAAGGACTCTCAATAAAGAAAAGCATAGTCCTCTCCATGCAGTTAAAACCAGCAGCGTATATGTCCTGGTTCGAGAGAGTTTTCTGATTCAAAGAGTCTTCTCGAAGTTGAGAACTTTGAATTCCAATCTTTACAGCCTTGTACCTCACTGGTACTTTATCATGCTCTACGCATAGACACGCAACTGACCATGTTTTATGGATGATTGAGGCCTAAGAAAAACCTTCTTCTGCACAACTGTATTATAAATTCGGTGCAGTCTTTTGTCTAGAAAAATCTCATGCGCATTGGAGACTATTTAATGGAAGAAAATGGCTCTACAGATGTAAACAGTTTTGAGTGTTTTTCTAAACGGGCAACTTGGACACTGGATTTGAATTAAACAGTGCTACAATAAGTGGCAGAACATAAAAACTGTATTGAATTTTCATGACAACACTACCTACAGTGTCCCTGCGAATGTCTCCAGCCACTACACACCGCTGCCTCAGACACTGTTGGTAAAACTACACATGTACCAGGACCAGTGAAAAAAGACTCTGTAACTATCAAAATCAAAACTTGGACTCCAGCAGTGTGCGATGTGTAAAAAATGTGATCATTCTTCATCTCACAAACAGACTGTAACCAGCAGCAAGTGGAAATGGAGGACCAAGAAACCAGGCAGCAGATCAAATGTCATCTTCTTACTGATTGACAACTCTGGGCTTTATAAACTATGAGGACTTCATTCTGAAACATTTCCAGGTTATACCTATACTTAAGTAACTTCATTTTTTTAGATGAATTACAGCAAACATCAGGCCCACCTGGATGGTATGTCTGCACACATAAAACTAATAGAAGCTCCTCTCTGGCTGCAGAGATTTACACTTCATTGGTTTTACTGCTTGTAGAACACAACAGGTGAGCCACGTCAAGTCCAAACAACCCATCTCCACTGTATTTTTCTCATCAAATGTGTACATTACATGCAAACTTTCCTTCCAAGTTCCAAAGTGCCTTTGCAAAAAGCAAAATATTGACTTTGGGGTTTTAAATCATTTTTTGTTTGATGCTTGGCTGTCAAGCTTTGGCTGTACATAGTCAAGGAGAGCTCTGGGTGGTTGTTTTTTTCCTCAGGATGCATCTGATTGGATTGAACACCCTGTAAGTGATGCTTTTAAAAAGGTCCTGGTCACTCTCAAAGGATGATATACAGACTTTTAACCCATGATGTTCATTATTTAACTTACTAAAAGGGAATCACAGACTAATAAAATCAAGGCAGAGGATTGCTACTTAGACTCTGACAGTTTATGAAGAATCATTTTCTTAAAGTGGAAAAAAACCCAGAATATCTGGCAGAGTGTAAATGAGTTACTGGAAACATGGGAAAGTAGCCTCAACGGTGCTCAACTAAGCAAATTTTTTTGCAGCTATGGAGATTCTGGATTTTCAGCTGGGCTTACTGAAAAGGAGCACCTTTACCCTGATAGGAGGAATTTGAAGGCTCAAGTTGCTGAACTGATGGCCTTTCTAATCTAGGCATACAAACAAAAAAGTAACTATGCATTTCTAGATACAACAATGCATCATGATAGCTCCTTCCCTCTCAGAAATACCCCAAACATGAAAACTGGCCGTGAGCCTTGTCACTCTGGTGAGACGCTGACGTCACCTACATTGTGCCCTCAGCCCCTCAGGTCTGGGTTCTCATGTCTGGAAACCCGTAATTAAACTCTCTTAATTTTCAGGAGGATGCTCAGGCCACTTTGCTGTGCCATTTTGACAGCACTGACGGCTTCCATGAGCTCCCTTCCATCTGAGTAACTGAGGACAACCTGTGTCCACTGCATCTTAATGGGGGATAGCACCCTAATGTGAGGCGAGAAAAATCCATCGGCTTGAGTGAAGGATGGTGCATCCATGCTCTGATTTTGAGTTGTTACAAATCACACTCACAGAATGTTTCTAAACACGTGTCCCTACCTCCTGAAGGAGTGGGAGGCTGCAGCTCTCTCTTTTCTAAGAGATGTAGGAAGTCAGTACTTCTGAAAAGGTCTGCCTTTTTTGAAGTGTCAAAAGGTGCATTCAGTTCCCCATGTTTTAAACATTGCACAGTATGCTATATAAACCCTAAAACTCATCTGCAGTCAGCCAGGATAGCCCAGTGGCTAAGGATTAGGCAATGCCTGTGCCACTTGGATGATTACCCCTCACGAGTCTCCTTTCAGTGGTGTCCAACTCGCATGGGCTCAGCACAAGCAGCTGGATGCCATCCCTCATGCATAAAAGGCCTGGAGAAATGGAAATAACTGTCAGATTTGCTTCCGCCCCCCCTGCACATTTAAGAAACACAACTGTTATTATGCCTAAGGTTATCCTTGCTGAAAGAAATGTGGCACATTGCAGTTTATTGACTGGAGGCACTGAAGAACTCTTTTGTACAGAGTTTAACTGGTTTTCCCGTGTACACTCTCTCCTGTGTCTGTTGTGTGGTTCTTTCCTGCAGTAACATATGGAGACAAATATATAAACAAAGAGAAAACCCCACAGTTCAGCCTTGTCCAAACCAGACGTGATTAGCTGGTATAGTTACACTGGCAAATTTCTGAATTGTTTGTGTAAAGCCATTCCCCAAACTAAAGAACATCCACAAAAGGTGCCTTTGGCTGCTGTAATAGCAAATAAACTCAAGATTTTGCCAGCGCAGCTCTGTCAAATATTGTTGGGTTTTTTTCCTTCATATATCTATATTGGAAAAGCTTTGAAATATAGACCTGATCTTTGCCTGTTCCTCCCTCCCTAAAAATAAAATGAACAGTCTGTATTTTGCTTACGCCCTTCAAAAATCTTATCTAAACTGCGGCGCTGTTGTGACTTAGCTGTACACAAACAAACAGGACTGACAGATCTCCAGCTCCATCAGCAAAGCTGACTATTTATAGTAGCCGAGGAAATAGTCCGTTTTATATAATTTTTACAGTGTTGCCAGCAGTGAGGATCCGGAGACCCTCTTTTTTGCAAACATGAAGCGATACAACTTGCATGCCATCCAACTGGGTGGCAGGACCAGTTATGCACTCTTAATGACCAGGGTGAAAGATTATTATGTTGAAAAAAAAAAAAAATTAAAAAATTTACTGTATTCAGCGTTAACTTGCAAGCTTTGGGTCTAGATTCCAACCTCCCAAGGGGCATGTAATTCCCAGAGCCACCAAGGAGTTGCACAGCACAGAGATCTGAGGGAGGGGGTTTATCCCTTTCTTTTTTGTTTGCACATGTCCCAGGCTTGTGAATGAATCAATCTCTGGAAACCCACAATTCCATTATTTCACAGCAAAATTGCTTATGGAATGTGACATGATGTGGTGTAGCGCAATGCCAACAAGCACTAATGATTTTAATTATTTACTCTAGAGAAAGAAATAGGGAAATTTCATGTTGGCAGCAATTGAAATAAACTATTTCAAGTCTTTGCTGGCAAATGTAGATTTTTTTCATGACTTTGGATCAGCTTCTGTACATATTGCCACTAAGATGTCACCAATCAGAGCCACTGCAAAGCACAGAAATAGTTCACCAGTTTTCCCTTTGTTACCCTCTCCTTATCCCCATCCTCCTTTTATTTTTTTCTTATTTTTTCTGCCTTTAAAGTTTTAACAAAGACATTTCTGTTAAATACCTCCAAAGCCCAACATAAACTGGTGACAATTCTAGCTGACAGCTGTGACTGACACGACGTGTGTCACACTGATTAATACCTACATCCCCTGCCCCATCCACCACGGATACAAAAGCTGACTGATTTCCTTTGGTGAAAACCATGGGTGCAGTTAAGTGTAAAATCTCCCTGCACAGGTGGAAAACCTTATTCCCTTTGGCACAGGAATCTGATTTGTGAGAGCTGGGCTCCATGACCTTTCCCTTCAGGTTCTATTTGACATTCTCGGAAGCACGATGGCAGAAGGCTGCACTCCAAATAATTCTGAAATAGACATAAAACTTTTATATTTTTATTAACACTTGAAGAGGCCACTAAAAGAAAATCAAAACTATGAATCTGTCAAGACACCCCTCAGCAATGCTGCACTTTTTGTTCACAAAAGTACCACGACGGAAGGGCAATGATGTAGCTTATCCGGTTTGTATGTTTGTCTGTCTATTCAGAATGCCTCCACCTCTAAATGTCTCACTACTAATTAATACAGTCCCTCTGGCAACACACTTGTGAGAGGAAATATTCATTATGAGTCTCATTTATGGTGAGTCTCATTTATCACATCTATTTTTTTTTTGGTTCTACATTTTATGTTATAAATCTCTAGCTTGTAAAAAATATCAACAAAACTATAAATACACATACACCTAAATATTAATAGATCCTAAAGATCTTTCTTTGATTTGGTACCCTATTTTTCTGAATGTACCTTTGTATATCTCCCTGCGTTCTCACAGACAGACAGATGTGTACAAATGTATACAGTGCTACAGAGACAGAAAAAGCATGTTATAGTTAAAAGATTTTGATCTTTTCTTAATTCCTGCTCTTTCTTGTTCCTCTACAAGGAGGTATTGCCTCTACTGGCATCGTACATTAAAGTGATGCTTGCTGCCCATCAACTTTCATCTTGGAAAATGGACTAATTTAAAATGAATAAATAATAAGGTTCCTGGTAGAACAAAAAGACTGCCCTAGCTTTTCTGCAAAAAATTGCAAAGAAAAAGTTGTTTCAGAACCATACTTTATTATCCTAGTGCTTATTGAGGTTTTCTTCTGTACAGGAGAAACTGAGAAAAACCACTGTACCCACATTATCATAGAATCATTATAAAATCATAGAATGGTTACAGTTGGAAGGGACCTTAAAGATCATCCAGTTCCAACCCCCC
>JAOXNO010000001.1:205742025-205753809 GCA_028565335.1 Limnodromus scolopaceus
CAACCTGCTCTAGGTGGACCTGTTCTGGTAGGGGGTTGGACTAGATGATCTCCAGAGGTCCCTTCCAACCCCATATCATTCTATGACTCTGTAATTCTTCAAGATCTGTTGTCCATTTTGGTTCCATTATTGGTGTACATATATTGCCTGCATTCACAATCATTATCTTTTGGACAGATATATTTGCTGAGACCAAGGATGCACCTGGAATAAGCTTTTATTCCCATGTGTGAGGCACAATGAGCAGTGTGGACCAGCAGCTGCATAGTGCCTCTGTAGCTGCTGAATCCAAATACAACACAGGGGTGCTGTGGCAGGATGGGAAGGCTGGCCAAGAGACAGCTTCCTACAAAGCTCAAGTCCTTCAAATGGGTGGAGGAGAGAAAGCACAGAATTACAGAGAATACCTGACCAAGATTATGGCTGGAACCCAGCTTTCTGGAGGTATCATTTTCATCATGTGTGGCTTTCGGAATGGCTGGCTGGTAGCAAACATAGAATCATAGAATTGTCTAGGTTGGAAGTGACCTTTAAGGTCATCTTGTCCAACATGTTTTGGCTGGCCTGCAGGATGCTGACAAAAAGAACAGGCACCAGCATAGTTCTCCTTGTCTTTTCTTCCACAAAGGCACTAATTTAGACCATGCTTCTCTAATGCAGTTTCCAATTTCTCCAAAACTTGGAGGACTTTGGTATTTTTGGGACAACTGATCTCCCATTAAGGAGTCAAAACTGGCCAACAGCTTTAAAAAATACACGCAGGGTGTCAGGCAGACAACTGACACCATTATTTAGGCCTTATTTTCTTAGGAAACACAGTTGAAAATGAATGTGATTGCATCAGGAGGACAAATAAAGATTGTTAGACAAATTCTGAAGCATTCTTTAACAAACCTTCCAAAATTATTGCTTTTTCTTAGACACTACATATGCAGACAGTGTACAGTCTTCTTTAGGTAAAATGCTGCCTCCATTTTTATGAGTTCAATATTTCATGGGGAGAAAAAGGAAGTGGTGACAATCATCTTTCTGTCTTGGAGGAAGCTCCATTTTTTCAGGAATCAGTATAAAAGCTCCATGAAGTTACAATTAGCTGATGTGTCCTTCACTTGAGCGTACTTCAGTGCAAAAAGACTCTTTCTTTCAATTTCTGAAAGACTTAGGATAATGATGAAAGGTGTCAAAATTGTCAGTGAAACACTGGGAGGGGATGTATTCTCTATATACATACTACAGTCACCAAAGTTTGTAGTAACTCTAAACTTCCCTCTGCAGTCCAGTGGGAATCAACACATTCTGAGAATTTGCATTAATTAAAAGTTTCTATCACCCCACCAATGTCTGATAATTAGCCATTTAGAATCGAAGGCTCACAGATAAATAACACCTGTAACCAAATAAATCAAGAAACTGTGATTCAGCCTCTCCAGGAACTATGTCTGGCTGTCACTACAGGCATCCTTCATCAGAGACCACTATCTCTAGTAAATCAAGCAAGGATCCATGCATAAGTATCAACGGTATTTATATCTCTTAGTTGACTTGGATGTACTGATAAACATTCTGCTGTCTCCAAAAGGGTTTCTACCTACAAAGCACGCCAAATGAACAGGTAGGGAAGCAAAAGGAAAGCTCTAGTTGACATGGAAGAGTGTTGCAGCTCCAAAAGCTTATCTGCACATGAAGGCAACTTAGCTGTAGGAGCTGTGGAAGGCTTTCCAGAAATTCAGCATCTGGCAAAATGAAGAGAACAGAGTGGTTTTCTGTAGGAAAATTAGCAAAGACTCCAGCTCAGTAGTGATCTGAACAGCCTTTCAAAAGCTTTCATATGCTGTAAGTGTCTGACGCAGAGACACACAGTGCTCTAAGACATGCAAATGTACAGCCTGCACCGGCTGCCTGATGGCAAATGCTCTCATCTGGGCAAAAGAGCTCGTCACCGAAGGGGTGAGTGCTGCAGCAGCTGGCACAGAAGTTTCTGATGAGAGGGTATGATACCAGGATAGTACCTACCGCTCAGATCTCAGTACCAGAAGCAACTGGTTTTTAGTCCTGAGCCAGGGTCAGAGTTATCACAGAATCAAAGAATCACAGAATGATATGGGGTTGGAAGGGACCTCTGGAGATCATCTAGTCCAACCCCTTGCCAAAGCAGGTCCACCCAGAGCAGGTTGCACAGGAACGTGTCCAGACGGGTTTGGAATGTCTCCAGAGACGGAGACTCTATCACCTCTCTGGGCAGCCTCTTCCAGGGCTCTGCCACCCTCAAAGTGAAGAAGTTCCTCCTCATGCTAAGATGTAGCTTTTTACATACAAGTTTGTGCCCATTTACTCTTGTCCTGATTATGCCAAGGTGATTCCTCACAGCTTCAGCAAAACACAGCTTGAGCCACAGGGACCTTTGAGCAGCAACAGGAAGGAAAACTGTGCCTCTTTACATGGCAAAATCCCAGGGGCGGGCACTTGCATATTTTTTTTTATCTTGTAGCTGTGAAGGCTACTCTATAGTCATGCATAGCATGTTCTTATTCTTTTCCTTTCTTCTATCATTTCTGAAGATCTGCCCAGATACTGCTTTGATACAATTTATACAGGCAATACCCAAAGCCGGATAAGTTCAGATAAGACTGGAAAGGAGACTCCAGCAAGATGTAAAAGGGGAGGGAAAAGGATGGGTGGAGTACTCCAAAACTGCCAGGCATCCAGAGCTGAGTATTCTGAACTCATACAAACACGTGAAATCATCGGACAAAACCTGTGCAAAATTGTGTTAAGATACTATTGGTCAAACATCTTGCTGCTACATCAACATCCAGCAAAGATGCAGCTTAGGAGCACTCCAAAAAGAATTATGGGGTTTGGGGTGATTTTTTTCTTTTTCATTTCAGATGCTGATTTATGCTATGCCTACTCCCACTAACTCAAGTTTATGAAACAAATAACTGTTCTGGTGGAGCAACTGAAACACATAGAGTAGTCATGTTCTCATCTTTTGGCTACTACTATTTCCTTTGCCTAATTTATGTTACTAAGTTGTCAAGAAAATAGTACTCTCTTGGCAAATCCAAATGAATGCAAAGGAGCAATCAACAACATATATAGCACACAAATCTCTGTACCTCGCCTCCCAGGGACTGGAAGCAAGTTCAGATTTAGACGGAATATCCCTAAGGCTTTACACCTATAAATATATGTAATAAACTCAGTAAAAACATGAAGTGTGAAGTAAGCACTTCATCAAAGGCTTATTTTGGTTTTCAACAAATACGAAAATTAAAACTCCTGCTGCCCACATGAGTCTGTGTGTCTGTATCTTTCTTGATAGATAAAATTATTCATGGCATATTAGAGCCTGTCAGTATGTTTAACCAGAAAAAAAGATGTATCATTCCTAGAGGAGATCTAAACAACTTCATTATAAAAGCTGTGAGGGAGTCACAATACATTAGGAAGAACAAATGTAGTCTGCAGTGGTTTTTCAGTTCTTTCTACACCATTGACTTACCACAGGAAAGTACTACTAATTACACCTACTTGCATTGATTATTTTTTTTCTTCAGGATGGATTACCTTGTCCTCCCCCGAATCTAATGATTTAAATTAGAATGAAACCGCAATCTGATGGAGGAGGAATCTGATGAAGGTTGGAAGTTACCCTTGAAAGAAAGACATCAAACATGACATTAAAAAAAAACCCTTTTTCCCTATTAACTGCCCTTCCAAAAGAGGCTGAGTAAGTTTTAAATGATGTGATTTAGCAAATACTACAGCAACATAATATACCACACATTACAGGAAATGCCAGATACATTTCTTGTGGCTAGATAAGGTTCAGTGATTCAGATCTGGATCAGACATGATCCTGTTTACACCACTGTAAATCCAAAATAAATTCCACTGAAGCCAAGGTATTAGTTAGATCAGAATCTAGTTCATTAAATTGTAAATGATTACATTCTTAGGCATACTCTTCTTATCTGTCTCCTCCTTTTCCCCTTACAGACTCTCCAGTTTAGCTGCCAGGACCAGGAGGATCATCTAAATGAAACTCATATGCTATGGGTCGTAGAATATCTCCCAATCATTTCTACATCAAACCCAGTCATTTGCAGTTGTGGTAGAAAAGATCAAACATTTCTGCTGATTTTTTGTTTGTTTTTCATTTGTACTATCCCTGTGAGAACTTGGTAATTAAGAGACAATTGCCATGGTAACATATTACACCCAAACCTGATCATAATTAAATCAATGGCAAAATTTCTATCAGGTTCTTCTTAACAGTCTCCCTCTCCTCATACAAGATTGTATCTTTCCCTCCAGTCTGGGACTTTTTCTGACCTGGTTGTCGTGAGGTCAAGCTGAGAGATGGATCTTAAAAGAAAATTTCCTGACTATCATGTGCTTCATCATTTACAGGCTATTATATCAATTACAACTCTTCTTTTCCGTCCCCCTCCTCTTCATACCCTCATTCTGTGTCCCCCTTGCCATTTTGTAACCAATGACAAAATATTTCTGAATTCCTGGCTCTATATTCTTTGCACAGACAGTCACAGTGCATACTTTCCCATGTAATAGCTTCTATTAATCCATTAAAATGCAAAAATATTACAACTGCTCATTCAGTTATAGCCCAGGTGCACACACAATCAAAAATCCCATGAAAAACAAGGACACTACAACAAATGGTCCAATGTGGATTTAACACAACTGATTCAGCAGGTCCTCATGTTGCAACCAGACACAAAACAGGCAGTGCCAGAGGTTTTTCTTATTTCTCTTTATCCTACTCCGTTTCACTGGCAATGAATTAAATTCATCTCTCCAAGCTGAGTCTGTTTTGCCTGTGGTTGTAACTGCTAAGTGACATCCCTGTCCTTATCTCGACCCATGAGCTTTCCATTGCATTTTCTCCTGTCGTCCTGTTGAGGAGGGGGAGTGACAGAGCGACTCCGTGGGTACCTGATGGACAGCTGAGGTCAGCACACCCATCAAATCCACATCTCTCCAATTTAGCGACAAGGATGTTGGGTGGGACCATGTCAAAGGACTTACAGAAATCTAGATACACAACATCAGTTGCTCTTATCCACCAACGCAGACACTCCATAGAATCATAGAATGGTTTGGAAGGGACCTTAAAGATCATTGAGTTTCAACCCCCCTGCCATGGGCAAGGACACCTCCCACTAGACCAGGTTGCTCAAAGCTCCATCCAGCCCGGCCTGGAACACCTCCAGGTATGCCCATCCTGGAGGATGCTTCTCTGGTCAACCTAGGCCAGTGTCTCACCAGCCTCATAGGAAAGAATTTCTTCCTAAGATTTAATCTAAATCTCTACTCCATCATAGAAGGTCACCAGATTAGTCAGGCACGATTTGTGAACCCATGCTGGCTGTCTCTAATCACCTCCCTGTCACCCATAAGCCTTGACACAGCTTCCAGGAGGATCTGTTCCATGATCTTACTGGGCACATAACTACTTGACTGGTCAACAGTTTTCAGGATCCTCCTTTTTAAAAATGGGTGTGATGTTTCCCTTCTTCTAGTCACTAGGGGCTTTGCCCGACTGCCGTGACTTTTCCAAAATGATGGAGAGAGGCTCAGCGACTACATCTGCCAGTTCCCTCTTATCTGTAACTCATTATCGTATGAATAATAACGCTCAATATTATCCTACAGGATGAAGGAAAACATGAGAAAGTCCAGGCACTGAAGACCAGGGGCAGCCTTGACCTTATAACAAAGTGCTATTTGCCTTGACTGACCTCATGCATATTTTTGGCTTTCTTTTTCACATATTTCTATTTTCTGTAGCCCCCACTAGCTTAGGTATTATATAACCAGTGCTTTAAGAGCGGGGAGAATTACAGGCTCCTGAAATCTCTTTCCCTGTAGATTATTTTCTTCATCTGTGTGATCTTAGTGACATGTGTAAAACTCATGCCCTAGATTTTAATGATGCTGACCTTTGGGAGTTACAGTTGAGTCAATGCCATTTTAAACATGAGTCTGCTACTGTATTATATCTTTGCAGCTGTAGCCAAGTGAGAGGGTGACAAGTATAATTACCAGCTCTTTCTGTGAAGGCTCCTAGACTGAAAAAATGCAAGAACTTTTACAAAATGAGTACATGGAGGTGCCATGACTTTGGATCACTAGCACAAGTGGAAGCATTCTATTTTTCACCAGTTTCAAAAGTCAGATGTGTTTGGTGTAGAAAACAGAAGTATTCAATATATAGTCAAGAAAATGAAAATGTATTACATTATACACTATTCCATATGTTTGCTTTCTCTTAGAATTGGAAATGCTTTCACAGAATTGCTATAAATCACTATTTTGGAATACTTGCAACAGTGCTGAGGTAGAAAGTAACACTGTTCACAGCTTCACATCAAGCATCCCCAGTTTACAAGCTTAACTTCATGAGCCACCTGATATAACCTGGACAGTAAGAGCTAAACTGCCCTGTTTGAACATATCACCAATAAAACATCTGAGGCCAAACCAATGTAAAGACAATTTATTGATTTTACTGGGTCTAACTAAGTGTATCTAACTGGAATTGGGTTAATTATTCTACCAAGGCAGCCCAAGACAGAATAGAGACTGCAGAAACCTCGAGATGTCATCCCTTCCCTCCTGATCTTCTCTTTCACATTTTCTTCCACCAGCCAGTGGTGGCCCTGAGGCACCTACATGGCAGCATTGAAGCTGCTGTCAGAATCTCAAAATCCCACTCCTGGCTCTGTGGGAGGTACCCGTTTGCACAGGAATAACTGAGAAGAAAATGTAGATTTCCACCTAAACTAAGACAAAGTGTTTGAGAATGTATCAAGGTTCAAAAAGTTTCAATAATGAGGGCTGCTACGTGTATCAGCAATTTTAGAACATAGGAAATTATCTCTACGGCACTAAATATTTTAATCGAGTTTTGATCCAGCCCTCCAAGACTCTAACGACAATGACAGAATTATTTTTAGCACCCACTGAAAGACATTTTTAAAGGTAGGCCCTTGAGCAACAGCGTTTCTTAAAAAAATCTAGTACAGCGTGTAGGCACAGGGGAAACTATAGCTGAAAAGGAATCTGACAAGTGCTGCTGCAAGGTATTTCTCAGAGATGTTAAATGTCGCCGTTCCTGCAGAGTTTGGATTTTGTTTCAACATCCTTTTGCTATTCAGTGTCAATGCACAGACTAATTGTATGTTACTGTAGCAATTTTCACTGTGGAGCTATTTCACATACCGCATCATATTTTATAGTAACTTGCATAGTTATTACTGGGTCTGACCAGAGGAGAACTTGATGGTATAATGAATTCTGCATGAGAGAGAATCTGATCTGTGCTACACTTAACGTTAGTCTAGAATAAATCTGTTAACTTCAGCAGACTCGCGCTGGTGTAATTCAGACGTGAGTTAGATCCACGGTGGGTATTCATAAAACCGCTTGCTGCTGGAGGGAATCAGACCTGCTCATTATGTGTGGCAGAGCCTACACCAGTACCAGCCCTATTGCCAGCACTGTCCTGTCTCAGCCAGTGAGTGGGAAGACAAACACATTCACATGAAGTGCTCAGATACTACTTCACTTACAGGGACCACACAACTACCCAGTAACAAGCAAGAGGCTCAGCCATACTGGTGACACTGGGCTATACTTGCTCGGTATGTCAAGCACATAATGGTTACTGTCCCTCACAGTCACTCAGTCCCTAAAGACCGTGTCCCTCAGGCTGACGTGATGCTCTTTAGAGCGCTCCAGTTTCCCCTTGTTTGCAAAGCACTCAGAAGGTTCACAAGCTGGACTTTCTCAAGGGCTACTTCAAGTCACCAAAAAAAAATCCAAGCTGAGGTCCTGCAGAACTCCTAGTTAAATTTTAAGTCAAAGTTAGGATTAGTAATCAAAAAGCCAAGGAATGGCCACGGTGACATTAATATAGACAAATGATTTTATCAGTGTTAACCACTTACAGTCTAGCCCTCCACTCTTGGCCAGTTCTCTAGGCTCCTGCAGACGATGGAGAGACCCAAACATTATTAGATGCTTTCATAAAATGACACGAACCGCCTTGACTCATGCTTTTTGGCTACATAAATGACTTCCTACCCATAAGACAAGATGGACAAGTTGGACAAGATGATCTTTAAGGTCCCTTCCAACCTAGAAGATTCTGTGATTCTGTGATAAACTTGGCATTTATGAGATTTTACTTTGACAAGGGGATAAACTAGCTTCTTGTGGACAGATAGCTGAAATGTTTTTTCAGCAAAGATGTGAAGGAGGTGGGTTAGTAAACAGGGCTAACCTGGGCAGATACCCTAAGCAATCAGAAGGATCTGTGGGGGAAGGTGGCACTGCAGTTGGCATTGCTGGCAGACTGGAAGGCTTGCAGGTCAAAGAAAAGAGTGAACAATGCTTTAGGGCTTGAAAAACAAGAAATGGAAAGACAGTTGAAGGAGTTAACAAGAAGCCGGTGATAAACACTATTAGCCATAATGCTCTGAGTAGGCAGAAGGGAATTCTCTGTGGGTTGAGGAGCCCCAAAACAAGGCGGCTAGGAGAAAACAGAAAAGGAATAAAGGAACACGAGTAAAACAAAGCAGCGTAGATGGGAAAGCCCAGATGCTGTACTTGGTCACAGGCACTGAAGAGTTCATGAAAGCTGTGCACTTGTAACCGCAGGCAACCATCAACTCTGGTATCTGCATTGCCATATTCCCACACTTCTGGAAGATAAATAACTTATTTTGAAGGGAACACTTCAAATAATAGTATAGATATTGCTGTAAATCATGGTCTCTTATTCCTCAGCTGTATTTCATCAACTTTATCTTATGTACCATCTTTCTATCATATGCCAGACACAATGTTCCTCTACCCTATTACCTGCTAACGACCACTCCTAAATTCAGTATTTCATAGTCCTCTAATTCTCCTGTCTTTTAACCCATCTATAAATGTTCAGTTCTACAGGCGAGTGGTAATATTTCTATAATTGTCCCCAGCAGCTCTCAATGCCAGCGCAAGGATGAATAGAGTGAAAAAGCCTCACTGGATAGTGTATTTCAGTGCTCTGTAGCCATCAACCTAAATCATCATTCTCATTGCATACTTTTGATGTAGGCAACTCTCTTAACACTTCAAGAATTACTAGAACAAGAAGAGTGCCATCAAAACATTTTTTTGTGAGTGCCTGTACATTTAATGCTTTTGAGTGAAGGAAACGGTGATTCTACCCCTCTGCTTTGCTCTCCCACCTGGAGTATGTATCCAGCTTTGGAGTCCTCAGCACAGGAAGGACATGGACCAGTTGGAACGGGTCCAGCGGAGGGCCATGAAGATGATCAGAGGGATGGAGCTCCTCTCCTATGAAGACAGACTGAGAGAGCTGGGGTTGTTCAGCCTGGAGAAGGGAAGGCTCCAGGGAGACCTTACACCACCTTTCCAGTATCTGAAGGGAGCCTACAGGAGAGCTGGCAAGGGAATCTTTGTCAGGAACTGTAGTGACAGGACAAGGGGTAATGGTTTTAAATTGGAAGAGGGGAGGTTTAGATTAGATATTAGGCAAAAATTCTTTACTGTGAGGGTGGTGAGACACTGGAACATATTGCCCAGAGAAGCTGTGGATGCCCCACCCCTGGAGGTGTTCAAGGCCAGATTGGATGAGGCTCTGAGCAACCTGCTCTAGTGGGAGATGTCCCTGCCCATGGCAGGGGGGTTGGAACTGGATGATCTTTAAGGTCCCTTCCAACTCTAATCATTCTATGATTCCATGAAATATTTATTATATTTATTAAAGTTCAGTGGCACAAGATCACAATCTCATGTACAACCCAGGTTTAATTACACGACTGAGCCACTCACAGACTGGATCTCCTACACTGAAACACAGGACAAGTCAGCTCCCTTTGAGATTTTTGAGAAACGGGGGTGTTGATCAACTCTGAAAATTCGGCTCTCCTGTGTCAAAAAATCTTGATGGGACATGACTTGCGTTCAAATACAAAAAAGAAAAAAGATGTAAAATGTGCTTATGAGGCATTTTTAATAGCACTTCCTGATCTAAAATGTCGTTTTCATACTCCTGATTCATTGCTTACTCAATATCTCCACAGTGAATACAGATAAGCAATCCTGGAATGTATTGTAGCTGGTCTTAAATGTAGCCTTCCTTTTTCCATACTGATTTAAAAACTGCAAGACGGGCATCAGCTCTGCTTGAATATTAAAAACTTTGGTCCTTGAGCAATCACCCTTCTTACCATGTAAATCCATTATAGTCTTTGGACTAATCCTTTTGTCAAAAGGATTCCTGGGAATACCAAGAGGCAGCTACTTTTACTATGTTCTTATTCTAGGCAGTGCCTGAAAAACTGGATGTGTGGCTATTAAGAAAGTAAAATTCACTCCGAGCGAGCTCCAAATAAAGAATAATCTCCCACATAATCATTTCTGCAAGTCTGCAGGAGTAGGTCTAAGGTTCAGGAGGTGTCCTAGAGCTTACAACCAAGCCTCTTTGTTTCCTTTGCTTGAATAAACATTTGATAAAGGAAAGATGAAGAGAAATGTTAATCCTGAATTTGTATCTCAAGACATGCAGGGGTGAAAGGGAGAGAGACAGAGTGAGAGAGAACTGGCTAGATTTTCTTACAAGGTTATAAGAAAAATAAATCCAAAGATACTAATCAGGGGAATTATCTCTCCTCTTATCTAAACAGCTACTTTAATGGAAAGTCAAGAAATAATTGGCCTTCCAGGAAGACTTACGTTTGCATAAAAAGGGACACATATAGGCCTGCTCAGCTGAAGGAAAACACCCCAACAACAGCGAAGAATGGGGACAGCTTCAGAAATGCAGAGTTTGGGGACAAATTGTGGAAGAGGCTGAATGGCCCCAGAGATTCCTCCAGCAATTTACCAGTCAGAAAAGGTCTAAACGTAAGCCAGGGCAGCATGAATCCTCCTCTCACCACTGACTGCGACTGTCCTTGTAGTCCCAGGCAAGCTATTTAACCCGTATAAATCTTTCCATCTGTGCAATAGGTTAATAATATTTACCTACGCACGTCTTTGGGATTAAACCACTATTATTTTTAAAGTACTTTGAAGATGAATCATGCTACGTGATTGCTAAATATTATTATTACTAAAAATGTGACATATTGTTTGAGTTAAAGAAAATAGTATATCTTTATCTTAAGAAGCTTGTCAGTGCATAATGAACTGAAATTGTGATTGCTTAATATAGTTACTGCAATTTCTAGTCTGAATGTTCTGTATTTATTGTTTGCATTGCACTGACGTATATTAAATTAACAAGATTATGTTGTATGATTGCTCTCCCCTTGAGACCCTTAGGAAATGAGGCTGTCCTAGGGAGCACGGTTTTTAAATAAATATTATTTTATGTATTAGTTTATAAGCATGGACTGTCATTTTTCTGCATCTTCAGATGTGTTTTTAATGTCATCTAATTCCACATTATGTTTAAAGGAAACTTTATTGCTTTGAACATTAAAAACAAAAGACTACAAAATAAATAAAAATGGACTGGGGTGCATCAAGAAGAGTGTGGTCAGCAGTTCGAGGGAGGTCATCCTGCCCCTCTACTCTGCCCTGGTGAGGCCCCATCTGGAGTACTGTGTGCAGTTCTGGGCTCCTCAGTTCAAGAAGGACAGGGAACTGCTAGAGAGGGTATAGCAAAGGGCTACAAAGATGATGAGGGGCCTGGAGCATCTCTCCTATGAGGAAAGGCTGAGGGACTTGGGTCTTTTT
>JAOXNO010000001.1:205753909-205766938 GCA_028565335.1 Limnodromus scolopaceus
AGGAACTTCTTCATTTTGAGGGTGGCAGAGCCCTGGAAGAGGCTGCCCAGGGAGGTGGTGGAGTCTCCTTCTCTGGATACATTCAAAACCCACCTGGATATGTTACTGTGCAACCTGCTCTGAGTGGATGTGCTCTGGCAGGGGTATTGGACTAGATGATCTCCAGAGGTCCCTTCCAACCCCATGTGATTCTGTGACTGCAGGAAATAATGCTGCAACGGGAGCTTAGGGGAACGACTGTTCTCTTTTAACTTTTCTTTTGTGAATGTCTATTCTCTGCTGTACCGTTCCTACCTTACATGCAATTAATACACAGTGGGGAAAACAACATTCTCGTTCACTTATGCGTTCACAAAGGCATTTCCTGTTCTTTCAGTATCACTGGAAGAAGCACACGTTAGAAACCCATCACCCTGTCCAGCTTTAAGTAGTATGATGTCTGACTGCACACCCAGTGGCACACCACTCCTGTTAGTGGGGTGGACAATATTACCAGCTTTTTCTGCCATTGTTTTGGCCACATTTGAGTCAAGAGATATCACAGTCCAAGAAGCAACATCTAATGGCCTGTGCACGCCCTGTTTTCCAGGCCAGCACAGTTACTTGCATCGATGCAGGTTGTTCCTCGACACCCAGCCCAGGAAAGTTTCAGTTCCAAGTACAGACATAATCTAACTGGAACCACTGGAGAGTGCTGCTCAAACCCATGGCAGCTGAGGCTCTCTGAACACAGCCAGCGCTATTTAGGCACAGCCAGAACTAAGTTTAATACAGTTGAAGTCAAATGCTCAATTTCCTGGCTTAAACAACACTGTTACCATATCCCTGAATTTGTCGGAGAGCATGGAATCATTATTCAAAGTGCTGGTGGTTTCTATACACCTTCTGGGGAATATTCCACAACTTTTTAGTCTTGTTGAATAGCGTTTACTTACCCATATACTCCCAAATGTTCTACTCAAAGCAAAGGTTAGAGGAGCTGGTTCTCAGTATATAAATACAGAAGCCTTGCATTCCACTCTTCTGTGAACTTAGAGCTATGTTTTGCTCTTGTTTTAGAAGCTTTTAAGGCTGGAAATAAATCTAGACCACCCCGACATGGCTCCCACTGCACAAGCCATTCATCTAGAATAAATTCAGCTGTCATTTAAAGTTGAACTAGATCGGACAAAGCAGCAGCAATCAAGCCATTTCCATGCGAGGTAGGTCATTACAGAACTTGTTAAATAATAGTGATTAGATGCTGCTAAGAAGAAGCTCCAAGAAATCTCAAGCAACTTTTGAAGAGGGGAAAAAGTTTAATTAAACAGCTGCAGGCCTCTTGCAATTGATTTTATTTTTCCTTTCCCCTCTCCCCTCCCCTTACAAAAAGCAAGCAGGTTAACAAGAGACAAAAGGCAGATAAGGGAGTGTAAGTGGATCAAGGGGAGCCTTGGGAAATCCTCAAACAATAGGTCTGAATGTGGCATTAAATGGTTCATTTGGTGGTAAGTGATTAAATGGGAGAGGACTTTCTTTATCATGGAAATTGGTCCTCAATACTGTTGGACCTATGCTAATGATCTGAAAGGAGAGAAAAGGATGACTGTGTTATAATGGTTTATAATACACTACTTCATGTTGGACTATGAGGAACATTTGCATGAATACAGTCATGCAAGGAATCTGAACAGCAAAAGATTTTTGTTTGGCAGGAATTATTCTCATTGGTGTCAAAAGTTCACAATCCAGAAAACGCTGACTGGCCATACATCACCTTAGAGCAAAATGTGCCATTTTTAGTCACAACACTGAGAAAACAAAGGCCCTTCACGGGATCCTATTTTACTGAGAAGTATCCATTTCCAAGTCTAATTAAAATTAGCCTGGCGATGGGAAAAATTATACTGCAATCATTGGGGGAATTGCAAACCTGTATTTAAACCATTTAAATCCTTTAGAGCCCTAATTTATATTTTACAAGGTAAGCTATGTCAACAGTGATAGTCCTTCAAAGAAGGAAGGCCCACTTACTCAACATATCAGCTAAGTGTTTCAGGGCCATCAGAGGTCCTGTTTCCAAATTCATTGGCTAATTCCCTTGCCACTATGAGTGACTTTAAATTTAAGGTCTCACCATGTTACTTCAAATGACTTCATGTATTCATGCAAAATCTGTGAAGGGAGGACTGAAACGCCTTTAAGATCTCACTGATGTAATACCAAAAATACTTCAAACTTTCAAGCAAAGAAAAGGCAGTTTCATGCAGTTGTATGACCAGAACCTTGGATGGGATCGAAAATAGTAACACATTCAAACCCTTAAAAAGCCGGAAAGCATCATTAAAAGGTCATCCCTTTCTGCTTCGGCTTCCTAGACGCCAGTGGAAGAATAACAAATGGTTATGGTTTCATTTTACAGCGTAGCAAGGAGGATTTGAGAATCCGCAGGGCCTCATCTGCTGTTTCTTAAGCAAACATCTAATGTAATTTTAAATTTCACTTCATCATTGTGATAGCTTCAAGCAAGCCTCTCCTGTGGGCTAACCTTCCCTTTCAGTGGCGTACAGTCAGTGGTAGAGAACTGACAGAAACAGCTCCCTCTAAATTATCAGCAGCTCCCCTATGGCTGTGATTTGTGACACAAAGTACACTTGTAGGGACACAGCTCCTCATTCTTTTTCATTTGCTTTTAAGCAGCACTTGGTAGTTTGTGTGTACGAAGCGCTGAAGCTAGTTATTGTCACAGTGGTAAATTATCAGGTTTAATGGGGCGCAGGGCCAGGTTTACAAAGATATTTAGGTGTGTGAAAGTGCAAGAGATAAATGATGAGGTTAATACTTGTAAAGCATTGGAGATGTATTTCCTTGAAAGCCTTAGGCCCAAGTTAGGCTTCATTTTCAAAAGTAGTCCCTGCATTTCAGAGTCTAAGTGTTCCCAAAAGTTACTGTGACTTAGGCTCGTTCATCACTTGGGCACTTCTGAAAAGCATACTCTTAGTAAAATGTATAAAAGTGCCTGTACCAGCGAGGTACCTCTCTGTAAGTGTCATGAGAGTGAGGCTGCTTGCCTGCTAGGCACTTTTTATAAACCCCCTGGGAATCTTTCTGCATTTTTATGTGTGTAAATAAATCTCACCTAGTCCTCGAGCGTCCTTTAAAAGCAACAGGACAACTCATGCAAGGCCACTGTGTGAGTATCGATAAACCCCTGATAATCAAATCTCCGAGTGATTGCTGATATGGACTTGCTGCTCAGGTTGGAGCAACGCCAGCTCAAACGCATCCTCCCAGCCTCAGCAATTTGATTCGACCTCCAAGTGTTACAGCACAGGACACAGACATCTAGAAGGAGATCTGGAAGGATGAGGAGAGCTCTGCTAACAGAGACACCAGCCTGATGGCTCTTATCACAGCAATGACCATATTCCTCTTCATATACAATGAACTACAATGAACTACGAGAACTACAAAGATGATTAGGGGCCTGGAGCATCTCTCTCATGAGAAAAAGCTGAGGGACTTGGGTCTTTTTAGTCTGGAGAAGAGAAGACTGAGGGGGAACCTCATCAATGCTTATAAATACTTAAAGGGAGGGTGTCAAGAGGATGGGGCCAGTCTTTTTTCAGTGGTGCCCAGTGACAGGACAAGAGGAAATGGGCACACACTTGAACATAAGGAGTTCCATCTAAATATGAGGAGGAAGTTCCAGGCAGAGCCCTGGAACAGGCTGCCCAGAGAGATGGTGGAGTCTCCGTCTCTGGAGACATTCAAAACCCACCTGGACATGTTACTGTGCAACCTGCTCTGGGTGGACCTGCTCTGGCAAGGGGTTGGACTAGATGATCTCCAGAGGTCCCTTCCAACCCCATATCATTCTGTGAATGCACAGTGAAAAAGGCGCTCTTGGTACCCAACGAGGTCTTAAGATGTACTTTCCTGGGCACTGAGCTGGAGAAGTAAAGGCACCATGAGGACAGCATTTCTCTGGTACTGGCATCCCTACCCTGAAAAAACCCTTGGTCTTCTTGGGATTTTCATTCCTTTACAATCACAATGAACTGGACAGAAACCTCTTCCTTCCTTAACTCAAACTTTAACTGATGGCAGCTGTTTGAACACAGGACTTTTGCCTCTACACCAAATGTTACTAAAGAGAAAGGAATAAAGTTCTAAACACTGAAAATGAAATGTTAAGATTCAACAACCCAGGAAAAGTCTTCGCTTACCACTTGCCAACGACATACCAGCAGGCCATGCTTGCTATTTCTTCAGCGAATGAAGATTTACAGTCTCTGCACAGTCTAGAGAGGGAAGTAGATAAAGGAGGAGGGAAAAAAACCCACAGATGCCCCATTAATTCTCCCCTAAAAGTACCCAGCTAAGGCCTAGTTGGCTTCTGAGCCTTTTTCTGCATTATCTAACACCTAAATATGCAGCTTCAAGCAGCGAATGTGGTAGTCAAGAAAACTCCCCTGAGATGAGTTGCTGTCTAAAACTGCAGCATGATGTTTGCTCAAAGCCAACAAGCAAAGGCCCAGCCTCCTCTGTTTCCCTGGTACTCGCTTAAACAAACAGATAACGTAAGTGAATGCACTGGGCAAAGCCAGCGTTGGCTGTGCCTGGGAAGAGCCATTCGGTCATCAGAGGTTCCCCTTTGCTGACAGAGACATAGTAGGGAGCAAGAAAGAGATAATTACAGGGGCAGAAAAATGATTATTGAAAATAATCATCATGGCTTTTTATGGAATAGCTGGTGGTGGCTCCAGTTCTGGGGGTGGAGGGGGAAGGATCTCTAAATTAAATTCACATGATCCACTCTTGTTAATTCACATGGTTATATAAGCTGCCCGCTGGCAGAAAGCAGGGCATTTGTAAATTAAGAGGAGGAAATCATGCCGTCTTATTACAAATAAGTTTTGCTGATGAAGACCACTTATGGTAAAGATAAATAAATAATAAGGTAGACAAAATGGTGGGGTAGGACTTCAACTAAACCCTTGTGGAATTGCATCTGCGGTTCCATCAGAGTTTTCAGTGCTTTAAAAAGATAGCTGGGGCATATTTTCCTGCAGAAAGGAGAACGAAAACAGAATGTAATGAATAATTTCTTAATTACATGGTCTATCAGATGCAATGTTCTCCCCAGCAGCAAAATGTCCATTGACTTTTACAAGGTATGGTTGGACAGAGACATAATTATAGCAATAACTCTGCCCTAACTCACGGAGGGAAATGTCTTCCTTCTCTGATTACCCAAACTTTGGGCCTTGTCCATTCTCAATGAAGACAGTAGTCTGCTTTTGATGTAAACTTGAGTAGACCAGACTCTCCAGAACAGCAAGCGCAGGACAAATTTTGATGTAGTTATATACAGATCTCAGACAACAGTAGGTCTCATGGGTGGGCGCCCTGGGCTGAGCGCAGCCTCAGAAGTACTACCCAAATCCTCACAATTTCATAGCAACAAGGTTCCAACCTTTCATGCCTCAAAAGCTATGAAATAAAGCAAAAAAAATAAATCACAAAACAGGAGCTAAGTCTAAATGCTGAATGCTTTTTTCCACATACGGTTGGTATGCTACAGGTTTACCCCTTTATCTGCAAGAAGAAGCTTTTGGGACATAGCACGTATAAACACAAATACCGCAAAACACAGGCGGTGTGATGATAAGTGGGAGCCTATTATAGAGAATTTGCGATTCACTAACTCAGGCTCCATATGACCGCTGCAGGATATGCACTACAGTCTGATCTCAGTGTTTGTCACTTGTCAAAAAATTGAGAACAAAGAGCCAATTAGCTGTGGTTTGTTTTCTTTTATTTTGCTGGAAATAAAAGCTGAGCTACGATACAAAAAGAATTCCTGGTGTGTGTACGAGGCAGGGAGAAGGGAAAAAAACAATAAACAAACATTTTTACAAAAACTCAAATCATTGGACTTGCAAAACAAGGACAGCTGGGATGCATAATCAAGAGCATTAGAAAGATTTTATTTTATACAACTGAAACTTTCCTATTCTGGCATTTGCTCTCCCTATATACAGTACAACCACTAACTTCTACTGAAAATCTGTGAAGATTTTAAAGGCAGCCTAGCTGGAGTAAGCGAGAAAGGTTTTCCAGGCTGTGTGAAAGGCAATGATGGGAATATAGTGGCCAGGTGTTTTTCAACCATTAAGATAACACTGCTTTGCATTTGGTTCGAGAGGATGATCTTATTCTGTTTTGCGATAATTTAATTAACTGCTCTTCCACACCCTGTTCTGCAGCAGGTAGAGACACTGGAGACACATCACTAGCTTTCGAGTGCCTCTGCAATGAAACACATCACAGCTGCCTACAACCATAAAACAGCACTGCATGGATTCGTCAGTCTAAAGATAAAAAAGGACCACCTGATTTTCTAGTCTTATCTCTTGGGTAACCCAGTCCACTATGTTTCACTCCACTGAACAGTAAACCAAAAGTTTCGAATACAAATTGGGGAAAAAAAACCCCAAACCAACAAAACTACTTACACCAATTGCAAAGACAGGGAAAATCTGGAGGGGTGGAATAGAATTACTGAAATTAGAATGTAACTAGGACAGTGGAGTCGATACCCATGTATTACAAAGATGACAAGAGATCTTTCAGCAACCACAAAGAAGTGGTCAAGATTTTGGTTTCGTGTCTGGGTTAAAGAGAACACCCGATACTGGCCCGGAGTATTGGCTCAGCACCGACTGGTAATGAAAACTGATCGCTCAGGAAGTACCAGCAACAATTCAAGCAAGATCGACAAGCATTCCTGAGAGGTTTCCCATTCAAAGATGGATCCAGTCCAACACCTGATAGCGTCCAAGAAGATAATACACCACTAGTTTATTCGGACAGCCTGATCTAGCTCAAAAAATGTATACACAGTGCTGCTTATGGCAAAGGGGGCAGCATGGAATTTGCTATACACTCTACACACAGAAAAACAATTAGCAAATTAATTTGCATCCCAATGTGGAATCTAGCAATGATAAGAAATAAACTTATCTTGCTTTATTTTGTGTAAGGAATCGACCACTTACAGTATGTGTCCTCCCATTCCTACTGATAGTGATGGGACTATTTCATGGCTGACAAGTGCAGTGAGTCTTTTCATTCTTTTTTTTAGGCTCTATATTGAATGAGGAAAACCTGCTGCTTTGCCGACTATCACAACTCTTTGTTGTTCAGTGTGCTCTTCATGAACTATTGAAGGTTATTATGTTTAAATAATAAAATAACTCAAAGCAAGAGAGTGATTGTGTACAAACACTGATTAAAGATCTATACCTAGAGCCATGCTTAGTTCACTCCTAAGGGAGGCTGAAGGGAACAGCCTGTGTGCACAGGGGAAAACACTCTTTACAGTTAAGGACAACCGCCTTTCACACCGCTGCCTTTCAAGCAGCAATGGGAATCAAGCAATGCTGATTTCTAAGAAAAAAAAAAAATCCAAATTTGCTTTCGAGCACAAACAGAGATAATTAAAAGTACTTGCTCTAACAGGAAGCCGCATTAGAAAACAACTTCGCACTTTTGAGGACGCACACTGTGTTTCTTGTTATGCCAATTTATTTTAATTAATCGGAAAAACATTTGTTTGAGGTATTAGCGATGCTAGTGCTTAGCCTGTCATTTTGTCTCCCCTCTAAATGCCCAGAATGGCAATTCTAAAGCAGAGCACATCTGGCACAAGGAGGCATCTCTCCTTCCGGCACATTGCTAAAAAGGACCAGTATAAATTCAATGGGCCAAATCTTTGTCCTTCCACTCACCTGGAGTAGAGCTGAGCCGTGCTTCCTAACACCATGGAGTTCATCACTGCACAGAAATATGATTTAATGAAGCGTGAAGTGGTGCTCATGGCATTGCAGGAGCAAGTCCATACTTTCCAGAGAGGAAGATCATGCAGCTGACAATCCAACCACCTCCAGAAGGACAACCTGTGACTTAGATTTAACCTTGGAATGTCACATATGGTGATAGTTGGCCCGAAGTCCCACTAGGAGACAGAAGGAAAGCTGACAGTGTGGGGTGGCTGGAAGACCAAATAATTTTAGACTACACCCAGGACTGTAGTCCTAGAATACAGAGGGAAGATAAAGATCTTCCAAGGTATTTTTAAGATAAAAAGGAATGAGAGGACAACTTATTTTCCTTTCTTGCTTCCCTACTCCATCTCCCATTTCTGAAATCACCACTAAGTTTTATAATATCTGCACAAGCAGCTGTTCCTCTCCAGCAGCATCTGGAAAATGGAAAAGAAAAATACCACCTTCCATGTTCCTCTTTGCATGCTTCATTCAAATAATGAGGCTAATTGACCTCCCCTTACCAGCTGTTGTCCCTTACCTTGTCTACACAACCTGAAAGAGTTGGATAAACCTTCTCCAGAAGAGGTGGGCCCCCAAAAAACATGTGATTGACACGACTTCTTAAAAATTTCTACTTCTGAAGTTTAAAAATGTGATTAAATTTGTTAACATTTCAGTATTTTTAATTATTGAAGTTATTATTAAGATGTATTTTAATAACTTATTTTGGATTTTCCTTATTCCTCTTCAGTTTGAATGTCTGCAGCTGAGTCCCATGTTTAAACCTGTTTTCTACAATAAAGAGCCCCAGAAACTTTATTTTACTCTTCTTTAAGTCAGACTGAAGTTACTGGGTAATTGGAAAATTCCAGGAGCTGGCATACCAGAACAAGCACCAAACATCTCTACAGAGACCAAAATCATATGCAGGATTTGCCCTGAGATATGCAGAAAAAAATGCTACTAATATCGCCAGTAATATCGCTTAGCTGGAGCTGTTTGTCTTACCAGAAACACTAACAAGCTGGGGGAAAAAAGCCGTTTTGACAGTTGCATAGCAACCAGAAAAAGGCAAGGTGGGCATTCCCCGAGGATGAGTGTGGCACAAACAGAGGGCAGACAGTAACTTGGCTCCAGCTGAGGCTGTTGGGTGGTGCCAACCTGACCTTAGACCAGCTATAATCCAGGAGGCAGCGACTCCCTGCCAGCTCTCTGCCAGCGCCTCTGGTATGCAATCAGGCCAGCTATTAGCATCCAAATGGTATGAAAACTCTCAGAATAAATAAGCAAGTAGACCAAGTCAAACAAGACGTGCAAAACGGCAGCATCAAGCAAGAAGTTCTCCAGCCGAGGCAGTTTCGGTACTCGAACGGCTCTGCGGTGTGCCGTGTACGGATCTACTGGACGCTACAGACTGAGAGCAAGAAGCAATCCATCCCAAGCTCACAGTGCGACAGCCCACAAAGTCATCAGAGGGAAAGTCAGCTTTTCCATGAGTCACTTAAAAAACGACCTGAAAATACCTGAGTTTGCATATTTTGCTCACCTTAAACTCCTGCTAAAGTCATTGAGAGGCAGCCTTAAGTCCCATGCAAGTGCTGATTTACTCCGTGAAGTTTTCTCCTGTTGACACGTGAAAACCTATGACTTGGAACCTCCACAACTATCACACGCTGATGTGACGTTGCCTACACTGCCTAGTGTGTTTGGCACTTTATAACCAATACCAGTAAGAGTAAATTATCATGTAGAAAAATTCACCATATTTTAGTAGAAGAAGGAACAAAACCTGTATGTTAAAACTAATGAAGAACAATTCTTTTAATTACAAACCAGCGAAGACCAAGCAACTAGAGAAGTGTAACCAGGAAGAAAAATTTGCTCCTAACCTTTCATCCTCTTCCACAATAATCTTATTTTTTTCTCTTCGATTTTTAACCTTCTCTGTCACCACCAGCACTAAAAGCTGCTTTTTCCCCCCCCCTTTTGCTGGAAGAACAAACAAACAGTTGCCATTTCAGTCAAAGCAATGTTATTCTTCAGCTGGCTGGCACTGGTTTCAGCTCACAGGGCGGTCAGTTCCTTTGGCTCCCATCCAGCAAGCTGAATAAACCATCCTGGCAGTAAGTGCAAACTCTGTTTGGGCTCAGAAATCAGTGCTTCAGACCTGTTTCCAACCTGAGCGCTTCCAATTTACAGCACTCCAACGCCGCAGGAAGTACAGCAGGCCAATCTGAAACTCAAATGTATTTGAAACAAAGCTTTTTTCAATGTTCTTAGGTCTTTTTCTACCCTCTTCTTCCTCCTCTCTCTGATGTTTTCAGGTTGGAATTTAATGCTCTTTTTCTTGCCAGGAGTTTGGCTTTTGCAATAAGTACTTCATCCAGGTGAGCCATTTCCTCCAAAATGCACAGCAGTGGCAGAAACCACAGACAGATCCTTATATTCTTTTCCCTTTTTCTCACTTCCCACCTTTTATATGGAGCACTCTGAAAGTCAAGAAGTATTTTCCTGAAATTACAAAACTCATGTTTTTATAGACATGCAGTCACCCAGTGCAAGAGGTTGGACTCTCACATTGCAAAATGGAAAACACGAGAAAACTTGTAATACAAGAGAAACTACGGTTCAGTAAGTGCAAAGGCTGGCTGGACGGATTAAAACTGCCGGACTAGGCACTTAAGACTCCCCTTGTGCTCCACTCTCTGGCAGAATAACTCTAACAGCAGAATTCCACTTTACTGGGATAAGGGATGGGGCGAGGAGCTGTTTGTGAAAAGGGCAGCAGATGTGAATGCAAAGTTTGAGAAATCGTACTGAGCGCTGTGTTTCAGTGCCCGGGTTATTATTTTCTCTTTCCTCCCCTCATTTTTCACGCCATTAAAATTCCACCTCAGACACCAGGCTCAAAATGAACAAACAAACAGGCATTGTTCGGTATCAAAACCCACCGGCGCTTCCCGCGGCTGCCGCTGAAGCTGCAGTGACACTTGAGCTGGGCCAGCAGAAACCACTCAGGCGGTTCCCGGAGGGAATGCCAGAGTGACAGATTAAGTACAAAACTAATCCACACGTTGTGTTTCCACCGCACAGGTGCGTTCAGGGATTATCTTTCTGCCACGCAAGTCACTTATGCCAATCTCTAAAGATCCTTTCTCTTTCCTTCAGTTCCTCAGTCTATCTGAAATAAGCTTGCTGTGCCTACTGCCCTGAAAAACTTCAAGGAAATTAGTTCTGTGAAACTTCAAGCGTCATCATTACCTCTTGTACACAATAACTTATCAATCATTGTAGCATGCAAGCATCCTACTCTCTTAGCATCTGAGCAGAGGAAAGTTATCCACATTTTTTAAAAGGACCTTAAGTATTATTCCCTTCCGGTGTCCTGTGAAGAACAATTTGTTAAAAAAAAAAAAAAAGAAAAGAAAAAAGAAAGCTTTAAGACCACCTGTAAATCTTGTACATAAATATTACGCTAAGCCAAGAGGGAGACAAATAATAAAATAGATGCAAGAGCCCTGAGACGTGTTTGAAGTTGTCAGATAAAAGCTAGTGCATACAAACTCCCATTTAGAAGCAGAAGTAATTTGAAGAGGTTCTACTTAATGGACGGCACAGTGAATATGGGTTCTGGTTTCCAACAAAAAGTGACATGCAGTAAAATATTTAGGCAATCTTTTGAGGACTACGTAGCATTTCATAAATTAAGGGGCTTTAGTCAGCTTTCCACGTGACAGCAACCAACCCGCAGTTCAGGCAGAGGAGAACTGTTTGTGATTTATCCCAAGATGGATTGGAGGAACTTCTGGCATAGACTGACACTGATATAAACTGCTCAGGAGTTTTTACAGAGAAGAAATGGAAGACAAAGCAAACTGTTTTAAATAGAGGCTACCACAACATTCAGCTCAAGCCTAAAATCCCTGTTCAGAAGTTCATGTGACTGAAAACTAAGACACATTTTTCAAATAGGTAGTTAAGGTGCCTTTGTAAATTTCACAACTATGTTTGAAGATTGTTTATTTCTCATTCCGTTAGCAAACAGGATATTTTATGCAGAACTCTAGATGTAGTACTTGGATGTCTGTCCATATTTGTGTATTTTATACGAATTCCATGCACCAACATTGTGGTTCCCTGTAAAATGGGGAAAAGTCCTGCTCACAGGAACCTATTTGCAGCAGGTGAAATCAGGTCTAGGAAGTGGCTCACAGACTGTTAGAAATCAATTGAACCGAAGCGCTCAATTGTGTTAAGTGTCTCTGTGTAGCTTTTGGGAGAGAACATAGTGTAGCGGTTGTTACAGAAACGGGAGAATAAGGGGAGATGAATCCCACCGTGATGGTATCGCAGAATGCCTGGGTGACCTCGAACTAGTCACTTGTGACCTCTGCAAAATGGAAATAATCACACTTATCTGATTCAAGGAGGTACCATGAGTCCTACTGTTTCCTAATTGCTTAGAGATATACACAGGAAAGGCACAATATAACTACTTCTGCTATTAAAAACAGTTACATGGGTTAGGTTTCTGGAAATATCTACTGGTGACACAATAGATTTTACCCATCTGTGTAAAAGTGTCAAGGACTGCTATTATTTTGACCTCATTGATAAAGAAAGGATGGGTGGTCTGTTAGAGTGAAGCACATTTTGACTGGAAGCTATTACCCTTTGAGACGACCTCTTGTTTCAAGTTTCATTGGTGTATCAGAAAAGTTACAGGCAGCAACAGTAAGAATTCCTGTAACTCATTCTACAAAAACACGAAAATCTGCTTTGTCTCCTCTGACTTGCTACGCCTCCGTACTAACCCTAATGATATTTTTCCTAATCAAGCAGATGTTAATGGCAGGAAGCAATGTCACTCCCTTCTGTTTTTACCTGACCTTTCTTTCTTTGGGTATTCATTGCGTATGTGAAGCTACACCAACCTCAGTTGTCCCACGCCATTAGGGAAGTGTAGAAAAACTGACTGCACCACAAAGAAGGGCAGCAAAAATGATGGTAATTTTATAAGAGGAAGAATGAATTTAAAACCAAGATGCCTGAATGAGGAAAGATATGGCTCAAGGGGACAGAGTGTATCCTCAGCAAGTTCGCTGATGATACCAAACTGGGAGGGGTGGCTGACACCCCAGAGGGCCATGCTGCCATCCAGCGAGACCTAGACAGGCTGGAGAGCTGGGCAAGGAAGAACCTCATGAGGTTCAAC
>JAOXNO010000001.1:205767038-205778443 GCA_028565335.1 Limnodromus scolopaceus
CAGGGGAGTTGGACTAGATGATCTCTATGGTCCCTTCCAACTCTAAAAATTCAGTGAAATTCAGTGAAATTCAGAGGTAGAACAGGGATCCTTGTGATAGTCTCGGGTAGCCTTTCAGTTTTAGGGAGAGAAGTTGTTTAAGGTGCTTTGTGCAGGAGTTACATAAACTGAGCAGAAAGGAAAAGAGCTGATTTACATTAAAACATAACACACGCAACCATCAAGTGGTAGTAGTATTACTGTTGAAACAAGACTCTGGAGAATTTTTACAAAATCTCCACGTTTGGCCAGGCAGGGTAAGGCAAGGAAGGGGTCTGTGCATAAGCATTAGTTTTAACCTGGAGTAATCCACACTGATTTTCATTTCACCACAACAATTTTATACCAGAAATACCTACACAGAATCCAAATACTGGCACCTCTGT
Source organism: Limnodromus scolopaceus (assembly GCA_028565335.1). Lineage (NCBI taxonomy): Eukaryota > Metazoa > Chordata > Aves > Charadriiformes > Scolopacidae > Limnodromus > Limnodromus scolopaceus. The sequence goes on from JAOXNO010000001.1 coordinate 205,767,464, forward strand.
GCAACGCACTCATTTACTACAAAGTATCCTTGTTTTCCCAATTCAGTGTATTTGCCAGGACAAACCACCCTGTCATTTATATCAGTAATGCAACCCCCACACACACACGTGCTTCAACACAAGACTTGACTAATGCATGAATCTTTATGCCATGCTCCTTATGAAATGCTGTGTCCTATCAGGTTGCCACGATACTGCCACTAGATTTATAGCTATAACTAAATCATCTGATCATACCACTTCTGTGCTGTGCTTCTTCCATTACCACCTAATGTATCAAAAGCATCGATTTTACACTTGTGAGCTTTCCTACTGAAGCACTCCAAGGTCTTGCAGCACTTTATTATAGCCCAAGCCCACTCCCATAGCTGTCATGCTAATGAGGCATGTGTCGCTACTTTAATTTTTCTGAAGCAGGTCACAAAGCTCAATTCTCCCCTCATGTGGGAGAACCCAGAGTCCAATTCCTGAGCTGTCATGGCTGGCTGGTTTTGAATAGTGCATATGATGACACAGACTCTGGTTATTACTGGCCTGGCCACCACAACGCCCCTTCCCCTCAAATGCTGAAAAGAAATATGGCCACTTACGGTTTCAGAATGCTTTTCCCTATTTGCAGCACGTTGTACTTATCGAACGCCTATTATCCTGAGGTGCCCAAAATGCTGAAATTATAACCTGCTTAACCTCAATAATTCTGGGAGGTAGATTTTTGTCTTTACAATACAGGTCCTATTTAGACAGAAAGAAAATGAAATGCAATGAGACTAAGAGACTCAATTGGCGGGACACCTAGAAATACCCTGAAAACCTACAGAAATTTAACATAACGGAAAAAGGCCCAGATCATCCAGAAAGGTGCAATATATTTTAAGACAACGGGTAAAAATTGCCAGCAATTTACTGCCCTGCCAAGGCATCTTGAGTTAGGTAAGAAAGACAAGAAGTGACAACAGTAATTTTTAGGCTAAAAGCATCCCAAACACCCTTGCTATATTTTGGGGGGTTAATTTCCGAGGAATGCTGGTGTCCTAAGTTAGGAATAATTTGGAGGTGATTAAGGAGGGCCAGTCTGGCCTTCTTATTTTGACCACTCTTATCAATAAGAGTTGTTGCTATTTGAGACAGCTGATGAGTAAATGGGCAGATTCAGGCTCCAGTAGTTCAACTAACGTGGAATCGCTGGTCTTTGGCCCCACCATTGCTGCCTTTAGGGAATGGTTGTATATTCTCATGCTACTTTGACATGTCAACATCAGCTGACCTCTTGCAAGCAGAAATGTGATATACTATATGTCTGAATTTTATCAGCTTCTGTCATACAGTCTTTTGATTTGAACCATTTTGTCGTTTTGCTACAATGCTTTATATGGAAAAGGCTTTAATTAAGCAGGCTTCCCTTAACAGGCCTAGTTATTACATGGAAAAAGAAAAAAAAAGATCCATTAAATCTTCCCTGTTAAAATTCAGGGCAGACTTTGAAGACAGGTTACAAAAACGTTGCCTAAACTTCACGGCGTCACCATCCCATACCTATGGAGATGTGAGCACATACTAAAAGCTGGAAATAAAGCCCTGCGGGGTTGTGGATGTATCAGCAGAATGGAGTGGGAGCACAACAACAGTACTTTTCATTTTTCACTCAAGAACCTCAAAATCTCAAAGTCAGGCAGCAGCATTTAGGTCACCTGGCCAAGGTCACAAACTGTTACCAGTTACCAGTCTGCTGACTCCCATTTCCAGGTATTTTTTACTACAAAATATTGACCTTGTAGTCGTAGACTTTGAGCTAATGCCAATCATGCATTTAAAACACTACACCGGCTATTCCATCTGTATTTGGGGCTTTTCTCTCAATTCACATGGCAGGAATTAAAAACAAACAAAACTTTTAACCCTTCAAATTCTGGTGTTTTCCTAACTGCCAGCAAAATTAAGTCTTATATGGGATGCGTATACTAGGGCTTGTAGTCCTCATAAGCTTAACCCAATTGACTCTTAAGGAACTGTGACAGTCTTTCATATAAATCCCTCCAAGATCAAAGGCTTCTTCTGTGCCATAACTGTCTATCACATCAGCTTCACTACCAAGCATGGGCACTAAGGGCTTGGTCCCGCTGTTAGACACATGGTTAAGGATTGCCCTCTCTTGAACAAAACAACCCAACTGCTTTGCACCCAGGTACACGGGGGAAGTAACTTCAAAGGATACACCGTGGTTCATGCACACACAGCAAGAAGCTGCACTATCCCCTCATGTCATGCTCCAAATATCATTTTTCAGAAAACTTGCGCTGTATCCACAGAAGGCACTTTCTTCTCCGAGTTACTGCCTCAAACATTTTAACCCGATCCTTTCCCTCCTACTCAGAGCCTCAAAGCTTCCCTCCGGAATACCTAAAGCTATCACTGCTTAAGTTGAAGAATTTGTTGGGGTCACCTGATGGTTTGAAAGCTGTGGTTGAGATTAATAGTGTGTTACAATAAACACAGTGAATAATGAAAAGCACAGAAAGGATGGAAGAGGAAGGGGGGGAGACATCTTCTGAGGCTCTGCAGCTATTGGATGTTTAGTTTGAACAAACACACAGGCCAGAGCAAGACTTCTGGCATCTTCTCCCTTACAAATTAATCACTGGTTCACAGTGGCCAGCAAATTTCAGCTTATAAATAAAGTTTAAAGCCCCCAGGTCCTCATTTTAAAATGGAGACATATGGCTTGAAAACGGCTAATGGAACAAGCCTTCCCAAAGTTTAAGCTCATTCCCAACTGAGAGATCCGTTTCACAGTAATAACACAGCGCAGCCACGAGTACGCGAACATCAGACTTCCTTCCTGTATTTTATAATACTTTTCACTTCCACACTGGCTTTTATCTGGTGAATGGATAAAGTTCTTATGAACAACAGCTATGACTTTTCAAAGCGTAGAAGACACACAACCCTGCAGGAACTGAGAGCACACACAGGCTCCTACAGGATCCTCAATACAGGTATCAGCTCAGAGATGGTACCTACCCAGAAATTACATGTTCAATGCTATACGCCCAGAAATCTGAAAAGATCTAGAAAAAAATATTAATTTACTTTCTGAAACCTGATGTCTGCAAGTATGGAGCCATGGGTCCCTTCTTGTCTACTCGTTCACTGCAGCATAAACCATGGCTGGCTGCAGTAATATCATACAGATGAGGAAAGAGTTGGGAAGGATACTGAAGCCAACAGCTTGCTATATCCTCCAATGTACAATGGAGAAAACTGAGGTTAAGTTTTGTGGCTGAGAAGCTTGTGGCAGAAACCAGAAGGCTGAATTCCTAGTCCTCTCTCCAATCTCTGGACAACTCTACCTTCAATGTTTTGTTCTTCTAAAGCTGCCCAGAAGCATTTTTTCCACACAGAATCTGCTCCTTTGGGGGCTTTGTTTCATGTTAGTCACAAATTTCTCAGTATAACCTGAGGTAGAGCAAAACTCTGGCAGTCCTGCAGTGAAAAAGCATCTAATGGGCCATAAATTAATGTTTCATTTCCTTTAATAGTGTAATGATTAATTCCTTCTTCAGAGCAAGATTTTGTTGCACATTTGATAGTTACGCTATAAAGAAAGAGACGGGCGTTTTTAACATCGAAAAGGATCAAAGCCAGAATGCTGCTATTTTTGTTTGTGCTCTTGTAGCTTGACTCTTCAAACAGATTTTTCTCTCCAATTTTGTAAAGAAAAAGGTAAAAAACATCCATCTCAGATGAGAACTTGCACAGCTTGTCAAGTTTCAACCCACAGTGAATTTTTACTGCAGATATAAACCTCTGAAAGTAGGGGTTTCTAATGGAAATGCTGACATAACCTTAACTATACCAATGCTGCTGTAATGCTCAGGTTACCAGGAATATTTCTGCTGCCAATTCAGTTTAACAAGTCTGAATGCATATAATTTGTTCCAGTTGTCTTTCCTCGGAGTGGGGCTCCTTTGTGCACACTTTCCAATGTGGCTTGCATTAAAAGAAAGGAAAAAAAAAACCCACCCTACTCCTATGTAAATTCATATATACACTGATACGGTTTTATCACAGCTAAAAAGCTATAAATCTGCTTTAACTGATTCAGTGTGTTCCCTACTGGCCTGGAAAGGTGACTCATTTCATTGCTGCCCTTCACTGAATGTGACAATCATAACTTTGCTTTGTTCTTGTTGGGATATTTATTCTTTTAAAAAAAAGAAAAAAAACCAAAACCAACCAGCCCTGACTTGTATGTATCCATATTATCCACTCCTGACCAAATCTCCCCATGCTTGAGCTGAAAGGATTTTAGCTGGGTCAGGATTTCACCCTCGTTATGCTTGGAATCTAATCCAAATGCCTCCCACCGATATCAGCGATAAGAATCTAGTCCTATGGCAAATGATTTGCTTCTCACCTTTGGCTCATCCTGAAGCCAAACAACTGCCAGGTTAAACAAATACCCTGAGGATGCAAAGTGAATTCAGAGGGCAAGAGCTGAAGTGACAGCAAGGCAAGTGGGCACTTCTAGAGCTTCATGTCCTCTGAAAGATCTGCAGTTTGCACACTGATATCTTTCTGATCTTTCCTCCTGGTAGGAAGAGTGAAACCGGAGGAACAAAACTCAACAGGACAGCTCCACCGCTCAGTGAATAGGAGAAGGAATAATTCATGTTCTTGATCACATCTGCCAGTTTACAGCTTCTTACTCGATCTTCCCAGGTCTAAGAGGCAATGGCTGATGGAGTGGTGGAGTCTCCATCTGTGGAGACATTCAAAACCCGCCTGGACACATTCCTGTGCAACCTGCTCTAGGTGGACCTGCTTTGGCAGGGGGTTTGGACTAGATGATCTCCAGAGGTCCCTTCCAATCCCATATCATTCTGTGACTCTGTGATGCATGAGTCTTCAAAACCTGAATCTTATTGTCATCTTTACAACAGAAATAAATTTAGAGGAATGATTTGGTGACAAATTTTCAAATATGCCAGTCAACTTTTGGATGGTTTCAGTGATTTCAAGTAGATGACAACTATGAAAATCAAGCCAAAATGACCAGATTCAGGCTCCTAACTGACTTCTCAGGCTCCTATGGACCCATAGTCAGCCACAGCTCTTTCCAGAGTGAGTGGAAAAAGGGGGATGTCCTTAGGATGATTCAGACCCTGATGTCCTGAAATGCCTCTAACTAAACTGAAAGCTTATAATTAATAAGTCTCTTGTTCAGTATTCTGTCTAAAATTAAAAGGGAGGAATTTATGTCACAGTGTCTCAGGCTAAACTCTGAACATGTTCCCAAATCAGAGGAGAAATTCAGTGAAAAATTGTGTAAAACTGGTTTTCAAAAGTTTTTTTTACAAGCACCTCTCCTACCAGCTTTTTTTTTAATTGCCGCTGTTCAAAAAAAAGTTCTTTTATTAAAGAAAGGTTAAAAAGGTTTTAATAGGGAAGTCAATAATACAAATAATATTTTTAATTTTTTAAAAGACACTTGGAACATGATTGGCTATATTCCTCAGTTTGCCTTTTGTAATTATGAATTACCATTATGAGTAACACTGACCACTAATGGACTTTGTGAATCTCTGTTAAAGGATACAGAGATTAATTGTTATTCTTACTTAACACGCTTACTCCAGTAGTAAAGAAAGAAGCAACAGAAAGCACCATGCAAGGACAAAACACAGCAAGAGAACAGACCCCCCATCCACAAGCCTTTTCGGGGAAAAAAAAAAAAAAGCCTTACATAAAAAAAAATTAATTTAATTGGGATTTATTATTAATTATTAGATGAGCAAAATATCAATTATTAAGATTACATTATCAAAGGTTCTTTTGCTCTCCTCAGCCAGATCCCTGAAAATTCTCCACTTCTAAGAAGCCTTACACGATACCATTCTTTCTTTGAAATGCTTTAATATTCTGTGTCTTTTGGGCTCCCTGCTGCAGTTTGATTTCTGTGTGACTGTTTCTTCCATCCCAGCGCTGTAAACACCTTACCCTGTGCTTGAGCAGGACTCCTACAGGACAACTCATGTGTCTGAAGTTGGAACTGAAGATCAGAGGAGGGTTGCCTGATGCAAAGCAGGTTGGTGCTAAGTTCAGCCTTTCAGTCAGTCACACTGGGCTGCAGAATGAGTCTGAAAACAGCAGTTTCTGCGTAGCAGACTCTGCAGCACCAAACACATCAAGGATACTAAAGAAATAAACACTGAGCACGTACATAAACAGATTAAAAACTTCCACTAGAAAGTGCCCTATATTTCTGGAAGATGACTTCCTTTTAGATACTGAAGGAATCCAGCCATAGCAGCAGTAGCAGCAGATGATCTGGTCAGTTACTCACTGTAAACTACCAGCAATCTACAATTTATATCAAATTAAACTATTTGACAAAACACAAATAAGGCTGTAGTAGTCCTCCTCAGCCTTTTTGTGAAGGATTTATCTGCATAAATCTGGGCCAAACCATTTAATAAAAAGGAGGAAAGTTTTTTCTGAAGAACAGGAAAGGGAAATTAGAAATGGTGATTGTCTTCAATAGCTCAAGGCTGATTTGTAAAGACAAAAAAAATCCTAAACAGAAAACGGGACATATTCTTTACTTTACAAACCAGTAGGTCTAGACTGGTCCAGTTCACTTAGAAATGAAAAAGAAGATTTTAGGGAAACCTATTGCTTCAAATTGTCCAGTACTCTAAACAAAGAAAAAGTGGCAAAGGCCACAAATCTGCAGTAATTCCCTGACTGCTGACTTTCTGTGGCCAAGTGGCCCATTCATGCAGATCTCACTTTCTGGGTTTTTTTACTTCGGGGGTCAAACTGGTCCTGATTTGGCCTATTTTCCAAATGAAATCCAGGATCCTATAGAAGTCACACTCATCTCCTAGGATCTGAGCCTGGAATATTTACGTATGTACTCAACACGCTTTTCCCTCCTCCCGTCCACTGCCAAGGCAATCTGTGCCTGAGGTGAGGGCTGCATTGTCCATGCTTCACACAACGCTGAGCACTCCTCCTAGAATTCAGAGTCCAATAACGCAGTGAATCATGCCTACCTCCCACCTCTCTCTCTCTCTCCAGCTGCAATGTCACTTTGGGTGACTGGCAGTGTGACCCTCCACTGCTGCTTTTTTGGTGAATAAATTCCTTTAGTGGCAGCAAAGGAACAGGACTGGTTCGATCAGTGGGGAGCAACAAGAGTTGTTGGAATAGGGATGTATTAGAGAGAGAAGCCAAGGAAACTGGGGTACACATATTAAGAAGTGGGTGATAAGACTCCAGACTGTGTTAGTTCCTTCCTACAGAGCGTTTAGTAGATGTTACCTCCAGTGTCACCAAAGTAATTTCTAGGACTGGAGAGTCAGGTGTAGATATTCTTACAACTTTCTGGTGTCGCCTTCTGCTGGAATTAAATAAAATCCATGCCCTAGTCTCTGAAATTGGTTTGAGAATATTAAAATGCCCCAAAAGAGAGGTGACTTGGGATTTTGTGGCTCTCACCTGCAGAGATTGTTTCAAATGCCTACATCCAGCCTTCCCGTCTGCCTGATATGAGCAACTCAGAGAAACACACCAGACCCCACAAAATGACAAAAGCACACTTCACGTTGAACGCCTGCTCGCTGATGAAAGAGCTGGAAGAAGTCATGCACTTCGGCTTTGACTACGAGGCAACACGGTCAGCGTTCTCAAAGGAATTTAGAAGTCAGCTTTCCACAGATTTCAAATATTTTTCAAAATCTGCTCTTTGTCACTCTGCACATCAACTCCTCGGGGGATAACAGCCACTTCCCTGCCTCACAGCTGTGTTAAGCAGAGATGTACCTGCTAACATCCCCAGTGCCACAGTTGTGGATGCTGAGGGAAGCAGACAGCAATGGTCAGGCTGATGTGCTCTTCCTAAACACCATTCCCTAAAGCAACTCAATTTTTTATTTTTTAATTTTTTTTTCATGTTATTTACTGGTTTGAATGGAAGAGAGCTGCTGCCTCTGAGCCAATTACCAACCTCTCCATCCCTCTCCTTGGCTGCTGCTCGACCTTTCCCAGCCAGGCAGCATCTTCCCTACAACCCTGCTGGTTTATGCTTCTTCTCCCATACCACCGTCAGAGACTACATGGGCTGATGATCTGATCCAACACAGCATTTGGTAGTTTCTTAAAACAATCAGATTAAAGATTAGAGGTCTTCAGACAGTTTGGCTTCTCATCAGTTAGTTATATATATTCATACCTACACACCAGTATATACGTATACTGACTGATAAACTAATGAGTGTTTATTAATGCCCACCAAGATACTCCAAGGCAGCCTACTTTTCAAATAATGCTGAAATCCTCAAGACGGGAAATTTTAAGGTTTCTGAAAGGAAACATCCTGAGAGTGGTAAGACACTGGCACAGGTTGCTCAGAGAAGTTATGGATGCCCCATCCCTGGAGGTGTTCAAGGTCCAGTTTGACAGGACTTCGAGCAACCTGATCTGGTGGAAGATGTCCCTGCCCATGGCAAGGGGTGGGACTAGATGATCTTTACAGTTCCCATCCAACCCAAACCATTCCATGATTCTATGAAATGGAGACATTCCCATCCTAGTTACTTTGAGTAATTATAGGTTAAATAAAAAGTCTTCTAGAGTTGACATACATAAAAACAAAAGAGAAAAGTTCCAAGTCTGAAAAGTCTTTTTTTCCTTAAAATTAAGTACCTGCTGATAGTATAGGTACAATAAAAATTTGGAATTTTTAATGTTTTAAATTAATGTTATAAGTTTTTATTTAAAAAAAAACCAAACAATGGCTTGTAATACATCCAATACAAAATTAAAAGCCCTGTAAGTCACCTCCATATTTATATACTTATAAATTTGTTCCAGCCTTCATTTGAAAGTTTAGTTGGACATTCTCCTGGAAGTGTAGAAATAATATTATGGGCATTATTACCTTTCTGGAATGAAAGGAACTTAGATAAAGAATAGCCTACTGTATCTTCAAAAAGTAGCATGTTTCTAAAGTTCCATGTGCATTATATTTGCAATTTACATGGGGATTTGTAACAGCAGTGCTGCTCCCTGGGTGTTACTTACTTTGGATGGACTTCTCTAAGGCTGAGTTTACACAGCTGTGGAAAGAAAACCTAGCCACAATCAATTAAAAAGTGCAACACAAATCCTTTGGACAGCATTCTCAGGCTGTCCTGCTGTTGAGACAGCTACTATTCTCCAAGAATGAGTGCTCTAACTGTATTAAACTTAGTCCTAACCAAAATAAGCTTTTACTAATTTTCACCATTTAAGGAACATAAAGACCTGCCTTTGTCATTTAAAGTTTAAGCTGACTAAGCCTCATAGAAACAGAACATTAAGGAACTAAAGCAATTAAATCCATTTACAGAGGTCAGAAGAGTCTCTGGGTTTTAGACATGATGGGCTTGTATGGTCTGTGCTTCTTATTCACGTGAACTCTCAGATTATGGGTTGATAGGTGGCATAATAGGTCACCTTTGTTTTCCTCCTGATAGCAGAGTGAGGCTGCTGAGCTGATCCTAACAGGTCACCAGTGTGCTGGCATTACCTGCGCTTCTGATTACTGAACAACTAGAATAAGCACGCAAATGAGACCCCAGACGCCCTGTCTTTGTGTGGGACATATTTATTACCAACCTGCTGAATCCTACACACAAAGAAGGCCTCAGGGAATGTAGGATGTCTACAAGCTGATGCAAAAAGCACTGAGAAAAAAGAGGATAAATAACCAGGCAGCTGAAAAGCCCAGAGTCTAACTAACTCACTAGCACATCAATAATACAATAATGTCGTCAACCCACTGTGGACTCTGAACAATGCTTTTTCTGTTGTTCAGCTAATTAGTAAAAGAAGAGATTAAGGTCTTTAATCTCACTTGCTTTCTCTTTCTTCCCTCTTTTTACCTGGAGGGTTTGCATGTATGTGTGCATATATATTCCCTAAATGAACAAGGGGAAAGTACGTACATTGTGATGTAGAAAACCTGAGGTGAAGTGTGAATTTGGCTTTATTTCCAACAAGAGGGTCATCTACATGATTTCAGATTTCAATGTACAGCAACTGCAAGGAGTCAGATGTGTGTGTGTGTGAGTGTGTTACAGGGTGGCAGGGAAGGGGGAAGCTGAACAGAGGATATGAATTTTAAGCAGTTTCCTGAATGAATACGACACTGTATTTCCCCCTACTCTCCTTGGGATGACAATTCAGAGGAGATAGCCTTCTCCTTTCAAAAACCCTGAAGCGAAAGTTTGTTTTTACCATAACAAATGCAACAAAAGAAAAGAAGAGGGAAGCTGAGAAAGGGGTGGTGGTGGAGGGGGGGACAAATTAAATGTCAAACTTTCTCTCTTTACTTGGAGATAACAGCATACTAGGAAACCTTCTTAGAAGCTTAACATAAATGGAGTTAAGCTGTTGCCAGCTGCAGTAAACCTCTCTCTCACCTTTCTTTCTCTCTTTCAAGATATCTTTGAATGCCTTCTCGTTCGTCATAAATCAGACCTGTGAGCAATTATCACTCATGCCGGATGGCAGCAGCCTGAGTGGCCACTGCTATTCCACTGCTGTAATCTGCACTTCGTCAGGTTACGCTACCCTTGATGAAATTTCACATTTCTTTGCCAATGAGTGTTACCTCTCCATTTACGACTCATTGTCTTTGCAGTGGAGCACTGTGAATCTCATTCCTCTTCTTGAAATTTGCTTAAGCAGCACGGTCCGGAGCACCCTCACCTCCCAATCGGGGAGTCTCAGAGCATCCCAGAAGCATGGGATTGTGCTGCTGCCTCAAATACTTACCCCTGAGGGCATCTCTCAGCACCTCTGAGGGAGATGCGGATGCAGACACCCTCCTTTGGCCTCCGAGGCTGAAGCCACTGTCACAACTCAAAAGGGAACTCCTGGGTTTTGGCATTCCCTTTTCCATCAACATTGCCCTTCGGTGACAGGTTTCTGACA
>JAOXNO010000001.1:205779331-205810802 GCA_028565335.1 Limnodromus scolopaceus
CTCCACCCCCACTCCCAATCCCCCGATGCCTGAGGGGCGGCCGGTTGCGCGTATCTGACCGCCGGCTGCTCTGAAGGTAACAGTCTTTTAAAACTAATATCTGTCGGTTTGGGGTTTTTTTTTTTAAAGATTTTGGCATGGGAGGGAGCCCCGGTAATGTTTCGTGCCACAGCGTGAGCACACTCGGTCAACGGCACCAAGCGCCGGCACCCGGCTGCGTTGGACTAAAGGACAAAGTTTTGCTCGCCGTATCGTGAGGTAAATTTTTTCAGATTTCCCGTGGAAAGGGTAAATTCCTTGTGGGGATTGGGTTTAACCGTGCCCTGATCGGGTTTGTAAGGCAAACAAACAGCCCAACTCCTGCCTTGGGCGGGCGGGAGGGAGGGAGGTGGAGGAGGGAGCCCATCATCGCTATGTGGCGTTGAAGGATGTCGGCGAACCAACGTGCCGATGCAGGGCAGGAGCAAAGAACCCGGTGCGAACAGTGTCGTTACAGAGTCATTTCATTGATTAAATCATGAGAAACGCAGCAACGGAGTTTCTTGCATAAAGCTGCGCCTGATCTAGGAGGAGCTCCTGCTTGACTGCAAGGAAATTGGATCAGGTACGTGGAGGTTAAGTAGATCCAATTGGAAAAGCATGCTGTAAATAATTAATGCTTATCAGGGTCTTCCCCCCATTAGACTTTTAAACAAAATTAGGAAATCAGAAATCCCAAACTGATAAAAAAGCTATCAGGCAAACGTGGAGGTCAGATATGTGCAGTACATCAATAAAAACAAGGGGAATATGAACACAGACATATAATAGGTTAAAATACAGGACAATGCATTTAAACATGAGCTTTTTCCCTTGATACGTTTGATCTGAAAGTCATAATGATTAATCTCCCACATTTTCCCAAATACTGAAATGTTACCATGCGAAATCCATCACAATAAAAGAAGAACAGTCAGCACAAGAAAACCAGCAGACTTAAAAAACGATCAGTTTCTAAAAAAAACACATTTTAAACAGAACACAGCACAGGACATAGCTGTACAATATTTCTTACTAAACACAACATGAACACTTTAGAAAAAGACAGAAATCCAAAACAATAAAGTGGGTTCAACATTTAAATCCCCCAAAGCTGGTTCTGCTAAGTTTCTTTCCACCTTGGTCATCAGTTTTTTCTCATGGTAAACCCTGGAATGTCACTTCCCTGGCATATGCAGATCTTATAAACCGCTGATTATAATATAATCCAAGTAGAAATTGTGGTGTTGGAGGCAAAGCCTGGGGACCGGGGAGAATACGAGATTGTACCTGAGACACTCAATTGACCATGGTCACCCAAAGGAGAAGACAGCCTTGATGGAGAACCTACGCTTTCCGGCATGAACTGCAGTTTTTACAGTGTGGGGGAAGATGTGAGCCCTGTGTGTTTTGTTATGATCAGCAGTGGAGTTATCTGGGTCTTGTTCCTTCTGACAACCCTCCAGACAGAGAAGTTCCTCCTTTAGGAATGCAGCTTTGAAGGAATCTGCAGCCCGCTTCACACTCCCTGACCCTTTTTACGGTGCCAAGGCTGTAACCTTCCCATTGTGTTAACTACCCGCAGGAGCTGGAGAGAGACGGCAAGAAAAGGCAGCATGTGCAAGTGGATGGAAACTGCTTTCCCTGTCACCCTGACGCACAAATGGAGGTTTAGCCCTAACTCTGATGTCTTCTAGAAGGAGCAGAGTCTACTCTGCGTCATCCTCTTTCTTGCAATGGAGATTTGATGAGCCCTGACACGTAGTTTAAATCATGACTTTGATTTATTATGCGTTTGTTACAAAGGAGGATGACATGTATTTCTCATACAGTGTAGTCGGAGCCTGAATTCTAGTGTGATGATGAGTGAAATGGAAAGTGTTAAACCTACGTCTTCCTACAGACCCATTCAGTTTTTCAGTGTACTTTGTGACTTGAAGACACATTTTTCCAGCCATTGAGAGAGACTAACTAAATTAAAAAAATTATTCCAAGCTTCTGACTCATTTATCCAAAAACGCATAAAAAGGAAGTTGATGGTGTGACTACCCCTGACCAAAAAAAAAATGTGTGGTAAGTGACTGTAGACCCTCAATTCTCTGCCTGTATTTTGGTCAGACACATGCTTGGCAGATCTACACATGAGCTCTGTAGTCTGGACATAAAGACCAGGAGCAGAACGAGCTGAATTTAGATTCGTAAACCTAAAAGCAAAATGTCAGTGCTTCTGTCAGCCCACATCAGAAACTTTCTGCCATTTCCACATGGCTGCAGGTTGAGATTTTTGGTAGGGCCTTTCCCCATCTCCCAGCATTGCAATTTTGGCAAGAAAAAAATTCATGAGTGAGAAAAAACAAAACCTCTTTAATGAAAACTTCGGATTTTAATCAACTGCACCCTTGCAGAGGGCACGTGAGAAGTTCCCGTGGGCTTTCACGGTGGTTACATGCACTTCCCGTGGTGCAGGAGCTGACCTTTACAAGGGACGGCTCCCTAGGAATTGCTGGTACGAACCACATTCCCGAGGGCTGCGCTGCCGCGGAGGGCACCGGCACGTACCACCGTGTTCCCTGGAAAATTGCCTTTTGGGCACGTAGTATTGGGGTGGACACAACAGGAGATTTTTACAAGCTGCTGAAGGTGTGCTTTGGTCAGCTGTGCTGACGACAACCAGTTAACACCCTTGGGGAGCAAAGGGGTACCTTCCTTTTCAACCTGTCAGTGACTCTTTTTGTAAGACAACGGTGTCTTACGTTGTTGATCCTTTAAGAGAATTGTCTCCTTTTCTCTGCTCGGACAGAAAACCGAAAATCGAATCTGAGCTTTTCAGAAAAAATAAACCAAGAGAGCGACGAAGGATACAAGTCCACATCCTTCTCAGACAAGTATCTCACTGGATTTACTGCGACTGCGGGTCCAAGGAAAACAAGCAGGATTCGGCCCATAAACTTTCATTCCAGCTGCCAGAGCAAAATTTCTAATTGATTAGCGCAAAATGAATTCGCAGTGATACTGGGTTGCTATGGAACCTGAGCAAGTAGGCCAAGTCACTTTTGTGGTATGTGCTGTTTCTCCTTCAGAAACACAAAACAGAAGGACTAGATAACACATTCATTATGCACACTCTTACAATTTGGAAGCTAACTCGAAGGAAAACAAAGCGAATTCCAAGTATGGGCCCCTTGGCATCAATTTGTAACAATCTTACATATCCGCTCGCAGTGAACAGTCAAAATTATGTTCTTTGGACTCGAGGCAGGAATAATATAAGTTGAATGTCTCTGTGTGAATGATACGTTACTTGCACATATTCAAGGGAAAACAGAACATAAACTTCTATTTTATCTATGTGCCAGTATTTCAGATTAAGATTAAAAAAAAAAAATCAAGGGAAGATATGTTACAGTCTCGGGTAGATTTATGAAAGTACTTAGGAAACACAAACTTTGGAAATAGGTTAACACAAAGAATCTGTTTCCCAACTTAACTAAGGAACTCTGCAAAATGCAGGCAACCGCTTTAAATTTAGGGAAGAGACAGACCAGAGCAGACTCAAAATAGTTAGGGGGAAAGTAAGACAAACAATAAACATGCCTTCGCTTTATGCCGCACATTTGGCTGTAATATTTCAGAATACTGTGCGTTTCTAGAATGACTCTGTCTCTTGCAGGATTTGGCCTTCACAGATCAAGAGCTGATTTAAAACGGGTGTACTCATGCTAGTGTGAATAGAAGGGCTGCCAGGAATACAGAACACTCAAGGAGATACTTTTAGATGAAGGACAGTAAATTGTTTCATACGCTGTATTCATTGGATTATACCCATATGTTTACAATTTGTCCCAAAAGAGGTGAAAAAAGAGTGGAGGTACAAATGCTGACTTTTCACAGAACTGATACCGCAAGGCAAAGGGATTTAATAGTGTTCAATATCCTCAGAATGGTATTATCTACAATCAATAAATCATTAATATCAGCTTTTTTCCCCTAGTATTTTCTTCTATCAAGCTTCAGCCAAGAATCTTTAAGAGCTTTACAAGCATTGAGTATGTAAGCTTGGAAATACCGTTATCAGATCTGTTCGGATCTGTTATCAGATCGACTGGTAAAGTTAAATTGTCTGGGGAGCAGACTTACACGTCTGACAGGTAAGGAAACTGAGGCACAGAGCGGTGAAATAATTTGCTTCAAAATGGTACTTTTTCCTGTAGCTGTGTACTGTTTCTCTAGCCATTGAAACAGTCTAAAAGGCTGTTTGTCACACTCAAAAAATTAGCAGAATTCCCACCATGGAGGAAGGACAGGGGAAGGCAGACAGGAGTATTGTCATCGTGGTGACCTCAGTCCAACAACTGCAGTGGTTCTCACGTAAGAACTTTTGCATTAAGTGATGCCACTGAAAGTGCTTGGCCTTTATACAACCTTAAAATATGAAAGTTTGTAACAGCGGTACTGGTGCACAAGTGATAGTGAGCACTGTGACACACAACATACATCACAACACAGCTCTGGCCTTTAAAATATAGGGCCCTGGTGTGCAGTGTGGGCTCAGAGGAAGGCTGTGTAAATGATGGCAGAGTGTACTCTTGTAGTGTGCTGGCTGGGTGTATTATCCTGTCAAAAGAAAGAGAGTGTAAACAGATGCACTTCTGTTTTTGTCTTCCCCTCACTTTGCACAGTGGTTTTGAGTGATTTTTATTGACATCGAAACTAAATCTTATCGATCTATATTAAAACTGTAGCTAGTCTTGGTGCTGGAGAGACCATGACCTGCTTACACAACGGAAACACTTAGGTACCTCTGCCTGAGAAAAGAAATTAATTGATAAATAAATCTAAAACTCAAGCAATTTCATCCCGATTGATGAAAACACTGCAAGCATGAAGCCGCGCTGCAGGGCTGAGACCTTCTCATGTGAGAGAGCCCTCTTGAAAGGTGACAGACAGAGTGGGCATGGGGACATCCCCGAGCAGCACCTCTGAGACGGATTGCTGACAACACACAGGACGAGGTGGGAAGAGCAGTGCCCTGCCTGCCTGGCAGTCTTCGGAATATAAAATGCAGTGATTTGCTCGGCTAGTATTTCAGGGCATCAGAGATCCTGCTGGGTTGAGGAGGGGAATGGGAGAATATCTGGCATTTTGCTTTCCAAGGTGAAGGGGGACATATTATTTGAAGACAAGCCCTGATTATCGCATGGTAAAAGACTTCTTTCTTAGCATCCGGGCGCCTCGGTCCCTCAGAGATGGAGAAAGAAGGAATTTTCCTAAGGGACAAACAGCATTCATGCGTCTCTCATGGCAGCGTATCGTGCCTTTCCTGTGGACAACATAAAACACCTCTGGAAAAAGAGCAAGCCGAACTAGCTGTCTGGCAAAACGCGTCAGTGAATCATAAGAGTAAGGAATTGTTGTGTGGATTTATTGCTGTTCTTTAACAATAGGTGGTCACAACATTCTTAGTTTAACAGGGAATATATATCTTGTGTTTAGAATTGATTAAAAAAGCAGTCTTGGAAAACTACTCTTAAGTTATTTATATTTCCTGAATTTCCACCTGCACTTATGTTTATTTTATTTAATTTAATTTTGTGTATTTGATTTATAGCGATGGAGCCAGAGGGGAAAATAAATGAAATAAAGGGGACAAATGAATATCATCTTAACAAGAAAAACCTGGGCAGCTGCCATGTCACCAAAATTAAGAAATGAGTAGTTGGGCCTTGAAAATGAGAAATAATCACATGCCCTGTATGAAGACTGGCATATTGTGGGAAAAGGGCCGTGCAAGGTTAAGAAGGAATGAATAAATTCACTTAGACTGAAGCGGAGTATGAAGAACATATGTTACATGGACTTCACCTGCCCTCTGGGTGATTTGTGTTACTCTCCCAAATTGTGTTTTTTCCCTCCCCTGTGCTATGAAGATATGCAATGATTTTCTTTTATCTGTTTGCCAGGACGGCGTATTTTCTATCAAGAAGTCACAAAGTCACTGTCAGCGGGAACTTGAGAACGTTCTGATTTGTACCAGGCAGATCATGAGCAGACCTTCCTTTGGGTGGAAAACATCTAGAATGGTGGCGTCTCTGTGAGGGACGTTGTGATGCTTAAAAGCACCACAACGCTATGCCTCTTATCTCCCTCTGTCCCAGCACAGACCATGGACTGAGTGTTTGGGCCTTATATAATTATTCCCCAATTGCAATTGTTCTATCAAAAGGAAGAACTCTACTTTGCCCTTACCCCTCTACTCTGCTCTCGTGAGATCCCACCTGGAGTACTATGACCAGCTTTGGAGTCCTCAACACAGGAAGGACATGGATCTGTTGGAACGGGTCCAGCGGAGGGCCACAAAGATGATTGGAGGGCCACAAAGATGATTGGAGGGCTGGAGCACCTCTCCTATGAAGACAGACTGAGAGAGCTGGGGTTGTTCAGCCTGGAGAAGAGAAGGCTCCGGGGAGACCCTACAGCAGCCTTCCAGTATCTGAAAGGAGCCTACAGGAGAGCTGGAGAAGGACTCTTTGTCAGGAAGTGTAGCAATAGGTCGAGGGGTAATGGTTTTATATTGAAATAGGGGAGATTTAGATTAGATACTAGAGAGAAATTCTTTACTGTGGTGGGACACTGGCCCAGGTTGCTCAGAGAAGCTCTGTATGCCCCATCCCTGGAGATGTGTCTGTATGGGGCTTTGAGCAACCTGGTCTAGTGGAAGGTGTCCCTGCCCATGGCAGGGGGGATGGAACTGGATGATCTTTAAGGTCCCTTCCAACTCTAACCATTCTATGATTCTATGATTCTAAGAAAGGGTCAAGAAATAACCCAGACCTCAGACCTCCTTTCCCGCAGCTCCTGAAGTTACTAACCTGACCCAAACCAGCAGAAAACAATTACCCATTGAACAAGATGGAGAGGAGCAGGGAGGAAATTGTTCCCCTCTGAAATGCAGTTCCTCTGGGGCTTGGGGTGCTTTGGGAGCAGCACAGTCGCACTTAGAATTTTTTGCCAACAGAAGAAAATAATTCGGCAGATTTTCACAAAATTACATGGGCAATTGCCTGAGCCGGATACTCTGCTGGCTCATTTGTAGGCACAACAGTAGAAACAGATTGTGTCAGTCAGCTACACAATTTTCTGAAACATCAGTCTCTGAGGTTGAGATTGTGCTGTTATTCAAAAGCACAAACAGGTAATGAAATTTCCAAATATACGGGAGATTACTTATATCTCCTTCAAAATCAAAGAACTAAGGATCAAGAAAGACAGACTCTCTTCTGATAGAGACAGTATAAACAATCCTAATCGCCACAGAATATTTATATCATTCCTTGTGAAATATTTACGCAAGTAATTCACATCATCTAAAGTTTTAAGGGAAATGCAAGCCCCTAATTATGGATCAGCACTACAAAAGCTTGCGCAGCTTTACTCAAACCCAACTTGTAAAAGAATAATGTAATCAGTAGGAAGGCTGATGAGCTGCCCATGAAATGGCTTCTCTCAATCTGACACTAATGCTCTATCTGATCCAAAACACCCAATAGAAAGTATGAAGTTCTCTGCAAATGATTACATGCAAATCTCTTAAAAGGTCCATTTTCCTTTTATTTGAACACCAAACTGTAGGCTTTGTGGAAATTGCTTTCGCTAAGCTTAATGCTAACAAAAAGGTTTACACTAGCCCTGCCAAACTTGTCCTGGTAGGCTTGGTGAAGGCAAAGCACCCTCTCATATTCCTCTTCCCCTACCAGGGAAGACTTATTATACATGGGCCATTGCAAGACTTTTTCACCTGCCCAAGCAAATAATATTTACACAAATATGTTGCAGGGTGGTTGGCGCTCATTTTCTAAAATTAACTTCTGAAATAATGCCAGAGGAGTCAAAACTGTGGAAGGCTAGAAAACCAACCAGAATTGCATGGCATTAAAGCCCACCTACCAGTGAGAAAAACTAATTCATCCTTTAGCCAAAGCACCAAAAAACCCACAAGTTCAACTCCTGATCAGCAATAGATTTTGGGACCTTCCTGGCTGATGGAGATGGGTTTTACATACCTTGTATGTGAAACAGTGCATGGTGAGGCAAACTGCGCTGTTAAGGAATAAAATCTCTATTTCCCCCTGTTAACTAGGCAATCACAAAGGAGCATCTCTTGAAAAGAATGAAGGTTGCAGTTATAAAGAGAAATATGGAACTTATTTGGAGAAATGAAAGGATAACGTGACATGGTGCAGCATAGTCACTACAGGGTCTCCCTGCCATTGGGGAAGTACAGCCTTGTCTCCCAGAGGCCACTTATCCTGTCTGCAGTTTGCATTGAAGTATCTTATTTCTCTTCATTGATTACAGAGGGAGCTTTGGCTGATCCTAACTCAGGTGCCTAAGTGAAAGTGGCGTGAACCCTGGGCTTAATGTCTAAAACCTGCCCGAAGATAAGGCGATCCCACTGAGACGTTTTTGGCAGTGATATTTCAGTTTCCTTCATAATACCTAAAGCCTCATCATATGCGCAGGCTTAACGCTTCCCTTCCACGCTCAAAGACAAAGGTGCTGTACAGCAGTGATGGAAGTGGAGACTAAATGCATAGGCAGCTGGAGAGAAAAGTTACAGTGAAGGAGAACTTTGAAGCGATGATATTTTATGCTTCTCTTGGGAAGAAACATAGTCTGCCTGAGTGAGTACAGGCCAAGGAAAACATACGGCTGCGAGTCTCTGGAGCATGACAAAGGGGTATCAAAGTTATACTGCAGTGAGAATCCAACCCGTCTATCCATAACCTCTCTGGGGAGGAATTTTGGGGTGAGAGGGATGGTGCCTGCCCAAAGAGATTGTATCTGTTCCTATTTTCATAAAAATTACTGTTGGCTTTGGATTTCTGCGCTGCATAAAGCTAATGAATGTACACGTTTAGCCTCTTCCTGGGATAGCTTCCTCCTGATCCCCCTCTTTATCCCCATGAGGGTTGGATGTTTGCATCCCTAAAATTGTATGGAAGTAATTTTCCAGTGACTGTTATTTCTTACATTCTAGCCAGTCTCCCTTAATTTTGGGAAGATCTTTTTTTTTTTTCCAGTGCATGATTTCAAACAACGCAGCCAGTCTCCCTTCAACATCTAAGAGTCATGGTTCAGAAGATCATTCTCTTTCTTCAGCTGAGAAAAGAGATCAAGGTGATCTCGTGCTAAAAGACTCTTCTTATATGGGCTTCTAAAGGGATCTGATTAAGAAGAAAGGTTACTTTCCATAGCAGCTTCTTTTTGTGAGCTCACCCTGGAGCTCTGGACTTGAAAACAGTAGGAAGTGTGAGTCTCCTGTAGAACAGAACGTGCCAGTCTGCAGGACCCCTCCGTCTGCCTCTCTGCACCCAGGTTGATGGTGGGTGTGATTCCTTTCCCTCCGCCTCTGAGACCTGCTGTGTAACCTGGGGAAGAACTCTCCAGACCTCTCTGGTCTGGTCCTTATGAGCTGGACTCTTGTTTGACATTCAACTTAGGCTCCTCCAGGAATGCAGCTCAATCTTGCGTGTACCCCGTGTCTGGCACAGCTCATTAAAAAACCAGACCTATTCTGCATCTTCCAACAATTTCAATCTTTTTTGTCTGTTTATTCTGCAGGCTTTTTGAGACATGGCCTGCTTTTCCTTGTTTGCATGCGATCTAGAGAAACAGCAGGACCTTGATCTTGTGTTTGGCCATTAGGTGTTCTTGCAGTGCAAGCTGTAAGAGCAGGGGGGTTGTTTGTGCTCGAGTAGCTGTAATTATTGTGGAGGAGAGCTGTTCACAATGTTCTGCAGGCAGTGAGAGGCTGAGAGTGTCCCTTTGCTACCATCTGAAGGCTACATTTCCAGGGACGTTGAAGTGAAGACCACACGCTTACTGAAAAACCTGCAAAGATGTGCAGCTCTCATTGTTCTAATCCAACATTTTTCCTCATAAACCTAAACTTCAGCTTCGTTTTCCCAGAAAACTTCCCGAATTCTTCTAAAGGCAAAGAGTCAAAATAGAGCTATGCGTCTGTAGATGATGCTTTTCTGTCCTGGGAAGGATTGCCAGTCACAGAATCACAGAATGATATGGGGTTGGAAGGGACCTCTGGAGATCATCTAGTCCAACCCCCCTGCAAGAGCAGGTCCACCCAGAGCATGGGACAGGAACGTGTATGGGGGGGAATTGAATGTCTCCAGAGATGGGAGTCTCCACCACCTCTCTGGGCAGTCTATTCCAGGGTTCTTCCACTCTCAAAGTGAAGAAGTTCCTCCTCATGTTTAGATGGAACTTCTTATATTCAAGTTTGTGCCCTTTACCTCTGGTTCTGTCCCTGGGCACCACTGAAAAAAATCAATGGTATTGCCCATGAAGGTAATATGACAATATTATGCTAGAAAAAAAAAGGTTTTGGACCACAGATTGTGATTTGCTTTACATTTTGTTCAGGATTAGAACAACATTAGCAAGTAAAGAGCAACAGTCACCTGCCAGAAAAAAAAGAAATCAGTAGAGACAAAGTTTCAGGTTATTGAATGGCATTTCCAGTCCAAAAATGGGAACATTTATTTTTCCTCCAAAATGACTGTATGTCTTTCAACAGACAACAAACCGACTTGCAAATGCAATAGCGAAACTTCAGACACTTTTAGAGACACCATTGATATTGTTTTTTTTTTCTCCAAAGCCTTGATTAAGATCTTTAAAGCTGCAATTTGAGTTCCTTAATCATTGCTTTACTGACTTCTGCCTTATAGGAAAAAAAATCTTTACCTTGACTTCTGTTCAGTTTTCTGCTCAGTGAAAAATGTGGAATTTTTCAAGTCACTATGCAAAGAAAGGTCCTGAATAAGAGAGGTTTTCTGGATAGAAGGAAGGTAGTGATAATTCAAAACACATAAAAGGTACATGAGAATTATTTCTAAAAAAAAAAATAAATCCCAGTAGTTTGGAGAAAAATTCACACTGGTGTGGGCTATAAGCGGTAGAGATAAATACAGGGAAAAGTTACATGGTCTTGTTCACTTAACAGCCTCTCTGCCTCTCATTTCCCCAGCCTCTGTCTGTTTTTCTGAAGGATGGTTAAAGGAATTGGTTATCTTCAAGAAAAAGCCATTTTAGAAAGATGAGGTCTTGGAAGCGGATTCAGGGCTTGGAAATAGGGCACCTGAATCCATGTAAAAATGTGCTACGGGTTTTGCCAAAACAGAACAAACTACTGGTCCACTTGATTTACCAGCCTTTCACTGGCTAATTCCAGCCCTGCGGTGCTCCCATGCAGCAATTAATTACACGCTGTGGTGCAGGGAGAAATCTCTTTCTGATGCTACATAGTCATCAAAGTTATGCAAGAAAGCAAGCTGACTAATAGTCCTTATTTTTTTCCTGTTTGTTGAAACACTATGTGCTGTGTGTATTCCAGCTCATAGGTAATTGTTTTTCTCAGTCTAAGGTGTTTACCACAAAATTCAGACGTAACAGATAGTTTCACAGACTAGTGATGAAATATTTCCTGCTTTCTTTGTTAAAATGTAATGGGGTTTATTGTGATGAAATGCTAATGGAAGCAGAGAATCCTTACAGTTTGGGTGGCTTAGAAAAAGTTGGTTATCTTTTTCCGACTCTGAGGTGGTTGGTCCCTACAACATAGAAGTTCCTTCTATAACAAGTCTAATTTTAAATTCGTCATCAATTAGGCTGGGCAGCCTGTTCCAGAGTCTTAGAGGTCTAACAACGCCCACTCTCAGATGCGCTTATGTTATCCTGCACTGAAAACTCTTCCGTAGGCTGGGGAACAGACTAGGTAACATACTGGTCTCTTTTATCTCTAATTTTGATGATTACCTGCCTGACCTCTCTGACAGGCTTGGCCTTCTGTACACTATTCAATATTTTATCCAGCTATTTTCTTTCTTACAGTTCTTTTCCAACTAAAGGTCCTGATCTGCAAGCCCCATGAAGACCCAGCTGCCTTTCATCAGGTTGTTCCACAGCCCACATGTGCATCGGCCAAATGACTATAGTGGAGAAGCTCTTACTAAACAGCCCTCCAGGCACTTCTGCAGACATTACAGCAGTTCCACCACGCTTTAATGAGCAGCTCTGGCTTCAGTTTTGCCCTAATTTTTACCTTTTGGCTATCTCTGCACACATTGGTATGAGCTATGTTCTCCCCATGCTCTTTTAAAGTTTGATTGTGCAGCAGCCGCACGCACAGAGGAGAGGCTCGTTTTCTCTCCTGGGCAGTTTTTCAAGCAACACTTTTCATTTAAAAACACCCTCTCCAAAACACAGGTTAATCTAAAGCCCAGTTTTCCACAAGACTATTATAATTCCCGTGGAAGAATTACATGCAAACAGTCTTGTACATATGAAACTTCCCAGCAGTATTACGGTGTTTTCTTGTCCCACACACAGAAAAATACAGTAGCCATGTTATTTCTCTGAGCTGTTTCTTCCTGATGTCACAGCCTGTACAGCGATCCTTAGTGAAGATAATATTGTAAACTTAGATCCTACTTGAACTCCTAAAGTGTCCCTTTATCACAGCCTTATAAAAATGCTTGGAAAATTCATTTGCCAGCCAGTTCTGAAGCATTGCACTGAATTACCTGGAAAAATTCAAAGGCTGACTGGAAAGAAATGCTAAGAATTATATGGAAAAAATTAAAGAAGCATAACAGCTACTGCTTATCAGCAAGAAGAAGGATAAAATAAGAAGGGATTTTTGTGTTAGGATAATTATCTAAACCTTCAATTTCCTTACTTAGTATATTTATTTAGGCACTGTAATTAAGCCATTTAATTGCACAGTATCCTCTAATAACTGACCTTGACATGTAAAGTAAAATGATATTAGAACAAGATAGGAACAACTAAAATGAACTTGAAAAGTCTAGAAGTGGAAAAAGCTTTTCAAAATATGTGACTCTTTGGTTCTCTATATGATCAGTTCTCTTTTGTTCACAAAGTGTTAAAAGTCACAGGAGACAGCAAAATGAATGTAAGTGATGCTGGGGAGATTCCTGGAAGTCCCAGGTGGTCGGCAAACTTGATCACTGCCAGGGGCTACCCAGTCGTGTAGGTTTTTTGTGCTCATTGCTTCTTAACCTGCTGCTTCCTTGATTTTTTAACATTAAAAAGACTGTTATCAGGGAGAGAAACCTGTCTCTTGCCCTACCTACACTGAGATGAAGAGCCCTCTTAAATTCTCAAAAGGCCTAAAAGTAGCTAATGCCACCTAAACTGCATGGAGCCTAGAATCAAGATTTCTCACTTCTTGGGGAAATTCCTAAATTATTTCAGAAGGGATGGATGGTGTAGTCATCCACCCATCCTCGGAAGACGGCCAGAAAGACCAACACTCAAAGGCTTCCTATTAGTTTCACTGGAAGACTGAAGATGCTTATGTAGGAAAACGTATAGGAAACGTAGGTAAATGGATAGGAAACATGTAGGAAAACACATAGGAGACACCCAGGCTTCCCGTGCTGTGAAGATGGGAAGGGTTTCCATATGGTGGGTTGACTAGAACTTCCTCTGCCTATTTTCAGGGCCATCTGCCTCCTTCCACTCCCACTATAATGGAAGTACAAAAAGCAAAATCTAGATGGCTTTTCCGTATAGACTGGATTTGTCCCAATCTGCTTGGGACCAAACGTCCCAAATCTCACCAGGTTTCTTAGTCTCCTAAGATATGTGTGATGGAGTATGTATAGAAGTCCTGGTTTGCAGACCTCAGTCCTTAGAGCAAAGAACCAAAATTCACCTTTCTTTACTTAAACTGAAATATGAAGTTGTCGACTGTTGAGGCCCTGACAGCGGGCAGATCAGGATTTTTTTTTGGTTATGTTGGAGCTTGATTTTTTTGCAGGTGCAGAGAACCCTGTTTATATAATCAAACAAACAAACAAACAAAATTATGCTTAAAAGCCAATGGCTTAAATTGCTAACACATGTAATCATAAACATGGGTTATTTCCAAATATATCTTAAATGGTCAAGAGTCACCTGCACGCAGACTTTATAGACAAAGGATGAGTTGTATTTTTAGTGCTCTTGGCAGAAAAAAAAAGCTGTTGTCTGTTCCTGTGCCTTTGGGTATAAAATAACCCACCACAGACCCAGGGGAAAACAACCCACATTTGGAGATGTTTTTAGGAAAACAAAAGCTCATTGCTCCCTGTCATGGGCTTGGTGTATACAGAAGCTACAGTAAAACTCATTTACGTTTGGGATTCTAGCCATGGACAGGTAAAGGCGCTGTTGACAAACTCTTTTGCATCTGAAAGTTCCCAGAGTTGCTTATCTATGGCTATTTCAAAGGCAGCCCTGGTTGGACCTGTCTGCTCTTGCACAATAGCTGGGCTATCTTCTGTTTTTTCTTTTTTTTTTTTTCCTTTTCTTTTCTTATTTTTTTTCCATTTTCCTTTCATTTTCTCTTACGCTGGAGCTGATGCAAAGATAGATGTGAAAAGGCATGACATTTCCTTTTTGTTACACGCTTGTGATTTTTATTATGCATGTCCCCGAGGTAGCTAAACCAGCACCTGGCACTATTTGAGTATTCTGGCCTTCCAGTGAATGAAAGCGGAGGCTCTGGAGTCTGGCAGCGATAGAGCTACTTCATAATCAAAGCGGTCATTCTGGTGTGAACACTGAAAGTCCTGACACACACACACACACACAAAAACGGGCTTCTGGTAGCCATTATTCCGTGCCATTTACCCTGCAAAAATATATACACTCGTACTCTTATAAACTCTAAGCAATTTCTCTAAACTTGCACTTAGCTGTGAAGTCTGCTGCTTCTATTTGAGATTTGAAGAAAGCTTGTCTACTTTTTCCGAGTATATCACTCCTAATAAAAGATACTACCTGTGCCTATAAGTGTTTTCTTGACTAACTCCTCAGATTATCGCACCTACAAAAAAATGTGCCACTAGGCTGATATTTTAAGGTCTCAAATGGCATACAGATGCTTGCTCGTTTTGAAAAATAGTTTTCTACTACAATATTGGGTTTATAACTCTATTGGTAACAGTTATAATCATTTCAAGCTCTTCAGGTAGTAAAGCACCAAACAGATTGCTCTGCATCCTCCCATTTTTGGTTGGGAGGACACTCACATCAAGTAATAACAGGATGTGAAAACCTGATGTGAATGACATGAAATAACCCTATTATTTAAAATATAAGAAAATCTACTACCAGTCTCAAACAGCACAGATGAAAAGAGAAGGTCAGTGACCTGAATGTGTCCATTTACAGAACGATCTATACTTTGTATTCACAGATTTAATTTTTGACCTTTGTTATACTGTGTCACCGATGCCATCAACATCACCGCGCAAACACAGACTACAGAAGCAGAGGCCTATTGGAGTACTTTGGACAAATGGAGAACTGAAGGCTGAAAACACAAAAAGCACAGTGGCACTAGAAGTTAAATCTGCTGCAGAGTGAGGGAGACCACCAGGAGCTGCTAGAAAAACCTCACAGGATTCGAGGAAGAGACAAAAAGATGGGAGAGTTTTGTACTGCAACATATTACAGAATCACAGAATGATATGGGGTCACAGAATGAGGGGACCTCTGGAGATCGTAGAGTCCAACTTCCCTGCCAAATCAGGCCCACCTAGAGAAGGTTGCACAGGAACATGTCCAGGTGCGTTTTGAATATCTCCAGAGATGGAGACTCCACTGCCTCTCTGGGAAGCCTCTTCCAGGGCTCTGCCACCCTCAAAGGAAAGAAGTTCCTCCTCATGTTTAGATGATGGAACTTCCTGTGTTGAAGTTTGTGCCCATTTCCTCTTGTCCTGTCCCTGGGCACCACTGAAAAAAGCCTGGTCCCATCCTCCTGACACCCACCCTTTAAGTATTTATAGGCGTTGATCAGATCCCATATGATGTACAGGAAAAGAATTAATGAAATAATGGTGATGAACTTGGCCATTGGACTCACAGGATGGGAAGGTTTAGCATCTGCAAATGATTTTCTCTCTGGTTTACTTAGTAAAACATAAGTATGTTCAGAAAATGTATCATTGGGGAAAAACCCCTCAGCTGCTGTAACCTGTGAGCTAACTCAGGTAGAAAAATAGAGACTGGTCTGTGGCTCAAAACCTCCACAGCAACAGGCGTATCTGCTGCTTTTTTTAATGCTAGTTGGAAAATGGAAGGGGCAACATTTTATTTAGAGAAAGCAGTCATGTCTGATTATACAGTAATACTAGTTTAAAGCTCAAACAGGCATGGATTTTCCCTAACTGTGAAAACAACTCTTTAAGTCATTAACTTCTGCTGCTCCTCAAGAAAAAGGTATATTTAAAATAATTTCAAATCTGCATGGCCACCCATTGTAAAAATTATTGCTGATTTTTGTAAAATAAAAATAATTCAAGGTCTGCTTTTTCTGTGGGCAAAGGCCAGTTGGAGGAACAGGAAAGGTTTTATGATATATTCCATTCTTCTTTATTACTGGCTGTTGCTGTGATGCTGTGGAGTCAGCCAAGAGATGGATCAATGAATATCTTCTTTACCCTTCCCATTTTATCCTTCCCAGTGGTACAAGGTGGCTGCTAAACCATGTAATGGAAAAGAGGACTGGAAGAGTGATTTCTGTACCCATCATGGATGGAACTGGAATTATGGTTCTTGGAGCAGCACCTCTCAAAGCATTACATTTTCCCAGTCTCATTTGTTCATTAATTCAGTAGTCTCTCACCAGGGCAGTACTAAAATCCATACAGAAAGGATCCATCTAGCAAACTGCAGATTGCTGTACAGGCAGGAATTACTCCCTTCAGGCCCCTGGCAGGTGATAAGCACATGCCCTTGAGCATGAGATTTTTTTTTTGCAAATCCCTTTTGCATTATGCAAATCTCTAGAACCGATCCGAACATTTTCTGCATAACGGCGTTGTCTTCTGCCACCTGTTTGCCAAGGCCTTAGGAGTCACTGGAAAAATCTCAAACTCCAAACTCAATTTCCAAAGCTGTCCCAGCAGAACAATGCTTAGTATTTACACGCCATCACTTTTATCTGGCAAACTGCTTCACAGAAGTAAATTTGGTTCTTAGAAGAGAAAATGGATGGGCAGTAAAACTACAGGGCCAAAATCTTCCACTGGATCAGATGAGAGCACAGCACATGCCTCGATTCCCACCACAGGGCTCTATCCACTTGATCATCCCATTTGCTTAAGAAACCGAAGTATTATTAGAAAGAGCGGCATCGAGACTGAAAAGAAAGCAAATGAAACCAACCTACCCCTCACACCTTGATGTTTAATGGGAAACCGTAATGAATAGATGTGTTGTGTGAAAGGTCTAATAAAACCCGCCTTCATCTCAAAAGGGACTAGAACTTGAGTGAAATGAACACTAATAATACCAGTTTATCGGCTATTCTCTAAAATCCTATTTATAAGCCTATGGATGCTAATTAACTGTCTGGCGATGTCAAGCAGAATTGTACATTATTCCCAACTGAAAGAGCATGGAAAGTGTTAAAGAAGACGCCGCTGATTAATGTCTAAGCCAGGTGTTTTGTATACCCAGACTCTTCCTGTGTGACAACTTTTTCCCATTATTTTGCCTTTTTGTGTAAGACTCCTGCGAACTTTCTCAATAGCCATTTTTGTCCTTTCTTAAAAGACCCCAACTTGGCAGCAGTACAGCGAGCCTCTGAGATTGTCCCAGAGCCTGAACTTGACAGAAATCAAGCAGAAGCCACTATGAATAATCAAGTGGAATGAGTGCATTTATGATTGACCTTTGAAAAAAAAGATATTATCAGTTAACAGTGGTGAAAAAGATTCTGGCCTTTTTGAAAAGACTCACGGGTAGAAAAGTTCACTGTGAGAAAGGCATATGTATTTACAAGCAGCATGGCAGGAATGTATAGCTACAACGTAGGATTGATGGAGTAGGCTTAGAAACGGTCTGTGAGACACTTGGAAGGAGATGGAGATGCACACAGCTGGCTCCAGCCAGGTCAGCTCTGGAAATGCAAAAGCCACATAGATACAAAAGGGATGCTGCCTCGTAGCTACCTTCCCATGGTGTGTCCCTGAGCTAAAAAGCAAGCCTTGGCTCTTTAGGGTTGCTGAGGACTAAAGAGACTTACCAGCACAGACAAGTGCCATCACAGAACGCTGCTCCACAACTGAATTAAACCCTCAGGCTTTTCAGGTCTCCAGAGAAGCACAGACCGGGCTGAGATGCAGATTTTTCAAGGTGTGCCTACATACGTTGCTGGATAAGGGCTTGGGAGGGAGGTGGGTTTCTGAAATTCTCAGTTCAAGATCTACCACAGTGGATTCCCCATTCCTGGAGGTGTTCAAGACTAGGCTGGATAGGGCTTTGAGCAACCTGGTCTGGTGGGAGGTGTCCCTGCCCATGACAGGAGGATTTGAACTCGATCTTTAAGGTCCCTTCCAACCTGAACCCTTCTATAATTCTATGATTCTATCAAGTGTGAGCATCTGAGCTTTGCTTGCCATGTGCAAAATGTATATGATGTCTCCACAGAGCTGATTACCTGGGGTCATTTTCCACATGGACCAATCTTATTGATTTTAATTTAATTACTAATAGCATAAGGCACTATTTAATGAGACCTAGAGAAAGAGAGTGTTGGAAAACACTGTGTCCCAGATCATGGTGGCTGTGTTCATGCAGAGGTATGTTTACTCCTTAAAAAACCCCACTGAAATCAATGTGCATCCCTTTTTGCCCAGTCTGATTAAGAGAAAAGAAAAAAAAAAGGCTTCTTAGGATGAGAAAAGTTGCATAGAAGTATGGCCTTATTTTTAAACTCTTTCTTATAAATGTATTAAACCCTACATCATTCTTCAGGGGAGATGAAGCACACCAGTGCTCGACATGACTATAGGTTACAATCACCCATGTCATTTTGGCAGATAAATGGCTTTTCCATGGTGTATCCTAGACGGCCAAAATATCAGGAGGATAATTTGTCTCTAAATTATGGCTGTTAGTAATTAATCCTCTTTTGCTCTGGACTTGAATGACCTTTATAAAGAAGCAGTTTAAATTAAAAGAAAAAAAAAAGGAAAAATAGGGGAAGAAACAAACTATCCCTCCAAGAACAAATATACTTTTGTTTCAAACTTGCAGTAAGAACTACAAAAAGACCAAAAAAAATATTAAATGCATCAAACTCAAAATATAACCCAGAAGATGTATTCTAACCGACTTCTGCTGTATTTGAGGATAAAAAAAACTTTCCCGTAAGGGCAGTGGGAAGCCTGTGACCTATCCAAGACTTGCTAAAGCCAGGTCATCTCTGTGATAAACTGCTCGGTCCTGCATTTTCATCTTGAAAAGTTTCCTGATGAAGTGAGAAAGAAAATGTCCGGCCTCTGTAGATATGGTGTTTCTTAAAACCTTGATCAAAATCAAATGTCTCCCTCCCTTTATTAGGAGCGCTAAGCAGAAGCAGCTGTGCTAGGGACATATACGCTGTCAGTGTGACCTTCAGAGCTGGTACCTGCTCACTGGTAATTACATAGCGATAGCTGTTGATCATATAGAAAGTGAATCCAACACCTTGTAGGAAATACCTTTGAGGAAACACAGTCATGATGAAATGCTGCCCCGCTTGATTTCTGTGAGTGAGCGCTAGCATTCATAAAAATAAACGACTGCCCTGACAGATAAGAAACAGACATTGGGTTTGTGCAGATTTTGTGCAGACTGTTTCAGGTGAGACATCTCTGCCTGTTTGGGTGATTGTCTTACTTGCACATTTTTGGCTCGGGCCTTTCCTTTTGTTAAAAAGGAGAGGAGAGACCCTTCTGAAGCTGCCCCAAATGTGTGGAGATGGGCAACCTGTTAATGTAGTTTTTAAAAAAAGATGTAGAATAAACAACATGATTTCTGCTAAAGCCATCCCTGCGTTTGATCTGCCTTGGTTTTTTGGTGGTAGGCAATTTGGGGAAGTGAACAAGGCAAAGAACAGGGGCCTGATGAGTCTGGCTGGGAAGGTTAAGTAGGGAAAACCCTTTTTTGCAATATTTATTTTTTCTCATCTGAAAATCTGGGAGCTTATCTAAAGAACAGTGGCGACTTCTTTCTCAGATGCAGCAATCTCTTCCGTCTCAGATTCGTTATATGTGATTTTAGGCTCTAATTGAGACTGCCTTATCTATGTTATTCTTAGAAACCAGAAGTTAATCCATAAGAGCTACAAGTTTATCTTTCTGCTTTCTAGCCACATCTCAACTCAAAAAAGCCCATGCCATCACCCTGCTCTGTCTCATTTATCAAAATAATATGGCAGCTAATCCTTCTGGAAGAGCACAGTGTGAGATATGCAGGGCAGGACACCCATGTTCCCAGGGCTCTTTTGGGGAGTGGGGAGCCTGGGTGCCCATACCTCATCCCTGTGGTGCCCAGGAGGTTTGGTTGGGTGGTTGGGACAGCTGAATGCTAACGCAGCATGATGGGAGAGAAAACAACCTGGTAGAATCTGAACCTCCTGCAGATCCCCATCTGAAAGCCTGTGGCTGGGGAGGATGACCAGAAATGATCACCTCTCCTTGGGGATTCAGAAGGCGAAGGTGTTCTCCTTTAGTCCATCACCATCCCATCATACCCTGTCCTGTTTTCTGAATGAATCAAATCATCAGTTTTCAGAGTTGTCAGCTCAGCAGCAGTTGCCTCCATTTACTGCACAGGGAAAGCCTGTCCTGCTTCTCTCCCAATATCCAGCGTATTCAAACCCGAGTCAAATGTCCACATGGTAAATATTAGGTGTAAAGGAGAACCAAGACCTGTGTTTATTTGCAGAACAGGTGAGGTTTGCTATTAGGGTTAAATGAGGGAATGGGATGTTTGAAGGAAAATGTTTAAACAGTTCTGGTTCAGTGAGTGCAGATTCCTGGTAAGCACTGTAACAGAGCGGGATAAAGGGTGCTGGAAAGTTAATTGCTTGGCCAGGTTTAGGTACAACTGTGACCCCCAAACCTGTTTGGTTTTCTGAGTATGAATATGAAGTGAAGCAAGTTTCCCACTTTCTTAAAGATTCTAGTCACTTCTGAATTTTCTCATACAGACTTCTTCTTTGTTTTAGGTCGTGATGAAGCAACAAAGCCAAACAGCTCATAGGGATGTGAATGTATACACCTATACATCCAAAGCTTGGGTCAGGTCTCCAAGTATGAAAGGACCAATTCAAATACATCAAACCAATTTACTGCCAACACTCAGGGTTTTCCAATTTAATCATGTCACAGAATGTGATATTCTAGTCTTCAGCCAAACCTATCAAAATACATTGTGGTGACCCATTGAAGGAGTGGGGTCGTCTAGAGAAATGGTCAAAAAGCTTGTGTCGGGGAAACTGCTCTGTTGGCATGGTGGGGAATATGTGAACTTCAACGTAAGCCAAGTCCTGAAGCACAAAAAGTGTTTTAAGATCAGTGAGTTGGACAATGTTGTTGATCCCTCGAGCAAAGAGGAAAGGTTCGAAAGAGCAACCACTATATGAACGGCCCAAACATGAGTACTTAGCTGATGGTTCACAGAATCAGAGGCATTAGGAATGGAAAAGACCTACAGGGTGAACTGTGATTATTCTGCTTCAGTGCTCTGTCCTGTGCTTCAAACTGGACACAGATTTCTCGGACCCAAAAGTAGATTTTAATATGTGTCTTGTACAATCATTTTGATTTAGGGTCCTGAGTCAGTCTCTTGTAGGGGGAATATTAAACTGCAAAGCATGAACAGGGATTTAAATAACAAGAAGGGCTTTTTGGTCTGGTTTTTTTTTTGTTTGTTCCCTCATGCCTTGCCTTGCCTACCCTTCCTGCTTTTATTTTTTTCTTTTTAATAGGTTTTGAACACCAGCATGCATTAAACTATCTGCAAGGCCAAGCAAATGCTCTCTTCCCGAAGGGACACATTTTCTTTCCATGGTGTTTGAAACAAGTACGTACAATTCAGGGATTTACACCAAACAAAAATCTGCTAAACAAAACTAGCTGTTCCACCAGCTGAATGCGGAGTGCAGATCCTTTACCTCAGGACATGATTTTTAGTAGTAGAAATAGTGAGGTATGTAAAAAAAAGGTGAGATCTTACAAGAACAGGAAATTACTCCAAGTCATCCTTATGGAATCAGGGACAGAGGGGAGGAAGGAAGTATAGGAAGGAATTTTCTGAGAAATTTCAGCTAGTGGCCACGTGTGGCACTGATAGGCTCAATATGTGGCTATATTATACACACTGATTTACACAACCTGCAGGAGAACTTAGGGCTGAAACAGAGCAGGAGAACAGTACCTATCCCAGCATTTTCTTGTATGGCATTTCAAGGCATCCAACTTGCACAATTAGAGAGAAATTTCAAGAGAAGCCATCTCTGTACGTGAAACAGTGCCAGCAATTTATTCACAAGAGGTCCAGTGTTGTTTTATTGCCTTTCAGAAATCCCATGAAGCGAGCTGTCATTTTGATTGTGGAGACCGACCTCTGATCAAAGTTTCCCTCAGCTTTCCTCCTTTTTTTGACAAGTGCCCAGTCTCTGCGTGCTGGGCTTCAACCTTTCTTCCAACTCTATTACTTTATGTAAAAGTTTGCAGACAGCAGGAAGAAGGCAAACTGCAGCCTTCTCGACTGGCAGCAGTTCAAGACTCTGGGAAATGAAGAGCACAAGACAGGAGCACAAGTACCATGCTGGAGAGTCAGCCTAAATGAATAGCTGTCCTAGCTGCACGCTTGAAGCAGAAAGAAATGAAGTAAAATCCGAAAACAGAACACAGACATTTTTTATGATGAAGGTGATGAAGCACTAGAGCAGGCTTCCCAGAGAGATGGTGGATGCCCCACCCCTGGAAACATTCAAGGTCAGGTTGGACTGTGCTCTGAGCCACCTAATCTAGTTGAAGATGTCCCTGCTCATGGCAGGGGGGTTGGACTAGATGGCCTTTAAAGGTCCCTTCCAACCCAAACTATTCTATGATTTCCACATTTCTCAAGATCCTGACTGTGTTATGGTAGCTGCATTCTTCCTGCCGAGTGTGCTCTCTTTCCTTCTTAGACTGGCTTAAACCTGCTTTGCTTCTTAAACAGACTGATATTGCAAGTGGATCCTAAGGCTGAGCACTCTCCTCGTTCTTCATGTGACCAAGAATGCCAGTGGTCTCCTGGGGTGCGTTAAAAAGAGCAGGTTGAGGTAGGTGGTCCTCCCCCTCTACTCTGCCCTGGTACATGTGGAGTACTATGTCCAGTTCTGGGTGCCCCCAGTTGAAGAGAGACAGGGAACTACTGGAGAGAGTCCAGTGGAGGCTGCAAAGATGATCAGGGGACTGGAGCACCTCTCTCATGAGGAAAGGCTGAGAGACCTGGGTCTGTTAAGCCTGGAGAAGACTCAGAGGGGATCTCACCAATGCTTATAAATATCTAAAGGACGAGTGTCAGGAGGATGGGGCCAGTCTTTTTTCAGTGGTGCCCAGTGACAGGACAAGGGGCAACAGGCACAAGCTGGAGCACAGGAAGTTTCATCTCAACATGAGGAAAAACTTCTTTATTTTGGAGGTGGCAGAGCACTGGAAGAGGCTGCCCAGAGAGGGTTTGGAGTCTCCTGCTCTGGAGGTATTCCAAACCTACCTGGATGCTTTCCTGGTGAACCTGCTCTGGGTGGACCTGCTCTGGCAGGGGGGATGGACTAGATGATCTCCAGAGGTCCCTTCCAACCCCTACAATTCTGTGATTCTGTGATTCTCAGGCTAAATATGTCAATAAATACATTGACACAGTCTTTGCAGTAAGACCTGGGCTTGATCTGTCCATGCACCAAACCCATCAGAAGCAGTTTAGTCATGGCCCTCTGTTTTATAGTGGTTTAACTGTTTAACTGGGGTTGAGGTAGGCTGTGCGACAAGCCACTGTAATGTATTTACTATCTCTGAACCCGTTTAGAGTTTCTTTGGATTGGAGCCCTTTGAGTGGGAGACAGACTTGGAAAAGATACTAATTAGAAACTTGCTAAACAACCTAACAGATGACAAATGTCTCCAGCATTGAAAACTAGAGGTGAAAAAGACCATTTGCGTCTTGTTTACCTCTTCCTACCTAAGATTGGCTGTGGTTCTATCCTCATATATTTTCATGTACTTTACTCTGATAGGCATTAAATTACTCAAGTGATAAGGTCTATACACAGTGCAATATGCTGTACAGTAATTGCAGTATTTTTTGAATGAACATTTATATTCTAGATAGCCTGATAATAAGACTATTAACGATCTTGCTGAGGGGGTAGAAGACTACTCATTTTTTATCAGGCTGGCCTTTAGTCAGATGGAACTTGTCATTAACAAAAGCAACGGAATGCTGTACTCAAGGTACTTAGATACTACCCTAAAAGAAAGTATCTATCCAAATGCTCCTGAAATGTACATCAAAAGATGTTTCTGTCACTGTGGTTAATTTCTAACAAAGGCTGGACTGACTGCTGCAAAAGTTCATCTCGCCTCAAAAATTATCTGCATAAAAGTCAACCTTCAGGGGAGCAGCAGATGATATGGTTGGATCAAGAGTATTAAAAAAATATGAATAAGGTCTATCCAACTATTTTCTTCTATTTCAGTAGTAGTCACATTTCAGCCATACTGGCCAACTAGTAGAGATTTTTACAGTTGGTTGCTGTTCTTTGATGCTCTGATGAGAATCGTAAAAGTGACTTTAAGATAATTCAGGCTTCAAACCTTTTCTGAGAACTTGCTCTAATTCTGATGACTGTGTGCTGCAGGCTAATGCCTTTCATGAAGTAGGCAGTTATATCTGAGGGGGGAATCAACCCAAAAAAAGAAATCCAAGTTGCCCTGTGTCTTCAGGCAAGTTGCATAATATTCAATCCATAGCCTTGGAAGTGCTCTTCCAACTTTCTAATTTCAGGTATTTGGCACTCAGCCTGAACTCACGCCAGTGATTATTTGCATCACTTTCCAACCTGCAGCACTCTGGGTCTGTTATCTGAGTTACTGTCACTACCTCTGCGAAGAGCACTGAGACCCATATGGCTGGGTTTACTGCTTGGTGGAATTAAATAAGCAGCACGACATCCACAAAGTCACTATTTTTTTTTTTCAGAAAGATCTTAATGATTCTCATGCACTTCGTATCCAGTCCAACCGATCCAGATTTCCCTCCCCGTTAAGCAGTTTTCCCATTACTGAATATATTCTGCACGTACTGAGCCTTTTTCCTTGGCAGATCTCTGAGCTGATCCCCGTGCAGCCTAACCCCTAGAATATGTCCTATGTGCTTGCTGAATTTTTCATGAATCCCACATTAAATCTACAGGCTTTGAGGTGCACTGGGGACCTGGCATATTTACCCTTCCAGATCAGCACCACCGTTATCTTTCTGAAGGAAGCACAGAAGCACCTTTGTTTTCCAAAATACGTGTGGGCAAAGGAAAGACCATGGTCCTCACCGGTCACTCAGTTGCCACATCATCATTCTCTCCAAGTGCATTCCTTATGCCATTTATTAGCATTGCTAATACCAAGCACCTCATTTTTATGCCGTTAGCAGCGATTGTGAAAGCCATACTGAACTTTCTAATCCATTTATCTATTAATTTATTATCTAATTAAGGCTCACAATGACAGTGCTATTTGTTTAAAAATGCCTTCAAACTAAACCAATACAAAACACAGAAGCATTCAAATCAATTAGAATGGTACTTGCTAATGTTTTCCTTAATCAGTTGGTAACCGTTCTGCTACCGTTTAAAGGAAGGCAAAAATTCATTTTAACTTCATCATAATCGTGTGACCTACTTGCACGGTGCCAAACTGATACAAATGGATGCTACTGTCATGTCATAAGGGCATGGAATAGTACCAGCCATGAATTTTGCAAGAGCCATCATAGGAATGAGGCTTTTTTGCATAAAAGGGCCCTAGAACATTAGTTTAAATGCAGTCACTGAAAGGCAGGCAGGCAAAACGGAGATTTCTGAAGAGTTTATTAAAGTTTACATCACACCTCGTGCTGCATCTTTGTGATTTATTTTTTTTTTTTTTGTCCCAGGGGTTGTGTTTTTCACACAACAGCAGCAGAGTCTGGTCTTCCTATGTTGCTTGAGCAAAACTTGACCTCATTCTTTAGACACTTTCTGCCACGGCATCGACACAGAGGAAATCCTGCATAACGCCTTCATGCCATTTGCTTCGGCCACTGACTTCTAAAGTGGTTGCCCCTCTTGTTTGGCCGCAAAAGCTGCAGGTGCAGCACATCCAAACCAGGTGCGGGTGTTACCCCCTGATCTACCTTCCCGAGACTGTGAGAGACCAAACCTGATGTTAATTGCTCACCGTTGCAGAGGATTTCTGGGGCACAGCTGGAAGAGAGCTCTGCTCCTTCACCTCTTTCCCTGCCCCCAGAGCTTGCGGTCGTAACAGCGCACATTATCACGCTGGAGAGAGTTGCTCCATTTGGTTATTTAGAAATATTTTAAGAGCATCTTTCAAAGCCCATGGTAATGCACATTGACACCGAGGGCTGAAAAGCAAATCCCTGTGGACTCAATCTGTCCTGTTCAGCCTGGAAATGCATGGAGGGACTTTCATTCAGTCTCAAGATTTGTGTTTGAACATGAATAAGGATAACCACTGCTATTTTTCCCCTCCTTCACAAAGCATAGCTTCCCCTCTGCTAGTTATTTATAGTACTGCATAAGATATTTTTAAGATAAGGAAAGGCAGAAGAAGCCAGATTGAAGATACATATAGCTGTAGTTTCTTTAAGAATGCCTAAATAATGTTTCTTAAACAATTTACTTCTTGGAAGTTCTCTTTTCTTTCTAATACTAAACAGGTAGCCAAAAGCAAATGAAATGTAATAAACAGGGTATTTGTACTCACTACAAGCCAACAGTCATATTATCTGAGTTTTAAAACTCCAGCTCTGCAGTGACTGAAATGACACAGCTGTACCTGGGATGGAAATCACTCACTTTGCCTGAATTTTACGCAGCCCTTTAAAAACCAAAGAAATAAATCTGAAGAGACTTCTTTTGCTTTGCAAGGGAAAAGAAGGGAGCGGGAGAGAGCTCTCAGGATCTGACCTTGCTTCTTCTGAAGTCCAGAGGAGACCGTATCTGTGAGCTTCAAACCCTCGCTGCCTTCCAGCACAAGTGTCAGCCCACGGGCTTGCAAGCTGGGTTTCAAGTGACAGTTAAGCCACCTGAAGAGTTGCTCTGCTTTATCAGTTCAGTGGGGATTTGTTTGATCAGGTTTACTGGATGATGTCTTCCTGAGTGACAGCCGTGGGTCTGAGTAGCAGATGTGTGCTCAATAAAGCATGTTCCACTCCCAGAGCTTATTTCTTTCCTTTTGTGTCTTATTTACCTTGGCTGACATTCTGACACTCAATTAGTCTTAATATTGGAAATGTTTTCTGGATTAGAGATTTCTGTTTAATAAAGCCTGGGAGGAAGTGCTCGGTCTGATTAGTGATGCCTGACTCAAAGGAAAATAAACTCCCCCAACAGCCTACTGACAGCCAACCTCAAATCCTGAATAATGCTGAAGGGGGGCGGGCTGGGAGAGGAAACCACCACCACCAAGGACTGGGATCTATTACCATCCAACTCTCGGAACAGGGACCATGTAGGAAACCCTTTACTCGTGGGATGACTGATGGCACACATGAGCAGCCTGAAGGTCTTCACCAAAGGGGTTATCAAGCATTGGAACAGGCTGCCCAAGGAAGTGGTGGAATCACCATCCCTGGAGGTATTTAAAAGACAAGCAGACATGGTGCTGAGGGACATGGTTTAGTGGTGGACTTGGCAGTGCTAGGTTAACAGTTGGACTTGATGATCTTAAAGGTCTTTTCCAACCTAAACAATTCTATGATTTACAAGGTGAAGCTGCACTGTAAGTTTTGGTAGCGGAAGAGGCTGTGCCAAGCTGTGGCCGAGCTCTCCCTGAGTCCTGTTTCTGCATCATGGTTCACTGTCTCTGTTGGCTGCAGGGATGCTCTCTGTGGGATGGTGGTGGTGCTCACTGCATTGCTGAAATAGGTCAGCTCAAAATCAGGCGAAAAATAAAAATGTAACTATTATTCTATCCCTTAGAATCTTTTCACCCAAAGGGAACTTAGCAGGAGCATTGCTGCCCTCAGAAGAGAGATCTCTGCTAAAGCTCTCAATCATCATGGTGGATGAG
This sequence comes from Limnodromus scolopaceus, assembly GCA_028565335.1. Classification (NCBI taxonomy): domain Eukaryota; kingdom Metazoa; phylum Chordata; class Aves; order Charadriiformes; family Scolopacidae; genus Limnodromus; species Limnodromus scolopaceus. Next base: position 205,807,552 of record JAOXNO010000001.1, read on the forward strand.
AAGCTCAACATGAGTCGGCAATGTGTGCTGGTAGCTCAAAAAGCTAACTGTATCCTGGGCTGCATCAAAAAAAGTGTGTCCAGCAGGTCCAGAGAGGAGATTCTACCCCTCTACTCTGCTCTCCTGAGACCCCACCTGGAGTACTGTGTCCAGCTTTGGAGTCCTCAACACAGAAAGGACATGGACCTGTGGGAATGAGTCCAGCGAAGGGCCACAAAGATGGCTGGGGCACCTCTCCTATGAGGAAAGGCTGAGAGAGCTGGGGTTGTTCAGCCTGGAGAAGAGAAGGCCCCAGGGAGACCTTATAGCGGCCTTCTAGTACCTAAAGAGGGCCTACAGGAGAGATGGGGAGGGACTCTATCAGGGAGTGGAGTCATATGATGAGGGGGAACGGTTTTAAACTGAAAGAAGGGAGATTTAGATGAGATATTAGGAAGAAATTCTTTCCTATGAGGATGGTGAGACACTGGAACAGTCTGCCTAGAGACACTGTGGCTGCCCATCCCTGGAGGTGTTTGCCAGGTTGGACAGGGCTCTGAGCAACCTGGTCTAGTGAGAGGTGTCCCTCCCCATAGCAGGGGCATTGGAAGTAGATGATCTTTAGGGTCCATCCAACCCAAACCATTCTATGATACTATGATTCTTTTATTCAATTCTATGATCAGAAGAAGAGGAAGAATTGCTGCTGGCCTAGTAGGCAGGGCCTGGCAACACCACCACAAACAGAAATGGCAGGACAAAGTTCAAGGACAGCAGTTCGTGAAGGGAGCTGAAATACTGTCTGAAGGGATGGCTAGAGAAGAGCCCGGGGTAAATGATGACCGAGAGCTCATGCTAGAAAGAGAAGGATCTCTCCATGAAATGAAGGGTCATCAGGAGGCCAGACACCAGGAACTGAACTTTTTTGGGAACTGGGCTGCCTGCAGACCAGGGTCCACGTAGAGATGGACCTTGTGGGTTCTGGTACAACTCAGTCATTCTGTGGTACAGTCAACAGCATTGGCCTTGTCTCTCTGGCTCTTACAGCTAACGTACAGAAGGCAGCGGGTGGGTGCAGACAGAAGTCCTCTCCCCTGTGTAGCCACACCATTCCCTTGGATCATACTCTCTGACCCCATAATTGTACTATATGGGGAGGTTACTCACGTGGACCAAACTCAAATGCATGTGTCTATACTACAATTTAACATCTGGAAAATGAAGAGCAGAGGACATGCCAGCATCCTGTGAACTCAAAGGGTTGACCATGACCAGGCCCATGGCTGTGCTTGCAGGTTTGTGGTCAATACAGCATGGGGGATTACTTCTGTGGGGAGCCTTAGGGATTAGAGGTTTCCAGCTCTGAATATTTTTTTGCAGAAACTTAACGGTAGCGAAATGCAAACTTACTTGGGGAAGAGGAATATGGGGGGTCAAGCTCTGCTTTCCAATTCAGTAAAGTAAAATAAGTTTACAGCCGCATTTAAATTTAATAATAATAATATAATAATACTTTAATTAATTTAATAATAGGCTGGGGAAAGGATTGGTTGAAGATTTGCAAATAAATAATTGCAGTGGCACATCCTGCCTATATTATGATCAGTCTGAGGATTTATCGATACACAATAGCACATCTGTCGATACACAGTTGCGACATCTATATCAATATCTTCCTATATCAATGTATTGGGTGAGGGGATTATGGGAGAATCCTTTTCTAATATTGCTGGGGGGTAATTGCTGACAAAGAAATCACTGACATTTAAATGGAGTTTCTATACTGCAGATAATTCCAGGAATGCGCTATAAGAAAAGTAAAAATCTCCTGTTGTTCAGTTTTCGATTTTCAATTAATTTTATAATGCAAGTGGTGCTGTGCTCTAGAGAAGCTGACATAAAAACAGGTTATTGTGGAAAGTTCCTACAAAATGTTCAGCTGGTATTGTTAATTCTGTTTTAAAACAACTATCTCCCTACGCAATTATATTTCAATAAGCAAAAGGTTATCTCTGTTGTAAAGGCACATAACGGAGAAAACACTCGAACTGTTGCACTGTTGTCTCTGGAATTTATATCCTCCAGCGTGACTATGTTCTCAATTACAGCAGAACAAATGTATTAAACATCATTCAGATAGGAACATCATCCAGTAGCTGTGTATTTCTGAAAAGTTTTTAGATCCCAAGGAAAGAAGACTTTTTTCCACCTACTTTATGCACAGTTTAGGAAAGCAAAATAGAAACTGAATAGAAACAGCTGCAAAAGGATAGGAAAAATCTCCATGCTATGACCCAGAAGGGGAACCCAGGATTTCTATTTACTGGAATTGTTATTGGTGTTGTTACAGTATCATCCACAGTGCACCAAAACCCTTTTAGCGTGAACTTGTGCAAGTCACCAGTCACCTATGATTCACTTGCCTCATCTATAAAGTGGAAATAAATGTCCTTCCCCACAGCTGGGTCTTGTAAAGACACATTTGCAGGATTGGAACGCCAGTATAAACCGGTTTCTTATTCAGGGCTTTATAAACCGTAATGAAAAAAGGCTGAGTAATCACCAACAACGTTGATGTCTTATCTGAGATTCCCCTGGAGATCCTTCTAGTCACGGGAAAGTGACAAATTATTTTTCTTGTGTTTCTAATAGAGTCAAAATGAGCACGGCTCTTTGTAATAGTCAGTTCCTTAACAAGCCCTTAAACTTTCATTATGTCTTGCTCTGCCGAAATATTTTTGCTGCAGAACCAGACATCAAAGATATAATATAGCTCTGGACACTGGGGCTACTTCACCAACTTCTGCTCTTAGGTTATCTGTAAGAGAGGAACATATTGTTTTGGTTTTATGAGATCCTGTAAAAGGAAAGCTGGTACTTAGAAAAAATGAAATGCTGCAAGCAATATATTGGCTGGATTAAGTTCACCTCCAGTACTTATAATTTCAAGGAATCTCTACCAACTTTCAGGATAAACACATTGTGGCTGTTCTCACGTGGAAAGTAAAAGAGGGTGCAAGCTCTGGTTCACGTGAAGTAAAAATATTTGTTGGTTCTGACCCATCTCACTGAAATACTGGGTCCAGTTCTGGACTCCCTGGTTCAAGAAGGAGAGGGAGCTGCTGGAGAGGGTACAGCAGAGAGCTATGAAGATGATGGGGGGGGAGGGGGATCATGTCTCTTAGGAGGAAAGGGTGAGGGACTTGGGTCTTTTTAGTCTGGAGAAGAGAAGACTGAGGGGGGATCTGATCAATGCCTATAAATACTTAAAG
>JAOXNO010000001.1:205810902-205828832 GCA_028565335.1 Limnodromus scolopaceus
TCTTTCCTTTGAGGGTGGCAGAGCCCTGGAAGAGGCTGCCCAGAGAGGTGGTGGAGTCTCCTGCTCTGGAGACATTCAGAACCCACCTGGACATGTTCCTGTGCAACCTGCTCTGGGTGGACCTGCTCTGGCATGGGGTTGGACTAGATGATCTCAAGAGGTCCCTCCCAACCCTTACCATTCTGTGATTTTGTCTGTGATTCTTTAATAACACCTGCAGATAGCTGACCTTATTCTGAAAGTTGGTAGCCAGTATCTTGTTAACAAAAGGCAACTGCACACAATCCCTAAAGCAATTTTCACCAAACTGCTTGGTTGTGCAGAGGAAGACAGCACAGTACTTAGTTTTGCTTAGTTTAGAATCAGAGGAAAAATTAAAACCTGCTGGTTATTACCTTTTGTGGGGATGCATTCAGAAATGCTGCTCTGGCAAACAAGCGTCTGCTTGAGCTGGAAGGAAAAATGGATTGATGTGTGTCTCATCTCACACCCCGCTAACACTACAGATGGTCACTGACCAGCAGTGAAAGAGGGAGACTTGGAAGTGACAAAGACATGCGTTTCCTTGGAGCAGAGAATCAATAAGAGGCGGAAAACAAGGCAGCAGAGAAAACAAGAAAGAGAAAGAAAGAAGAAGAAAAGAAAACTACAGTTGACATAATTCAAATTCTGGGAGGGTAGGCTGATTTGAAAAGTTATGTGAGTTTAATCGGAAGTAGGTCTATACTTTGATAATTAATCACAGACACTAAGTTTTGGTCCATGCACCCAGTATTTAATTTTTGTTTTGGTACGTTTTGAGAGAGTGGAGGGAGGGAGAAGATTATGAGATCTTCAACACAGAACGAGACAAAGTGTTAATGGGAAAGATTACTGCTGTATAATCCTTTGCGAACAGCATAAAGACATTAGATACCTGCACTGCTACTACGCCTGCCTGCAGAGATATGTCATTGCCAGAAATTTAGTTGCTCTTTCTATGGCCTCTGTAGCGGTAAGAAAAATTCAAACTAAAGCTGTTATTCTGTAAGGTCTCCTTGCAAATCCATTGGATTTTGCTCACAGGACCATAAAAATTGCCATGCTGGGTCAGATCAATGGTCCATATAATCCAGTATTCTTTGTCTGACAGTGACTAATACTATATGTTTTGGTACATCACAGGAAAATGTAAGAAACCTTTCATGACCAATTATGGAACAACCTTCACATAGAGGAAGGCTCATCCTAACCTCTGGCAGAAAATAAAGCTTTTTTTGCTTAAAGCCCTGAAGGATTTCTCTTAGCTCCTGTCTAACCTGACCTTGGTTATATTCGCTATTCATATAAATACCTTTTCCTTTTTCAAATCTGATTAAGTTTTAGCTTAACGATATCATGTTGCAGTGAATTTTACAGGTTAAATTGTCTTTAGAAGTATGCCTTTTATCACTTCTAAACTTACTGCCCTTCAGTTGCACTGGATGATTCTTGTTTTGATTTTATGAGTGGGAGTAAATAAGGCTGCCAATTTACCTTCTCTGTAGTACTCAGGGTGTAATATACTCCCATGAAACACCTTTTTATTCATCTTTTCTTTCAACTAACTGTTCCTGCTCTTCTCTCATGTGCCTTTGCATTTTTCCTGACACTTTCTGTGCTGTGGGAGACTTCTTCTACCCTGAAATCCTTCTATTTCTTTAAATATAAAATAATTTATTTATTTAGATCTGTGTTATTCTGCTCCTTTTTATTTAAAAACTCTAATGTCTTTGGCACTGAAATCTGATTTCTGAAGGTCTGACTCAAAATGTGCTGTGCCAGCCACTGCATTCTTATCAAGTGCCTGCCCCCACAGCCAGGTGTGCTGTCAAGCCTTTTGTGCTATTTTTCTTAAATCCAATTTTGATATTCTAGCAATGTGTTTACTTTCATAAGCCCAGTTCTGCACTGATTACAGGATTTCCCTGGTTCGTAGTGACCAATCTATTCTCCCCTGAAATTCTCCAGAATTGAGCCATGTGCTTGACCCTCCAACCTATGTATTTTCACCTCTGATTTTGCCATCTGCATTTCCCCAGACGATGGGTCGGTTGTTCCCTTGTGGTGGGAGATGACTCTGGATTTCCTCCTCAGCTTCCTCTAACTCCTCCCTAACTCTGGCTTTTGTGTCATCTGCCATTGTTGCCCCTTCCCTCTTTGCTGCTTTTCCACATCAATAAAGGGCACATTAAGTAGGGCCCATTAATAGTCCTTTTCCTCAATATCTTCTGTCAAAGACTTTTTTTTAGTCGTACATGTTAAATATAATCAACTGCCTCTTTATACACTTTTTTTGTTACATTCAAAGTAGACTGGAAAAGACCAGCAGAGTGGAAAAGCGTGTTTACATCTGTTCCATCGTGTACATATGACTTATTTGCAATCTTTTATAACACTGTTATAACACCATTTCCTGTTCTAGAAAACTGAATAAGGTTCATTGGTCCATCACTCGGGGTTCTCCGTTTCTTTTTCTTAAAGAAGCAAACAGAAGATGTTCAGCCCTCCAGTCCCCTAAGCCGGAGTTAGAAGCTTCCCTTTCTGTGACCGACATCAGCTCCATTTCCAGTATCAGTCAGAGAGTGAGCACCTCTCTTTTAGCAGAGACATCCAGTGCGCTTGATTTTAGCTGTCTAGCCGCAGCAGCAAGGCACTGTCTGTAATAATAAGAACAGAAATACTGTAGCACCTTTGGAGTGTGAGTTGTTCCCCCAGGCACTTGTTTTGGTGACATAAATCACCCTCTGGAGACACTGATCTTTTTTTGTTGAGTACCAGGACTGCCTAGAGGACCAGCTTGGATCTAATGACTCAGTTCTGCCTGACTCAAGTTGCCTGAGATGGATCCTACACTAAGTGACTTGAGAATGTTTAACATAATGCCTTTTTTTGCAGTCTTCTCTGGCATTCACACTCAACTCTGATGCTATTATTAAATGCATGAAGAACTGCAGGGCTCAGAAGACTGACAATAGGCTATGGAAGCTGTTAAGAAAGGAAACACATTTGTTGCTGTGAGGTTGACCAAGTGCTGGAACAGGTTGTCCAGAGTTTGTGGAGACTCCATCCTTGGAAATATTCAAAAAACATCTGGTCATGGTCCCGTGCATCTGGCTCTGGGTGGCCCTGCTTGAAGCAGGGGCTTGGACCAGACGATTTGCAGAGGTCCCTTCCAACCTCAACCATTCTGTGATTCTGTGATTTTGAATTAAACTCAGTTAGGGATGGCCTGAGCACACTAAATTGGTTTGTGGACTAGTTTGTCAATCCCACAGTAAAAAGATAGGAGTTAAGAACCTGTCAGTTTAGCTCCAGATCTCAGAGCCTTGTTGGCAAAGGTTGTTTGAGTTCTGAGAGCTGCAACCATCCTCCCAGTAATGTCATGGAAGGAAAAAGGCTTTAAAAGCACCATGCTCTACTGTACACAATATGTAGTCAATCAGAGGACTTCACTCTGGGAGTCTCCGCTGGATGCTTCTCAGGAGAACGTTTAGGACCCATTTTCTCTAAAGAACAATGATCGAGTAATGGTGTTTTATATACATATATTCTATATGTGTGTGTATGTGTAAATAAAAAGCTTAGGAAGGTGTTTCATTGACTGTGAATATTAAGTCCCAGTAGTTAGAACCACAGCAAGGAAATTTGTGTTATGTGATGGGATGAGAAAAAACCCTAAGCTGTATGTCTCAGGAGAAATCAATGCACTGTGTCTTTTAATGTCATAAAAAATACCTCCCAACAAGATGTATTCAGAGCAGTATTAGCAGAAAAGCGAGCTTCTAATGGCCTTTATTGATTAAGGCAGAAACAGCAGACAATTCAGAGGATGCTGCTGTTGTATGAAACAATTGGAAGTACCATCACCTTACTGTACTCAAGCAGATTTAGTGAGGATGCCCCAAACTCAATATCCACAGAACTGCCATCGGAATAACCACAGCCCTTTACTTCAGTGAGAAAGTGATTTGCTGAGCTTGAAAGAAACTTCCACACCACCTTCTCTGAAATATTCCTCCTATTTCTCCAAATTTTGTTTTCCTTGAGTGCAAACCCTCCTTTGTCCTTCTCAAAGACTTCCTTAACCATCCTGTTGCCCTCCTTAGCATCCGTCAGAAGTCTGCACGGGGGAATGAGGACAAGAGTCCCCTCGAGGGACAGCAGCCCTAATGACTTATGCCATTCATCAAGAAAAAAATGACTGCTTTGGGGAAGGAATCCGCAGTGACTGTAGGACTGTCTCTAGGAAAGGACACACAGTCAAATGCAGCTGAGTTATGGAGGCCTGATGGCACGCCATCGGTTGTCACTCGAAAGGGTGGGTGCAGGTCCTGTGTGTCTGGAGGGGGACAGTGTTGGATGATGCAGAAGTGCATTCAAAAGTGGCAGATGCTGAGAGGGACAGAAACGCACTCGTGATATCTGCCTCCCTGGCAAATCTGCCCCCGTCTGGAGGCACGTTCCTAATCGTGAGATGGAAAACGTTGCTTCGCAATCCTTTCCTTATGCTACATTCCTCCCTTTTTACAGGGAGTGAGCTAATGTTAACGGTGCCCCAGCTGCACGGCGGCAACTCATCAAAACGGCAGCGATTCAGCGAGGTTTGACTCCGTGCCCGCGTCCTCCGAAAAAAAACAAACCTCATGGTCGGCACAGACCGTGTCGGCGGCCTCTCGACTCGCCGCTCTGCCGCATTATTGAGATGAGAGCCGCTGAGAGCCATGGCCAACGGCATGAAGGGCCCTGCAGCGCGTCTGAACGCCGGCCACACGATGCTGTAAACGGGCCAGGACGGATGTTTTGGACGGGGGCCAGATCACCCTCGACTCCAGCCAAGGAAACCGGTTTGCGACTAGCCCCTTGGTGAATGCACATTTATTGGGTGCAAGATAAATACACCTAAAGCAAACAGAGAGTCGAACAGACAGGCTCTGGGAGCGGTGTGAAGAGGTGACAATAAATAGGGATGATGAAGAGCATTAAAAATAAATAAATAAATAAAAAATCTGCAGCCAGCTGTAAAAATTCCCACTCCCCGGTGGCTATTTTACGGAGAGCTGTTTTTCGCTCGCAAACAATAAATAATGAAGGCAGGTTTTGCAGCAGGGTGAAGGGCGCTGAAGCGGCGTCGGGGGCTGATGGGAAGGAGTAAGGTGCTGAGCATCGCACGGGGCGTGCAGACGGGAAGGGGAGAGCATCGCCGCTCTGCTTGCCGTTCAGAGCGCTGGAATCACCCCAAAGCGATTGAGCCCTTGCCAAGTAATTCACCGCTCTGTGGACAGACTCTGCTTCTTGTTCGTGTTTGCTGATCTGATGCAATTCCTGGTGCTTAGTGGTTTAGCAGAACTCTTCGGGAGACACTCGATTTATCACTGATAAATCACTGATGAAATCTAAAGTTCAGTTATGAAGTGAGGGCTCAGCCACAGCTGTATAAAAGGCTTTCCCCTGGCTTAGAAATACACCGGTGAAGATACTTAACGTGATAACCCTGCACAACCCCTGCACCGTTCAATCCTTGTTGCAGGCTTTTGTTCTTAAGGCATAATTATTATTTCTGGCTAATGATGGAAAAGGCCTGCAGAGTCAAACCATGCACGGCCAGCCTCACACTGCCCTTCACCAGCTCTCAGCTCCTTGATGCACACAGCAAAGCAGCTAAACTCAGCAGCTAAAACTCCATTTGACTGCAGACATTTTGTGTTTTCCACGCTGCTGGTGCCATTGCTTCCTTTGCATGAAACAGATCAGTGGCTGGATGCTGAATAGGTGGCTGTCTTAGGATGTTTCAGGGGTCCTTCTTGTTTGTAGTTCAATCTATGACCTAAAAGCGGTGAATTTTCACCCTTTCCTGTGCAAAACCTTGGCAAGTCCCCTCATCTCACTGTACAGTATGCTGCAGATACTGAGATAGTGATGGCTTCCTTTCCTTGGGGGCGTGGGCTGAAGATAAAGCCCATGAAACATTTTGAAGCGCTCAAAAGAATTCTGGACCTGCATTTGAACCCGGTTGTCCACCCATTTTGCTTTTCAGCTGCTTAAATAACAGTCAGTCAATGACACAAACAACTCCACAGGCTCTGGTTTGAGCTGCACTACATGTGCAGCTAGAACGTGGAAACATTCCCGGATAGGGAAAAGGATGACATCGTAAATATTTCTTTTCCCCATGCCCTCAGTGGTCATCATTCAGGCTCTTGAAACCTGCCTTAGACATCTCGCTGCACATCGGACCCATATCTCTAACCCAGCACATTTACCTGGACACCACTTGGAACAGCAGGTTTTGCCCTTTGATCTAAATATACACTGAAACCAGTAAAAGGTCTGCAGGGCAAAGCCCTGCCTGATTATTCCTTTGTGTGTATCTGTTATTTCCCAATAATAGACACGGTGCTGCTGCTCCGGATCCTGACCCCCATTACACCCTTACACTGCAGCGGCTCCCTCGACTTTCTCATTTGTGTCCTCCAGGAAGGTGCTGTGGTACGAAACGCGGCCCCGCTCTGCGTCCCCCTTTCATTTCCATGCATTCCCTGCCTGATACCGGGGTGGAAATAACACCAGCACAGTTCAGCCTTCACCTCTTCCTGGCATGATTTATGTGCCTCATACAGCAGCTCTAGGAGAGATTATTCTTATTTATACTATGCTCCAGCACAGTTTCTCCTCAAACTTACTTGGATGCCTCTAAATAGAAGCAACACCAGAGCAGAGAAATGAAACGAGAGTGGAAACAGTGGGAAACGAAGTGCCTGGCACCACTGCATTAAAAGAAAATCCCACACTAAGCCCGTTTCTGCTGTGATCTCTCTAAAGGGTGCACACTCTCTGCCTGTGGGATCACATTGCGCCGTATACACGGGTTTTGATAAAAAAGTGGAAATGGATGGATGTGGTTTAGGGCTTGTAGAACGGTGCTGGGAATCTGGTTGGATTTAAGGTTGGTTTGAAATGGGACATAAATCTGAACGTAACCTTCTTTAAGTCAGCTACGTGCTTGAAAATTGAAGAGATGTGCCAGTCTGTCTCCCTCCCAAGCTCTTTTTTAACACTTACAGGACTGCCTATTGTTAGAGGAAAGGGTATTTTAATTGCAAGTAGTAGTTTAAGGTATTTTAATTGCAACATAGTGAGGAGCACTATGTCTAGAATACAGTTTCATCAGTGTGATGTTACTTGCATATCAAGCCACAAGGGGTGGCTTATTCTCATTTAGGTAAATTTGCTCCTAAACAAATAAAGTTAAATGACGAACCATTGTTTCTAAACAAACAAACAAACCAGCAACAAACCCAAGGAAAAGAACTAGCTGTTAAACTAACTTGCTTAAAATAAGGGAGGGAAGGAAGGAAGGAAGGAAGGAAGGAAGGAAGGAAGGAAGGAAGGAAGGAAGGAAGGAAGAAAGGAAAAGAGAGAAAGAAAGAAAGAGAGAAAGAGAAAGAAAGAAAGAGAGAAAGAGAAAGAAAGAGAGAAAGAAAGAGAGAAAGAAAGAAAGAAGGAAGAAAGAAAGGAAGGAAGAAAGAAAGGAAGAAAGAAAAGAAAGAAAGAAAGAAAGAAAGAAAGAAAGAAAGAAAGAAAGAAAGAAAGAAAGAAAGAAAGGAAAGAGAGAGACAAAGAAAGAAAGAAAGAAGAAAAGAAGGAAGGAAGAAAGAAAGGAAGGAAGAAAGAAAGAAAGAAAAAGAAAGAGAAAGTGTAATAACCTTTTAAACCAAAACCAGCTACACCTAAAGCCCAAAGAAAGAAAGAAAAGAAAGAAAGAAAAAGAAAGAGAAAGTGTAATAACATTTTAAACCAAAACCAGCTACACCTAAAGCCCAGATGACTTCAGAGAAGCTGATTTACTAAAGCTTTCTAACGTTTCACATAATCAATTGCATCTCACCATTGCTTGACTATTGTTTAACATACAAGAGCAATATAGTTCCAGACCTTGCTTGGGGCAGGTAATGATGGTGTGTTTGTGTGGGATGGAGTAGTAATTCATTTCAGACACGGAGGTAATTCATTGCAGACACTCTTAAAGAGACTTGGGGGAGAAAATAAAATGACAGATGATTTTACAATAATTCAGGATTTTTTTTTAACTGCTGACCCTGGAACTGGTAATAGCAGGAAATGGAAAGATTAGCATAAAGAATGGTCATTGATACTTGGGGTCTGATAGCCATTTTTGCTGAGCCTCCATACTTATTTTGAAAGGAATGAAGCATTAAAAACAGTCAGGCCTTTCTTTCTTGAACATATAGAGTATTACAGCTCTTATGGAAAGTGTAAAGTGGTTGAACAGGAATTATGCCAAAGGTTTTCAAAGAAATAACTCTGAACTCACATAAAACATGACAGAGAATTAGATCATTTTTTGTTCTAAATTCAGTAAGACTTCTCAGAAACCTATAGAAAAGCCATCATTTTGCATTACATTCTTAATTTTTCCATGTAAGAAGAAAGGATAGATTTTGTTTAGTGTCTACTTAGCAGTACAAAGTAGTTCTGCACAGTAAATGAGAAGAGTGGATATTCATATCCAGACAAATAGTCTGAATATATTAAGAATGCAGAAAAGAGGTTATTCTAGGGAAATCAGCGGTGGGGTTGTAGGAGAATACAGGGAATCCACCTTAAACATGGTAAGAATCAAGATGACCCTTTAAGATGACCCTCAGAACTTGTTTACTTTATGGACAAGTGACCATTAAAGGATATTGTAGGGATCATGATTTATTAAGTCAGGTTCAGCTCTGCAGTGCAAAGGTGTCTGTCCAGGCAACAGCAATTCCACCAGAATTACTCTGTATTAAAGATGAACACAAGTGGATTAGACTCATTCACACCTGATCTGCTCAATTCAGCCACCAGATGTACCTCCCACCTCAACAAGACACTCCTGCAGCTTAGCCTTGAGTCTGAAAATTTAGTTATGCTTTTTCCCTATCATCATTGCGAACTTACTGGGCAGTTTTAGTGATGCAACAGGTAATCTACCACCCTTTTACATAGTTTTGCAGGTTAAATGTACAAAATGGGTGATGTGACTTGAATGTCATGTCCTAAATAACCTTGTATTCATTTGCTTTTGCTAACCACAGGAGCCTGGCGTGAAAAAGTACTCAAAGAAGGATGGATGCACCTTCACTTGGGGGGAATACCATCAATGGATGACACAAGCTAGAAAAGACTCACAGCTGCACTGAACCAAGCAGTTAACAAAATTGATGTGATTAATAATAACAATAGACAACTACTTGTGTGACTTGGGTCATTAGCTCTCTGAGTTCCTAGGGGAGCCAAGGTGAGGAGACACTGGATAAGAGAATGGGAACTGCTGAAAATGGCCATTTTTCTTTTCCTGATATCAAGTCCAGGAAAATGCTGCAGCATTCTCACCATAATGTGAAAAATAAAGCGGTCAGATGTCATACTGCTGTCTTAATTGTGGTAATCATGCTTTTTTTCCAGGCACAAAGAAGAAGGATGCTGCTGCTTCTACATTAAAGGGAGAGTGAGTTTTATGAGTCATAAAAGAGGAGGAAACACAGTAATGGTAGCTCAAAGGCTGTCAAAAAAAAAAAAAAAAAAAAAAAAAAAAAGATGTGAAGACTTTTAGGGCTTATCCTGATTGACACGGAAGCTGAAGGTGTTCAGCAGCTCCCTGAACCAGGCTTTTTGCCAGGGGATTCACCCCAGCATCCCTAGATGTGTTACTGCACCAGAGCTAACTAGGACACCACTTAGGAAGGGACCAGACCTCTGCAGCAGCTGAGACATAGCACATCTCCCAAGAAACGTGCAAAAACATGTGTGTACAGGAAATTTCTTCCTTTCCTCATGCACTGTTCACTTTAAAACCCATTTCTACAAACACTTGCTGCTTGACTTGCTTCCTGACACCAGGAGGAGTCCCATTTAATTAACCTGGCAGCCTACAGTGGTGAAAATAGATTGGGGCTTGTAAGTGTGGGGATTGACAGTCTCTGCAAGCTGCCCTGGATTGCTTGGCTACAGAAGTTATTGTTTCTCTATTATTTTGATCTCAGGATTCCGGGCTGTACACCCAGTGGCTGGCTGCAGCTGCACCAGGAGCTGAGGATGGGGAAGGAGGGGGATCGGGACTGTTTGAGGTGGAGCATCCGCCGTTCGCTCCCCCACGTCTGCATTATATTGGGTATTGAATTGCCTCTGGCTAATCACAAGCCTTCTTAACATTTTCCTCTGAGAAAACAGATGATCAAATGCGAGAAAGCCTACTCATTAAAACAAGTACTGGGAAGGTTTTGTTCTTTTCAGACCCATCCCTGTGTTTGAGTACCTAGAGAACCAAGTGCTATTAGCTGAATAGCATCTGTTTACCATCAGCTTTGTCTGAAACTTTACTTTTCTTTTTTTTTTTCCCAAGTTAATAAAAACGGAGTTTGGGAACTGGTTCTGATTAGGCAGGTCAAATAGTGAAAATACTCTCTAAGGCCAGAATATTCCTGAGGATCCCATCGCAGAGCGAAACAGCACATAGAAATCACCAGAAGAGTTGCCGATTAAGGCAGACAGAAGCGGTCTACTGGGAGCTACTGGGTTTGGAGCTGCTGCCACGGTGCTGCAAATGGAGGTGCAAAAATTGTGGGTGAGGTTCAGCCATCTGAATTTCTGCCCGCAGTAGCATTAGGGCCTGGGGAGGGCAAACGGAAAGGAAGATAACAAAGATGCTCCCTTTTTTATTAAGGAAATATTGTGAAGTGCGCGAGAGTCACGGTGCCCCCAGCAAAAGTTTATTTTCTGCATTGCTTTCTGCCTGCTTCTCTTGTTGGGGCTGCGCCATGCTCCCATCTCCTCAAATGAATGTGACATTGCTGTTTTAAATGATATTTGCAGCAATCAAATCCTCTTGCTAACCTTATCAACAGCTGAGATGGAGTGATGGGGACACGGTCAATTGCTGTACACCACTTCCACTATTTTCTTTCGCACTGTTATTAAGAGAAATTGCCTATTACCAAAGTAGCTCTAAGGAAGAGAAAAAAAGAAAGAAAAAAAAAAAAAGAAAAAAAGAAAGTGCATTTTCCATCACAGTGCAGTTGGGTTGTGTTGTAACTGTCAGCACGGTGGGTATGTCACTCCCACCAGGTCCCTTGCCCTGCTGATCGAGTCTGTTCTTTGTGTGAGATGCTGCTATTTGTGTTGGTTCATGTGAAAGACTTTCTGTCTTTCCTTTCGTTGTAGGAGATGGACAGCCAGGGGGAGGAAAGGCGGTTGTCGTCTCCATTTACCAAAGTTAGTACCGCTGCAGTAAATGTGATTCCTTCCTAGATGTTTGTGCACTTTTGTGGGTGCTGCAGGGTGAAATGGTAAATTCTAGTTATAAAAATAAAACATGATGCACAAGCAAAGCAGGTGAGACAGAGAGAGCTGTTGAATGTTGGTATTTGGATGGTCGGGTAGGTGGTGCCCGTGTTACACAAGCTTGTCAGAGATGTGAACAGCTTGTGGCTCCTGCTCTGGGGGACAGGGGCAGCATCCAGAATTTCTGATATCTGGACTCCTGAGCAAACCCGTGTCCATCTCAGCTGACACCCCACAGCAACTGACTTGTCTCTGCGTTATACTCCAGGGAGGGACGACTGTGTCCTGGTGCCTACTGATGTGGCTGGCCCATATCCTGGCTCCTCATGGCCATTGGGGACAACCAGCTTGGCCACCCCAGAGAGGACCTGAAGCCATGCATGGCTCACCAGAAGCCTGCCCTCATCTTTGCACCACTTTGCCATGCCTGCCACATTACCAGCCAGATCTTATCATGATTTTGTCTCAATCTTACTGCATCTTAAAAAGGATGGACAGCACTGCTAGGGTGTGTTTGAATCCCTCACGTAGGTGGCCAGGAGTGTGAATTTCTCCCTTCTCTGTACATCTGGGGTAGCTCAAGGTACCTTGCTACAAGAGTCGACATTTCCTCCTCACTCCTTGTGGTCTTTCCTTGGGCCTTGGACAGTTAAACAGCTTTGTTCAAGTTATTCAGCCTAGAGGAGAGGAGGCTGAGGGGAGACCTTATTGCTCTCTACAACTCCCTGAAAGGAGGGTGTAGAGAGGCTGGGATCGGTCTCTTCTCTCAAGTCACAGGTGACAGGACAAGAGGAAATGGCCTCAAGTTGCACCAGGGGAGGTTCAGATTGGATATTAGGAAAAAATTTTACACTGAAAGGGTTATTAAGCCTTGGAATGGGCTGCCCAGGGAAGTGGTTGAGGCACCATCCCTGGAGGTATTTAGAAGATGAGTAGACATAGTGCTTAGAGACATGGTTTAGTGATTTTTTTTATCAGAGTTAGGTTGATGGTTGGACTAGGTGATTTTAAAGGTCCCTTTCAACTTAGACAATTCTATGATTTTATGACTCCATGATTAATGAATTATATATGTCTTTATAGCATGCCCAAGAGGGCTGCCCCATATCCACCGTATCATTGATGACAAACATATGGGCTGTCCTACCTATATTCCTACTGGAGCCATCCTTGAACCAATCTAGCCGTCAAAAGTCTTTGGATGCCCTACTCCAAACGATTTCCTGTGTGTCGTCTGTGCAAACCCTGTGGTGAAACAGTCCTCAGACCAACACCATAGACCCACCCTGTGAGGCATTTTCAGAGACAAGAAGAGTACTTGGCTCTCCCGGCTCCCAAATTCACATCAATTCCTCAGGCTGCCCCTTTTAGGTTAAATTGCCTGGAAGAGCCTCTCTCTCCAGCATGCAGAAAGTTGCTTTCAAAGAAATATTTGAAATGAAAGCTCTTTTCTCAGTATCTAATATAGTGCAGATTTCTTCACTGAGTTTGTCTGCAAGGAGCACAGGGTCCCAGAATCTTTTATCCACATCCTACCAGAGCCAGGATTTGGAAATGCCGTGACTAGACTAAAACATGGCTTTGAGAAATCATAAGATGTCTGTGCCAAGTTTTACAGAGAAATCTAATTCTCAGATATAAGTATAAAGACTAGGTTTAATCCCTTACTGGCATAGACTTAAAAACAGTGTTACACTTCCTATATTGCCATACCTCCAACACAAGCACACAGATTATTCCACTTTATAAGTTCAGTATATTTGAGACTTACTGGAAGCTACAGAAAAATGCAGAGGTTTATCTACCACAAAAATGCCACCAGCATCTCCACGCATCTTTTGGGATTTAAAAGGAACCTCTTCTTAAAATTAGTGTTGCTACTTAGAAACTAGTTTTCATTTGCATCTGCAGAGAAATTCAGAGTCACCAGGAAGGATTACCCTATTGTAACGTGCAAGGCGAGATGTAAAGTGGCTGTGAGGTTGGATTATGAAATATGTATTTTGTAATGTGCCAGCCTAAGATAGGGATACATGTGGGCAAATCGAGTCCAATATAAAGCGTATAATAGTAACAGAGAAGAGAGCTGCAGGAATCATGCAATGTAAGGACTTTCTTTAACAATAATAATGTTAACCAGTTCATTAAGTAAACAGAAGTGAACGGAGTGTTTGATGCAATGTATTAAATAGGATTGGAAAGAAATTTCATCAGGTGGATTAAAATAACCACAAGCTAAGAGCAAGGATAATTCAGTCGACTGCATCCACAGCTTTCTCTTCAGAGATCTCTTGCTTGTGTCCAACACAAAGTAGGTTAAAAAAAATTTATAACTCTTATTGGAAAGAATCATTTCTATATGCAGAGGCGTAGAAGCTAGTGGCATTGATCTGATCCATGTCTATATTCATGTCTAGGTGATCAGGTGTCTGCATATCCTTCATTGCAACTCAGAAATACACTTTTTTTTTAAATTAAACCTACACGTCACCAGAGTAAAAAGCTAAAATCCTAAGAGAAAAAGAGTAATGTTTGCAACATGTCACAATATAGGAAAATACACTTGTTTTCATTCCAGAGAGATGTCATGAGCCTACAGAAAAATAAAAGGGCTAAATTCAAGACCTGTAGACGTCCATGGGGGTCAATGAGCCTTCACAGCAATGAGTATAAAATCTTACAGGGCCACAGACAATACAAACTTTCCTTTCACCCTTCTCCAACCACTTCAAATCTATTTAATGTATTTTTCTAATGTAGTAACAAAACTAATAAGCTTATCTCACATGGAAAAATAAAAGGCGTAAACACAGCTATATCCGTGGGCAAAAGTGCTCTTGCAATCTCCTGTGGTCAGTTGCCAGCCCCTGCACCCCATGCTGGCAAGAAAACAGCTACGGGAGAGAAACCCCTTGTGCACTGAGGGAGAGTGTGCTGAAGGGTCTCCAGCTCCCTCTCTGCAAAGTGAAAATCGTCGTAGGAGGCTCTAATTATCCTGCGGCAAATTAAATGGCAAAAGCAGCGTGAGCCTCTAAGACTCTCTGTTGTCGAGAGGAGTTTCTGGTGGGGTTTTTGTTGTTTTGTTTTTATGTTCTGGCTTAATGCAAAGCTCATCGTTACCAGGCACTTGGGTTTAGCTTGTGCATTGCAGTCCGGGTCAGGAATCACATGGATGTGATCAATATATTTCACCTTGAAAGCATGGGAAAAGCAGTGTCTTTTCCTAGGCAAAACAAACAAGTAATGGAGAGGAAAGTTCCTGAAAACTGTAAGAATTAAGCTGAATTATTCTCTCTCAGCATCCTTGGTTTCAGGTTGGCCAAGGAATAAAATGTCGCGCAGTAAACTGGTGAACCGTAATGGTGGAGGTGGGAATTTACCAAACCATCTACCTCACACTTGCAATTTCCTTCTCTTCGTTGTTTGCAAAATCCATGCCAAGTCAGAATCAAATATAAAAGTGAGTTATCTGACCAGGAGAAACGACACATCAACAGTCTGGCTCTGTGCTTGGCAGTTGGGTTGTCTTCTCTTCAAGGCTTCGCAATCCCTTTGGTGTATGAGCTACCTGGGTTGCCTGAACTGCTAAGGCAAACTGTCAAAGATCAAGAAAATACTTTGTCTGCGAAGCTTAACTTTTTGTAATAATAGAACATGATCCAAACAGAGAGCTTCAGCACTAACAGAAAGTTTTTCATGTATATATCAAGGTACAATTTCATATCTATCTTAAGCTGCAAATATAAATACAGTGTGATGCCCTGGCAGCGTGAGCTCCACAGCAGAATCACAGCAGCCCCACTCAGGGTCCTGCTCTGAGCCTCCCAGCATCAGTACATTTCGCCTCATGGGAAGCAGAATCAGGCCCCGGTGTGTAAGAACAAGATAACGGTACTGCTCAGTTTGGCTCCACTAATGCTGAGAAACTGGCAATTCCAGATTTGAGCTATCATTGAAAAGAGGAATTGGGATTCCGAGGGTTTGACATGGAGGAGAGCTGGG
Organism: Limnodromus scolopaceus; assembly: GCA_028565335.1. NCBI lineage: Eukaryota > Metazoa > Chordata > Aves > Charadriiformes > Scolopacidae > Limnodromus > Limnodromus scolopaceus. Next base: position 205,826,260 of record JAOXNO010000001.1, read on the forward strand.
CATGTGTAACCTCAGCCACTGAGCCAAACCTCTGCTTGGTGTAAATCACAGAATCACAGAATGATATGGGGTTGGAAGGGACCTCTGGAGACCATCCAGTCCAACCCCCCTGCCAAAGCAGGTCCACCCAGAGCAGGTTGCACAGGAATATGTCCAGGCAGGTTTTGAACGTCTCCAGAGGTGGAGACTCCACCACCTCTCTGGGCAGTCTCTTCCAGGGTTCTGCCACCCTCCAAGTAAGGGTGCCACCCTCCTCATGTTTAGATGGAACTTCCTATGTTCAAGTTTGTGCCCGCTACCTCTTGTTACTGGGCACCACTGAAAAAAGACTGGCCTCATCCTCTTGACACCCTCCCTTTAAGTATTTATAGGTGTTGATCAGATCCCCCCTCAGTCTCCTCTTCTCCAGACTAAAAAGACCCAAATCCCTCAGCCTTTCCTTGTAAGAGAGATGCTCCAGGCCTCTCATCATCTTTGTAGCCCTCTGCTGTACCCTCTCCAGCAGCTCCCTGTCCTTCTTGATCTGGGGAGCCCAGAACTGGACACAGCCGATATATACCTCTTCCAGTTAGGTACTTTAAAAAAAAAAAAAAAAAGAAAGTGTTTTCTTGCATATGTACACACAAATGTGGATTTTCCTACTAAGGGACTTTTAGCTTTTTAATCTTATTTGGTATTTTATGTCCAACACTGGCTTCTGCTCATGCTTTTAGAGTAGGCAGGTAAACTTTCTCCCTTCCTCTCCCATCAGTTTCCTAATGGACCAGTATTAAAAGGTTTCATTTCTCCACTTTTTCTGAGTACCTTATAACTAGCACCATGTTGATATTTGCCGGCTGTGACACAGAAGAGTCTTTCCTGGCAGCTAAATCATCTCTTCTACATGTCCCTGTCCCTCTCCTCCTGCTCCAGGCCAGCTCCCCATGCATGAGATAAGGTAGTGCGGGAAACTTCACAGTTCTGCTGAAAATCTTGGTCTAGGCAACGATTTCTTGAAACTTTGGCACTTCCCTTTGTTGCTGGAGTTTGTGGGGGTTTTTTTGTTGGTTTACAGGAGAAAGTCAGAAAATATGTGCTTGGCAAGCTCAAAATCACAAGGTAAAGAGAAAAAGGCAATCTGTAATCTCATTATGTTAAAGTCTCATGATTATAAAGTGAATTTCATGACTTTTAAAAGGAGATTAGAGGTCTTTGAGTGCTGGTCTTTGGCAATGAAGACAGCAGCCATTTTAACCAGTTGTTTGTGAAATGAAAGCAAGTTTCCCATTGGAATTTTCAACCTGTGGGTTGCAAAATTTCCTCTGTTTGAGGAGTTATGAGCTTCTAAGTTGCTTTCAATCTATACAATAGGCAATAAAGTAAATCCAATAGAGCCTACTGCTCTCTTCAGTGCTCTGAACCTCTTATCTTGCAGCGCATAATTTAACATAAAACTCCATCTCCTATACGATGTAATCTGGCATGCCAGGAAAGTGCGCTGTAGGATGGCAGTTATATCATATAGTGAAGGCTGAGGGAAGTATATTTTTTTTCTCCCTGCAGGGTTCATGACACTGTTTTTATTTATTATTCTTCAATGATACAACAGGTTTTCTTCTGAGGAGTGAAGCTGCAGTTTGTCTTCCCAAAGAGCCAAGGGCTGCTCTTCCCAAGATGCCATATGTGCTTGTCTGGGGTGGAGGGAGAAAAATGACCCCTGCAGTTCTCCTCACCTACCTCTGGTCAGCTGGCAGCGACTCTTGGAAACAAAGCACAGGTCAGAAATGATGCAATGGGACTTCTCTTTGGAGTGGCCAATTTGTTTTGCAAAGAAATAGGACCAGATTTTCCAATGGCACAAGGTGTTCTGGTCTCACTGGAAGTGGAGCCACAGAGCAGCATTGGGTGAGGACGTGGCCGCTTGTCCTACTGTCCTTGATACTGGTTAGGTCTCACCTTTCTCCCCTTTTCATCCTTAAATGAGAATTTCACCAAAATTTCTTTATCTTGAGTTAAAATTCTCTGCTACATAGTGACTGCTCAGAGTAATTGCTCAGGGGATTTGGGAACGTCTAACAAGGGGTTCACCTGCAGGATGGGCTGGTGGATCAGGACCTAGCTATTGAGTGCCCAGTGACTAAGTGATGATTTCTGGCTTTTCACCCACTTTTCCCTTTTGTGGTGTTGCAACAATCAAAACTGAATGACAAACATCCATGTAAAACCTGATTTTCGTGTTGACAGGGCAAATTTCCCTTTAAAAAGCAAACCAGAATGGAAACATCCTCTTGATCTGGAATCCATAGAAACAAAGAAAAGCCATGGACTAATAGCACTGGTACCTAGCTGGGTGCTTGATTCCTTGCACAGATGGAGGCAGACAATGATAAACTATGAATTTTGGCTGCTGAGGATGCAAAGGCCCCTAGGATGGGAGGGAGAAGAAAGGAAACCACAATGAGAAACACTCCACAAGAAGGTGGCTCAAAATCCCAGGACAGGATGTAAATTGGAGGGAAAATCTTCTTGTTGTGATTTTCCTGGTCTAAAGAGTAGGTGGATGTATTTTATGCCACAGTGTGTTTGTGTGCTTC
>JAOXNO010000001.1:205828879-205853167 GCA_028565335.1 Limnodromus scolopaceus
TGCTTGCCCTACTATAGGACAGTGCAATAAATACAAATATATGCACACTAGAAAAGATTTAACTGCCATGATCTACAGATTCTGAGGTAATTTGGGAAGTGCAATAAATATTCTTAAGTGGAATATAAATTAATTCTTCTCACTCAGAAAAGTTAGTAACATATGGTTTGAAAACGCCATTAAGAAAAGTAAGTTCTCTGCGCCAAACCTCCTACATCTCTTAAATGTACAAACAGGGAAGGAGATGTGGTGGCCCCAAGACCCTAAACTGGTCCCTCTGAGGTCAATGACAAAACTTCTCTTAATGTTCATACAGGACTCAAATATAGTATAGTTTAATATGTATTTAAACCAAGACCCATTTTTTATGTGTTTCTGTACTTGTTGGCATCACCAGGATGCCTGGGCTCAGCTTGTCTGATGTTGGCACCTATTAAAAGATGCACTTTAAAGAAAGGTGGCTGAATAACTTTATGAGTAAAACGCTGGGCTGGCATCACTGAAATATGATATGTGAAGAAGAAAAGTACACAAAGCCCCAGAGTAGGTAGGATCAAATCACAGACAGCATATTGTCTCTGTTTTCAAGTGTTTTGAAAGGGGCAAACCAACCAGGATGCTGGAATAAGACTTTGATCCTCTCTTTGTAACAGTGCTATGCTTTTAAGTCTTTTTTTTTTTTTTTTTTGAGTGGCAAACCACTCATGAGTTAAGAAAACATCACAGTGCAGTCCAGCATGAAAAAAAAAAAAAAACCACACACCCCACAACAAGATATAAATAATTCACTGCTGCAGAGAAAGGCTGCAGCGTTACGGGGGAAAGTTGATTAGAGAATTCAGCGATAGCCTTTATAAATGTGGGCATGAAGGTTTTATACGATAGTAATGGTGGTGCTAACAAGAGGGAGTGCCTCTGTGTGTGTTTCACGAGGCTAGAAAAGACTGTAAAAGGCTCTGCAGAGACCCACATGTTTTATTTAGAAATCCCAGAATACAGCCCAGGAAATCTGGCCTCTTGGAATAAAGACGCGTTAGATGAGAAGAGCTCCTGAGCCACACACGAGACAAAGGGGAACACATTCCAGCGGCGTTTTTTCAAGGTATAACAAGGACCCTGAAAGGCTGATGAGTAAACAAAGACACCATGGTGAAGGCCAGCGGTGGCTCTTTCGCCTTCATGTTAGACTTGACTGAAAAATCAGAAAAAGCTCTAGCGCAGAAGGGTCTCTAACAACTTGCTCCCACAGCATCTGATGAGTTTTGTCTGGATAATTGTGCTTGTGCAGCATCTCCTGCAGCTGGCCAGAGCCTGCACACCCACTTTACAAACCCACTGCGAAACCCAGGCACAGAGCCACTAAAAGGCTTCAGCGAGGGGACAGCCATCAAGATAATGGTAGAACTGGGAACAAATTTCACTTGTCCTGGGTTTTCATTGCACGACCCTATTTTCTTTCCTCTTGTGTGGACAAGGGTAGATACCACACTTTTACAAGGCACTTAATCCCATCAATGGCTAAAGACAAAAAAAAAACCCGCCCCAAACCCAGCAGCAAGGCTGAGGTGAGCCTCATGGATCTTAAACAGTTATGGCCCAGCTTGATCTTCCCCACTTCCAGAAATGCTGTGAGCTGGACCATCAGATAAGGGCAGTATCCTTTTTTGCTGCAACATTTTTAATGATATGGGCATTTTTGGAAATTTACCTCTGTGGCACAAGACATTGAGCGCTTCTCTGTCAACCCAGCAATGTCCTGAATGCAACTCTTTTAATCAGAAGTAGTAGATCATGACTCACTGACTTGATGAGCAGGAATAAAAGAACCTTGCTATTTTTTTTTTTATTTGTTTGTTTAAAGATACTTTCTCTGAAGGCCGGATTTTGCAACGAGACAGCAAACTCTCTGGGCTATAGATTGCCCTTTCTAACCAAGTGTATCACGCTCTGCACAGCGGGATCCTGATAACTGCTTGAGGGCTTGAGGTGTTACTGAAATAAAAGCCATCACTGAAGTGCCAAGCACAACAATTAACATTTGAATTATTTACAGACTACAGGTGGGCTATCCATATACATCTGTCCATACACTTATAATCTCCTTGGTATGAAATTTCTAAATGTAGCTTTTTGGAAGTGGAAACGCCGCGTCCATGGAATAGGTTCCCATGTGAGCCGAAATGGGGATTCAAATTTGAAATGCAATCAGCCCTCAAGGAAATGAGGGCTTGGCATTTAGGGTCACATTGCCACCGTTAAGGCAGGAAATGGTACACCCTCTCCCTGCGATGAGAGCAGAGAGGATCCCTCTGTCCCACGGGCTGAAAGCCTTGGTCCATCATCTCTGTGCCCAGCCTCCGATTTCTGAGCAAGAAGACAAAACTACAAGGAAAAGAGCAAAGGCAGGAAGGGAAGGAAGGTCCAACAACTTTGTAATCTAAGTGGGGTGTTGCCATTTTTAAAATCCTAACAAACAAAATGTAGTGTGGCAAAAAAAAAAAAAAAAAAAGTAAAATAATTGCGGTTCAGGGTAATTGTGCAGTGAAAAGCATTCAGCTGGTTACATTTCAAGGGCTGTTAATCTTGGGGAGCAGCGCAAGTGGTATTTTCACCCTAATTGATAGTCTAGCAATATCGCAATCTTTTGAGTATTAAAAGTAAAGAGGGAAGCAAGGTCTGTATGTCTGCATTTGCAACACACGTCCGCCATCCATCTGTGCTCTAATCGGGCACCAATCACCATAGTAACCCCAGAAATCCCCTACCACTCCCTTGGAACCATCCAGGTCTGCAAAAAAACAAAGGGCACAACCATCCCTTCCCAGCTCAGCTCATAGAGCCCTGCATCATTAACCAGCAGGTAATGACCAAGCTGTAACTGCTCACCCCCCTCTTCAGTATATGAAGGTTGTTTCAAACAGCTAAATATGGTGCTTGGAAACAACAGCCCCACTGAAATGGCCTGTTAATGAATGATTTATTAGAGTGGCGGCAGCAGCTTTCACTGGGATCATTTCTTAATTAACAACCACTAACTAGTTGATGTCTGTGTAAAAATAAAGAAAAAGAAAAAAAGATCTAAATGTGTGGCTTTTTGTGTTTTTCATTTGTTTGGTTTGGTTTTCCCTAAGATTTTAGAAGTCTGTTGGTGTTCCCGTTCTCCATCCATAGGGAAGCCATCCCGACCCCAATCTGCCTGAACGACGTGAAAAGTGATCTGTGTTGCTTTTTCTGCCCCCATATTGTTCAACCCCATCCCTGTCCAGCCACAAGGCAGGAAATCGTGGCTGGATTTCGAGGCAGGACCCAGGCTTTTACCAGTAGGTTTTATTACCCACATAAGCAGCATTGGCACTTAAGTTGCCACTAAATAAAGAGGAGGGGAGAGAAGGGTAGCGGCAAAGATGCTCCACTGTCTTAAGTTCAGTCTGGATCACTGCAGCAAGAGCCGGAAATGCAAACAAGGTTGAAGGAGGGGTTAAATTATCCCTGCAGACATGAATCAAGCTTCAAACCAGAATATCTTGCTAAGGATGGGGCTCTGTATTAAGGTATCTGATTCAGCACTTAGATCCCTTATGGGATAATTGGGATGACAGGCTTGGATGCTTAATATAAAGTTCCAAAATTTGAATGTGCAGCAATAATAATCCCTGTCTGGAGAAGCTGAGAAAGGCTTTGAAGCACAGGAAAGTTAGTCCTAAGTAAGGAGTCACTACATGTCAGCTGGTCCCTAGGAATCCTCTGAAATGCATGTAGCCCATTTTAAAACTGAGGTATCGTCAGAAAACTTATGTAGCCAGTTGTGAAACAGGAATAAACTACCTTGCATTTACTGGGAGATGGGAAGGAGTGGATGAATCAAATGGCTGCTTTGCCAGACTTCCATGAAAATGTTGTTGGCACAAGAAAGCTGTTCCACCAAGCGTCTCCTACCAGCTTGCCATCTGGCCATGTTATCGCTGTCATAAATGCAATCATAGGTATTTCTGACCTAACTGGTATTTGTTTATTTGTTTCTGATGGTGCCTGCAGTGTGCCAGACCCACCAAGCTGAGGGGGAAAGAGGGAAGGTCTTTGAATTACCAAGGTAGAACCTCCTTTTTCATAGCTCCCCTTCTTCCAGAGGTCCTTGCTCTGACAAAGAATCTGTTGGACCCACCACCAACCTCATTCCTAGAGGAGACTATGGGCTGATTCATTGTGCCATGAGGCATGAACCTTTGCTGAGGTCCAGTGGAAGCTCTGGGAGGCATCTTTCTAGGGTTGCATCTGATTGATGTGGTTGGACCCCCAGCAAACACAGCCTAATTTGCAGGGAGAGGGGATGTTGCTCGCTGGAGAGTGCTGTGAGAGGGAGCAGAGCTTCCCTGCACATTTGCAGAAAGCCAGGATTGCCCTGTAGGATAAACCGTGGACCAGTAGACTGCATTATGAGCAGAAAAAGCTCAGAAGTTTGCATGATATTTGCTTACTCGTGTATCCGCTTATCTATCTCTACTAATACTCACTTACTGTCTTCACTCACTTCTCCTCCCCACCGTAAATCCCATCTAGGAAAACCGAAGGCAAGAAGGGGTCATGGATATTGCACAGGCATGGATTTAAGGCTGGAAAGGCCTCTCACAAATAAATGGGAGGAAATATAACGGAAGCCCATAGAAGACAGTGGTTTGTCCACAGTGCTTTTAGGAAAACTATGTACATGGAAGCAGGTCCAGACACCATGTTCTGTATTTGCCACATGTTAAAAATTAGTTTATGGGAATAATACAATCAATGTATTGATTTTTCTAATGTTTCCTTGCCTTTTAGTCAACTCTTCAGTCAACAGCAATCAGCATTCCCCTGTTGCCAAACAGGGACTGCCAAATTACCTCAAAGGCTTTTGAGTATTCACATCCCAAATGAAGCTGGTTTGATGCTGGTACGCAAGAGGGGTCTCACGTGATGCTCCCTTCTGCTCCTGTGTTTGGGCTGACCTGGAGAGCCTTCCTCTATCCAAATTACCTTCTCATGCCCTGACCGAAACTGCCCTAAAGCCTCAACTACTGGTTTGTAACAGAACAACAAAAAAAAGCTGAGGTTGGGGGAGAAAGGAGACACCCTGCGAGTTTGGAAGAGAAGAGCAGCAACTGAAATGTGAACCCAATCTGTTCTCAGTGGGACCAGGGAGAAAACCTGATTGCCTCCCAGATGTACAAATGAACTCTCGGTGGGATGAAATGGGAAAGCAAAATGATGGGAAATGGAGCCCTTGTGTGGTTGCTGGGATGGCCGGGAGTTTGCCGCTAAGGTATGGAAATTGCCATTAACTCTGTGCCTTGGGTTGCATTGTCAGAGATGGCCAAACCCCGTGTCCAGTTGCTCCATCATCCACCCGTGATCCCGGTTTGCTAAGAGGACCTGCCTTGCACGCTCATCACCCAGCTGCCTGTCTCACCTTGCGTGGGCACAGGGAAAAAGCATTTTATTTATTTTCTCTCCTCTGAATTACATTTTGGCCTTTTTTTCTCTGTTTTTCTTCTGAAAGTTACTGCTCAAAGGAGCCAGAGCAAGGAAGTATTCCTGTGCAGGGGCCACTAATAACCTCATCAATTTGCACGGCTGAGCATATTTCAAAGCCCTTTGCTGGTGTCTGTGTGTGGCATCTTTGTACCAAGCCCGGAGAGATGCTCAGGCAGAGATGTGCTGCGAAAGGAGCAACTTAAGAGTTGCTTTTGCCTCACTCCTCTCCATTTGCTGTTGCCTCAAGGGTCATGTCAGGTAGGAGGAGCTCCACAGCCCCCGCGCCCACACTCTGTGCAGCTTTAGTGCATTTAAATGGGGATGCAAATGATTTTTTCCAGGGTCACGCTGTGACGCAGGGGCAAAGCAAGGAAATTCCTGATATGGATTTCATGACCTGGCTAGAAATAAATCCCCTCACTGCCTGGGAAAGGGCAAAGGGGAGCTCAATTCCTCTTTATACCTTGGGAGAAGGGAAAGATATTGCACAACGAGACAGGGTTGTTGAAGGATGGGCTAATGAGGAATAAGGGGGGTAAAACTAGAAACACTGGTGCAGTCCTCTGTATGCAGTAAGGAGGGGAAAGGATACTGGAGGTGGGACAGCGATGTGGGATTTCCCTACCTGAAGGGCAGCAAGGTTTAATGTAGGAAGCTGGAAGATGGAGATGGAGCAAAATGGGTCCCGTAGCAGTGAGGGAGGTTTGGCTGTGTGTGAGCATAGATTTTCAGAGGTGACTCAGCTCTGCAGCATCAGCAGAGGGCTGGGACCAGAGCGTGTCTCTGCTCTCCTTTCAGACACAGCTGAAATCCACTCAGCAGAAAACATTGATCTTGCTGTATCTGTGACATTTTTTGACTTAAAATAATGCTTCATTTTATTTTGTCTTGGGGCGTGAAACTAACTTCTTTTCTTGCCTGGGCCTAGCTCCAGTGCAACTGAAAAATGCCTTGCAAATTTATCAGTTTACATATGCTAAAAAGATGAATTTTCAATATGCTCTAGATGAGGCGAGTATTTTGTAATACGAAAAAGAATTAATCTATTTTCAACGACATAGTAAGATCACTTTCCCTGTAATAGTAAAAAAAGGCCATAAATAAATTCCACTTGACTATTCTTATCGGTCATGTTGCATAGAGTTATGCAAATGCCAGGACATTCGAAGCACAGCATTTACTAACTGTGTGAAACCTGTACAGACCTGAAGCTAATTTTTTGTCTGTATTTCTTTGTCATCCTGACAATAGCTTTTGGATGTGGGGTGTTCTTGGCTATGTCAAATAACTCAGGAAATGTAATTCTTAATAGTTTTGGAAGTGCCTTCAACTTTTCAAAGCCTTGGATGTTAGACAACTTCATACTGAGCGCTTTCAACAAGCCTCAACTTACTGTGGCAGTGGTGAGATAATGAACAATTTAAACAAAATGAATGAGAAAATTTAAATTAACAGCCCAGAAAACTCTAAATGATGGGGGAAGAGCCTCTCATGTGTTAGAAATATTCAAGCTTTTTGAAGGATTTTGAGTATTTGTCTGTGATTGTATGTGTATAAATTTCATAACCTTGTTCATAATAACCATTATTACTCGATAATCTTGAGAGTATACAGGCCCTATTCCACATATTGTCAAAAACCTCTCTTCTGTTTGTGGTTGCACGCTGGAATTACATTTATGCAGACACAGGAAAATTATTTATATTAACTGAATGAATCCAAGAATCTTTTATGTCTTTTGCAGAAGCAATTTTTTTTTTGCATTCTTTTTCATATACTGACTCATGTTCAAGTCTGAGCAGGTGTAAGACAGGGTCATTAAATCCCCTCGCATGTGACTGAATGCTCTGAAAGAACCTCTTTAAAGAGACATAAGAGCATCTAAGAGACAATCATTATCTATCAAAAATGCAGCTACTTCTGGAGTTGGACACAGTGTCTAGAACAAACAGCACTTGAGATTAGGATAAAAAGTCAAGAGCAGTGAGTGGAAAAGAAATGAAGAAACACTGAAACAACATAGGGAAATGTCATCTACATTCTCATTAACTTATTCCATCAATTGTCATCTGGACTTCACTGGAGAACATGAGAAATATCCAACATTTCTGTTCCCGGGTTGTACCTAGGAATGTCAGATGCAGAGGATCACAGAACATAGATATAATAAGCCTAGTTTACAGCTCCCCTATCAACTTAATAACAGTATGAACTGGGATGATGTCCAAGACTCCAATGCTCCTTGCAATTAAGCAATGAGAGTTACCAGCTCCTATAGAGGATGGCAGGATTTGAACGCTATTGTTCTGAAGCTTTTAAAATAGATTTCTGACTCTAGAAACCTCACACACACGAAAAGAAAAAAAAAAAAAAGGTGATTATCAGGCAGCCCTAGCAGATGTTTGTGAAAATGCTTAGTTGCAGTCCCAGCACTTGGATGGGGCTTGCCAACAATTGCTCAGGGGTTTAAGAATGCAGACTGACTCTGGACTAAGTCACAGTATCTTTGACTACGGAGGCAAATAATTCAAACGTGGTGTTTTCGTCTTGTTTCCCCAAAAGGTAGTTTAACATCCTGGAAGCTGAACAGCTGCAAATCTGCTACATGCTTTTTCCTTCCCCACCACCCCATGTCTGCAAAATGAGTCTGGATTTAGGAAACCTTCCTTTTCTCCCCTGTAATCTGCACTCCTTGGGCCAGATCCTCATCTATTTTGGCAGAGCACAAGGCATCCCAAGAGCCGTTGACTTAAAAATAAAAAAAGGTTCAGAATTGATGCTCTGGTTCTTTGAAACATGAGTAATCATTTATATGGGTGCAAAGTGAGTTAAAATTGTACTAAAATGCTCCTATCTCAAACTGAACTTTTAATACGCACTCTGAACCTGTTTTTTACTAATATACAGCTAGTTAAAGTACAAGGCAATGAAAAGTCTGCTCCTATATGGGTTTTTTAGGTTCCAGCTGGTAGCACCAGAAGAATTCTTCAGAAGCTAGGCTGCTTCCTATTCAATATTAACTTTACACATGGGAAGCCTGATCATGTGCTGTTAAAGTCAATAGGATTTTTATCATTGACTGTAATGAGCACACCATCAAACTGTACACTTTCTTCTCTCCCCTCCACTCTGTTTCGAAGTTTCCCATAATCCTTCTTCAAATGACTTTTCCCTGATTTTCTGTACTTTCCTTTCCCTTCAAGTTTTCTGCCGTCAATGCCCGACACGCAAAACCAGCAGCTGAATAGGAACCGTCGCGATCCTGTGCTTTAAAATTGCAGCTGAAATATTTTTCCACATTTCCAGGCAGAATTGGGTAGATTGTGGAGCTCTCAGCAGAGCGCCTTTGGAGGCTTGGTTTTCGTTCAAATCAAATTGAAACGGGGTATGAACATGAGTGAACTAAGAGCAATCAAAACCAATATAACACAGCTGGAGAGGCCAGCTTGGCAAAATGCTGAATATCCTACGCTCTTGATGATTAAATGAACCATAAAGGTTTTTGGCATCTTGTAGCATTATGCTCTGAGGTCCTGATCTTGCAGAGGACTTCAGCTATGCCTAATTTTAATCTTGCTTATACCCCAGTGACATCAACAGGGTTTTGCTCCAGACTCGTGCCATCTGACTACAGGCACTTAACTGAAGCAGAAAAGATGGTAGCAGTGGTCCTTGGCTTCACCAGAGAAGGACAGACAGCTCCAAGATGTTTTTTCTGTGTTTTGCATTAAAACCGTTGGAAATGCTTTACGTGGTGTGAATACTTATGAAAAACAATGACACCGAAAGGTCAAACCCAGGTGATCTCAAGCAACATCTCATGGGCCTTGAACAGAACATTTTCTCTACCTTTGTATAAGCATTAGGTCTTAAAGTGTGTACAGACACTCTCATGTTAAGTACTCAGAAAGCTGCATTACAGAATAAAACACTGCAATATCAACCAGCCACATACAAAGAGATGGTATAATTCTGGTATAAACCTGGTCAAAAATCTTTATTATTAAGGAAAATAAATATTTTGGCACAGAAACAGGAAAACTAGAAAACCAAGCATGCATGCAATCTCATTTTCTTGCAGGCTGTTCATATCAGTGGAAGGAAATGATCTAATTAGTTTATGGACAGTGTTTGTCCCTGAAGATCACAGCCTGGACTTGGGGGAAAAAAAGTTCATCTGAAGCAGCTCATGTTTTTCACATGCTAAGTGAGTTCTGGTATCTGTGAAATGAGTTATGCAAAGTAAAAATAATACTTACAGAGTCTGATATCCACCCAAAACCTGGCTATGGTGGAGGAAACGAGGGCAATCAGTTCCAAAGACTCTAAAAATAGTTTTGTTTCCAGGTTTGCACAGGGACTTGTATAGATGAAAAAGTAACTAGTCCCCTACAGCCCTTTTTTTGGTATCCAGCAAATGATAAGACATACCTCTTTTTGGATATGTATTCTTGGGGGATCCCAGCAGCTCGGTTCTGCACTTTTAAATGGCCTCCATGTGCTCAAAAAGGGCAGCCAGAGGCCACATTTTTCTAGTTGTGTTGGAAGAAGCAGACTTGAAGTTTGACAAGAACATGAGAACCCAACATAAGGGGTGGACTTGCCTCTGGCTGCTTCTACCTCTTGCTTTCTTTCATATTTCTCAATAGATTTATCTTTATCACTCAATTAATGCATCTAAATCCTCATTTCCTTATTTGTACTACTCAGTGCTTCCAAAACAGTTCTAGGAATGGAGATGACTAATAGGGTAACAACCACTGTGTTGCATCCTCTCTTAGCCTCGAAGGGTAAGGCAACCTAATAATTTTCAAATGTAAAAACATCAGGGTTTTGTTGTTTTTTGGTGTGGTTTTTTTTTGTTGTTGTTGTTTTTTCTTTCTTTCTTAAGGTTTTAATTTTAATTTTTCTAACTAGAACTTGAAAATTGTTATGTTGCAGTTCCTGGGCCATCAAGGATCATGGGTGGTTCTTTTTCTCATTTTGGCTTTCTAGGATGTTTTGCAAGAATTCTCTCTTAGGAACTTGTGCATATCCCTCTTTTATGCTTTCTGCTCTTTTGTTCTGCCTGTACCCTGACAGCTCATGTTAGCAAAGGAGAAATTGGTATTTGTAGGGTGCAGAGGGCGTGGGGTTGCATTAAACAGATTCAGGTTGTAAGACCAAAGCTGGCATTGTGGAAATCACTGGAAGTGAGATGAGGCTTCACTAAATTCTGCAAGAACTGAAATTGAAGATGTTTGTGTTTCCCTTGATAAAATTAAGCACCTCTGACCTGTAGATGACAGGAGCTTGCATAGTCCATTATCACTTAAGCCAGCATTTTACATAGTCAGACTTCAACAAAATACCTTCCGTGCTTTTCAGCCACTTATATTTTGCATTTATAATGACTTCTTTCATCCTAACTTTCAAAGCCTTGACAAACACTTGCACATTTAGTTTCACATCGGTTCTTTGGGTATTATTAGACCCAATTTAACACTGAATAAAACGAAAAGTTCAACCCAAGAGCATCTAGTAAGTCAGCTTCACAGCTTGGATGAGGCAGTGGGAGTCCTGACTACTAGGCTGTTATTTTAACCACTAAACCACATTCCCTTCTTTTGCCTTATGTCTTCTGGGAATCATCCATCAAATAACTTCCCTGCATTTCCTTTTATTGCTTCCCAGGTAATGTTTATTGCTTTGAAAGTAACTAATCGTTGGTTGGGCTGTGTTCAGATGCAATTAAAAGAATATTCCACCCCCACTCTTAAAATGCAGAGCATCTCTGAGATTCCTAATCATCTGAGTTTTATAACTCTGTTTTATTACTTTCCAAATATACAATGCTCATAAAAAAGGTAATTGGGTCTTTACAATAGTGCCATTTCCTAATGTTCACCAATGAGGGAAAATTATCATCATGTAGCAGAATATTATGTTTTAATTGTTTTGCTCTCTTATCCCGTGTCAAAAGTTTTGAAGGCAAATGCTCGGTATAAATACTGAGCTATCACTACAGAACAAAATGGTCGTCAGGGGTGATGATAATTCTGTTGAGCAGGGAGCATCAGTGATGAAGAGAGGAAGATAAAAATATAGAGACTGGATAGCCTGAAATAGTAGATAAAAAATACAAAATAGTGAGTGTTCAGGTTAAAGTCTTATTAGATAGAAAACCTGAGAGCCATGTTTTTGCCTTGTTTCTTAAACTGCAGAGTGCATGGCTGGGCAGCTCTGCCCAATGGGGGCACATTGAAATCCTTCACTTTGCTTGGCCCTGGAGTGGGTCAAAAGTGGCTTTAGTGGCCACCAAACGGGAGGAGAGACACACTGCAGCAGGGGTGGTACGTTGGGTCCAGGAGTCAAAAGGTGCAAGAAGCAGAACTGCAACGTGTTTACTGAAAAAAAAAAATTACTATTTTTTGGAGTCAGGCCTCATAGTCAATTACGTATATTTTCAGAGAAGCTGAAAGTAAGATCGAGCCTTTCAGGGCCCAAGCTGAGGCCGCTTTTAGAAATATAAAGCCCTAACGAATCCCTGTCGCAGTTCCCCACGTGCGAGGCGGGGGACAGTAACCTCTTTCTCTGGCAAGCTTTGCAATTCCTTTAGGAGAGGATTGTTCCTTAACATGAAATGAGCAGCACTTTGCCCAGCAGGGCTCTGACTTGTCATTCAATGGCTCGAATTTGCAAGGAGGCAAAAAATACATAAGCTGAAAGGGTGACAGTACTTGGGTAGATGCATTTCAAGCTACTTTCGAATTTCCCTTGTTCCTGTATTCTCTGCAGAGACATCCTTTCTGTCTGGGGTAGTTTGCAATTAAAAAAGCTCTCTGCTCTCCTGCATGAGAAGAAAGCCTTCAGATACAGCTCCTCTTTGATCCGTTCCCACCGCTGTGGCTCTCAGCCCTGTGAACTGGCAGTGTGTTAAAACAGGGGCTGCCAGGATGAAGAAGTGACCTGTCTGACACAGCTCTCCCTGGCACATTGCGCAGGACACTGCAGGCGTTGGATGACACAGAAATGAAAGAGGAATGCGGGATTAAGAGGGATGTTCAAGGTCACCAACTCTGTCCCTCAAATATAAGAGGCAGCGTCCCATACAAGCCTGCTCACAACTGTCTTAAAACTAGTTATTTCCTTGTCCAATCTGACTGGGAAGGAATTCCAGAATTCATTCTCTAAATGTTAGAAAACTTCTAATTTCCTGTCTAAATATATTTTTGGCCTATTTATAGTGAGCCGTTCCTGTGCCAACATCATCTTTGAGCTTAAAGACCTCTGCTCCCTCCCTGGTGTTTACCTGGCTGGTTTATTTAGAGTCTGCAGTCATATCCTTTCTCTGCCTTCCTCCTCCAGCCCTCGCTGTAAGAGATGAAACCCAGACAGGCTTTGTAGTAACCCCAGGCTCCCCTGTGCCATAGCCATCCAAATTGCTTTTTTTTTTTTTTTTTCCAATGGTTTCAGTTTAAATACTTCTTTCTTGAACATGTTCATCAGGATATGGGTGGGGAGTGAATAAAAAAAGGTTGGAGTCAGTATTGCCATGAGGGAAATGAAAGCCCAGAGAGAAAAAGAGATTTGTGCAAGGTGGCACGAAAAGTGGCTGAAGCAAGAGGAGAATTTTGAGTCCCCTGATGCCAAGTGCACTACCTTTAAACACTTTTATTCCTGACATACCTCCATCATAGCAAAAGGTTATTGGTTATTAAGGTGTGAGACACTTGGATCTCAAAACCAGCATTTCACCCTGTGATCTCATCCAATTTGCTCATGAAATGAAAATCTAGCAGGAAGTGTTTGATGGCTGCGCATATTAATATACACTAAAACAAGAGCTTTGATTATCATCTTCAGTGCTTGCTTTTCCCTTTTGCCACTGGTGTAGTGTGAAGGTTACAGTTAAGGTCAACCGCAGTCCATGTTTATTGGTTTATTCCCAGATTTTGAGTTATTGATATTGAGCTTGTCCAGGAAATCAGTGCAATGCAACCTAAGGTTAATCGATAGCCCGCTGCTCTTTTTGCATATTAAAAAGTTAACCTTATGGAGTAAAATAAATTTTTAAAAGAGAACTTCAGTGCTTTTCCACTACCAAGTCAAAGCTTTACAAACTCTTGGGCACCTGTTTTCATTTATTCCTATACTGTCTTTTCCCTAGAGCTATCTTTAATGGTCAAAGCAGGTTTCGTTCTTTCCTCTTTTTTTTTTTTTTTTTCTTTTTTCCTGAATATGAAACAAATGCCCACCACACAGATATTCAGATAGCTCTCCCACTTGGATTTATTCCATGTGTATTGCTAGACTGTCTTCCAGCTCACTGGGTCCCAAGTATGGAATCAGCATCGTGGTATCAGCAGGGCTGTGACCTCTGGCTGAGGGCTGCTCCCCCAATCATCTCCCTGGTGGTCTCCGTTCCTTGCCCTTTACTTAAGATTCACCTCAGCCCAGTATATTGCTGTCCTTGTTTTTCAGAAAACCCATGAATTCACCAAGACTTTGCTTTTTTGTGCTCCTACTTGCCTGTATTGCCTCCTGCGCCTGTGTTTGGTTGCTGTGCACCTCCCTTCCTTCTCCTGTCCTAATGTTGTTATAGGATATTGCTGTTTGCTAAGAAATGAAAGCTGATATTTAAAAGGATGCTCGTACTAAGTTGACTGCTGTTGAATTTCCGAGTCGCTGGTACAAATGCTGAATTGTATTACTTTCATGGTAACGGTCTCCCCAAAGGATTCTCCTCTTGCCTCAGATGCTCAGTCCCCGGTCAGTTCGGATCTGATTGCTCATCTGTTAGATGTAATAATAGCATCGTGCTGTAGCTCTACGGTGCCTTTCATCTGATGTGTTTTACAGAGTCTGGGCAGCTGTCGTAGAGAAGCAGGTGGGAAGCCGAGTGCTGAGGCTCTTTCTAAAGTAATTTCTCTTGACATATATTTAGTGAACCCGTCCTGCTGATAAAGAGGTACAGCGTGTATTATATGTGTGTATGTACACACACAGCTAATTAAAATGACAGTGCTGGCACCAGTGGCCAGCTGGGACAGATCTCCCTCCACGGCACCTTCCTTCATCAGCCCCCGATCCCCGAGCTGGTCGCCAGTCCCTAAGGTGCACCCACCATCATGGATGCTTTAGGATGTGGTTTTTGTAGTCTTGTGATGACTGAGGGTATCTGTCCACACGCAACCTGGGCATTTTGCTGTGTTTTATGAAGTTGCTACTTCTCCATCCACTTTAACGTACTGTCAGTGCCCCAAGACCAGCCCATGAGAAGAATGATTAGGTTTGCCCAGAAATAAGTCACAAATGTGATGACTGCAATAGCCATGTTACTGGAAACATAAGAGAAGATGGTAACTGCAGCAAACAGGGGTGATCACATTTATCTGCAAAAGACTGTGCTTTTGGAGGGTAAAAAATTGTCTCAGAGAAGTGTCTGGAGACTCTCTGAATGTACCTGCTTTGCTCAGCACAGCTGAACTTGGGACACCTTTGAGTACTGGGCCAAGACACATGTACATGATGTAGCACAGTGTCCTCCCAGGGTTTTATCTGAGATTTTCAAAGCAAAACTAACTGGTCTGCTCAATAGATGATCCCAAGGGTCTCTTCCAACCTAGACGATTCTATGATTCTATGATAGTTGTGACTGTTGTTCTGCTGAACTGCTCTGGTCGCACCAGAGTCATCTCATGGGTGCTGGGTGCCACAGCTCTCACTAGCCCAGGACCAAAGCCCCAAAAGTCTTTCCTCAAAACCCAAAAGCTAGTTATTGTGGTGGGAGAAAAATCTTGAAGCCTGATGAACAAGAAGGGGAGTTCAGGTGAAACTGTGACGACTGTGACTAACTACACTAGCAAGGAGGGTGGCTTTTTTCAGCGCTGACGTTGTACCAGTACAGTCCCTGGTACGGTCGCAATGGTCTCCGTGGACTGTCATTTCCCCTTCCCGTACAGGAATAGGCTATATTTCACTGCTTTTGATGCATTAGAAGGGATTGATTCTTGGAGAGCCTTTGCCTGTTGTGATTTTGCAGTAATTCGGGTGCGAGCGCCTGAGATGTGCAGGCCAGAGGGAAAGAGCAAGAGAAAGTGAGAACGGTGGTGACCTTGTCACATGCTGAACGGCAAATTCTCCTTTTCTAAAAATAGTGTCCTGTCTTTCCCATGACACTAACTTGCGCTGCAGCTTCAGGTTTGCTTGTAAATGTCCTCTCGGTCACACACGAAACCACTTGATTCAAACGTGGCAACGCAATGAATTGGAAGTGACCTGCTCAGAAGTATGTACAGGATGAAACTCAGCGCAGCGTGACATATCAACTGCGAACACTGACCGTTGTCTACTGTGCCTCTCAAGCAATGCCTGTCCTCCCATACCTTCCCACGATTCCCTCCACATCCCCAGAAAGGACAAAAAATTTCTTTTACCATTTCTTTAAGAATTTAGGGTGAAGCTCAGTGCTAAAATACAAAAGATTTGCCCCTGGTAATCCTGAATCCACGCACGTAAGTTGACCATGGCCGCATGGGCTCCGGGATTCAGGAGTTATTTTACAGTAGTGCTGCTCTTACTCCAGCTTGGCTACTCCCAGCTGAATGCAGTTCTTCAGTGAAGACAGATGCTAAGAGCGAAAGACCCTTCTGTTGTGCATGTGGGGGTGACCGGCGTGACTATACATTCATGGAAACAGATGGAACAGTTTATACTACAGTACTCATGCATATTTGGTTTGTATTTGAACGCAGACTAACAGATGCAATGTGCTATTTTATTTTTTAGGAAATATATGATTAGATATGGTTAATTTGCAGAGGGTAATGAGCTACATGCCCTTATTAAAAAGTCATATATTTATGTACATTCCTAGCAGAAACGTCTTTCACTTGAAAAAGGAAGCTCTCTGTTAAAAACAGAAAATTTGACCTCTTTGGGTTTGTCTGCTGTGTACCTGCTCCTTCTTTTCAGTCATTGCTCTCTGATGTTTATTAAGAAATCCAGACAGGGAGATACTGAAGACTGAATTGTGATTCTCCAGAAATTTGCTCTCTGCAGCTGGTTAGCTGGTGACTTTTTTTTCATATATATCTATCTAAATAATTTTATTTGCTCTTGAGAACACCTCCAGGAAAATTTCATTTCATTCTCACAGGCTGACAAAGTCTTCAGTATCTTAAACCTGGCTCACCTTGATATTTCAAACATCATATAAGAAAAAATTAAGTGAAATATTATTTGGTGGACGTTTTCTTTAAGGTTGTCACTTAATTGAGCCTTAAGCAACTAACAAGGTACTTTTATTCTCATTAACAGCTACTTTGGAGTACATTTTCTCTTCCCTTCTGTAAAATAGATAGCTGATATACAGGTACTTTTCCCCTGAATTTAATAAATCAGATTCACCATCTACCAAAAGCAGGAACCTTTTTTTTAGTCTCATAAATTCAGTGGATTGACCGTGCTAGAGCTGTACACCATCATTTCTTGAGTGTTTCAGAGGGATGGAGTCAGTAGCTCAGATCAATTCCTTTCACTGAGGATCTCAGCAGCATTCTGGGTAGATTCAGGGGACTGGGTGTCAGATCTCTATACCCTAGTTCCAGTCTTGCCAAGAACAGAGCATGCAACATCAAGCAGATATAATTAACAGGTTGAGAGAGTTGGGGTTGTATGGTCTGGAAAAGAGAAGGCTCTGGGAAGACTTTATAGCAGCCTTTCAGTATCTGAAGGGGGCCTACAGGCCCTACGGGATGGGGAGAGACTTTTTACAAGGGCATGTAGTGATAGGATGATGGGTAATGACTTCAAACTGGAAGAGGGGAGATTTAGATTAGATATTAGGAGGGAATTCTTTACTGTGAGAGTGGTGAGCACAGGGAATCTGTGACTGCCCCATCCCTGGAGGTGTTCAAGGCCAGGCTGGATGGGGCTTTGAGCAACCTGGTCTAGTGGGAGGTGTCCCTGCCTGCGGCAGGGGGTTGGAACTCAATGGTCTTTGGGGTCCCTTCCAACTCTAACCATTCTATGATTCTATGAACAGGGCTGGAAGTGCATCCCATCAAACCACCTTGGCTTGCAGCGGCCCATGCACACGCACACTTTGTAGACTTGCATATCCCCACTTTGCAAGCTTTCACATTGCCACTTTGCAACAGTTTCCTGAGGTTTACTTCTCTCAACTTTTAGCAACAGGTAATTACTCCTCTAGGATGTGGATGCCTGCAGAGTGGAGGACGGGAGACAGTTGGTTCAGAGATAACTACACGTTGCTGATGAGACAGCCACCTTAGGACAAAACACCTGGGTCAGCCTTCCCATTAAAGTGCTGTGAGATTTTTTAACATCCATGCAGAGCAGGTGAAATCAAAGTCTCCTTCAAAGCAGTGACTGACAGTGCCACGTAACTGTGTTTTCCTGTCCTGGTGGGATGAAAAGCCGAGCAGACTCCACTGACGAGTTCAGTCCAGTGGAAGTATGAGTCCCTCCGACATCTGGCCCAGGCTTCACCGATTCTGCTCCGCTGTGGGAACAGCCCTGAGATTGATTTGTTGAGCAGAAGCAACCTGGCCTTTTTTTCGGGGTGTGTATCATCAGATCAAGCCTATCTCAAATAATTCATACCAGCCCACGCTGTCATCTCCTTCCACCCCCTTTTTGGGTAAAACTTCCATCAGCCAAACTTACATGCACTGAATTTGTGCAATGGGTAGTATGCCAAAAAAAAAACCAAACAGAAAAAACAGCACAAGGCTTGGCCTTTATATGAGAGATAGATAGCTTCCTTTGTAGGATTGGGAAAGGAGGAAGGATTGTGATAAACATCATTACTAGCAAGTAATTTTTCCCTTTCTGATGCAGCTCCGCAGTGAGTTTGTTATCTGCCTGCATGAAAGATCTTTTCAAGATGTTTCTAGTCCCCAAGGAAGTGAGAGACTAACAGATTCTTCCCAATAATAATAAAGGGGGGATGTCAGGGGGGAGAAGACGTCCCTCTTGTTCCTCTAACACTTGACAAAGCACTTTCCTCCTCCTTCCCAGCACTACTCTCCTGTGCAGTTCGGAAGGGAAATGAGTTTGCTTGCAGATATTTTTGTTCTCTAGCTAGAGAAACAAATGCGTTCACTGAATATAGCTCTGCCAAGAAAATAAGAACATGGGCAGGACTTTGAATGGAGTCACTGATGGGAATGAAGGAGAGGAACAGTTTGCTGTCTGAATTGCTCATCAGGAAGAAATAAAGGTGAAGAAAGGGAGGGAGGAAATAGAGTTGTTTGAGTAAGGATACTGAATGCAAAGTCTGAGTGGAAGAAACAGTAAATGCTGAGGAGAAGCTGGATGAGTCTGAGTCATGCAACAGATTTATTTTTTTTTCTGAAGCTGTGTAAAACAGACGCTGCAACAACCCACCTCAGAAACCTTTCATGCAATTGCATAGGAAAAATGACCCCGGTCCCGGGTCATGCCTTTTTTTTTGCAGGGCCTGGCATGAGGGCTGGTGTGGAAGAACAGGTGATGCCATTTTCATGGGGGCAACAGGAATCCAGCCACCACCAGCTACCCTTCAGTAATAGATGGACAAAGCCAAGCTCTTGTGTTCTTCTCTCTCTTGCCCAAGTGGGTTGGGATCTCAATGTTTTCGAGTGGTGGCATCTCACAGGTTTTATGGCATGTCATGATAACGAGAATTACTGACTGCTTCCTAACTCCCTGGGCTGGGACAAATCCTAACTCATGGTCTTCCCATATCAGCTTTCCTAACACAGTGATATTTTCAAATACTCCCTGCTAGTGACCTTCTGAATTCCCTGTAATTCCTAACATTCTTACTTTAAAATATTAGAGAACAGAGTCACTAAACAGTTTTCAGACAGTATTTTTGCAATTGGAAGATATGTCTGCATACTTCAGAAAACAGGCAAGTAAAGAATCTGTCAATTTTTAATTTTTATTTTTTTTTCATTCTATTCTGGAATCCTATTCACAGGCTTATCTAGACTTGGAAACTTACCAATATAATTATTCCTGGAAAATTATTTGGAAATATTCATTTCGAAATAACTCTCTATGTGGAATCAGAATGATCAGACCGATACTTGTGCCAAAAGAAACGATGCTGAAATAATTATTTCATAACAGCCATATCAGTGTATTTCCAACTGGAAAGGAGCTCATGTACACGGGAAGGAAGCAAACCCGATTGTCTCTCTCCTTCCTTCCAGCTCTTGTTTTACAGCCGAATAAGCAATAATGAGGCTGTAGATCTATGTCTTCTTCTTAGAATCCAAAAGGCTTTACAGAGTCTGTTGGATGAATTTCAACACCCTGTTCAAGTCCAAGGAGGAAATAAGCTCTTCCAGAAATTCACCAATCTTCCTTTTTCTTCTTTGAGTCTGGCTGTAGCTCAAAGGAACCTTATGGACCATCTGTCCCTCCTATCCTCTCAACCCCCACATGCCACCATCGATAAGACATCAATCTGTGAAGCAGCTCTGGGAGAGATTTTTTTAGTAGTTTCTCCAGGAAAGCATCTGTCTGATTCCTATGCAGAATCTATCTACTCTTTGTGTCTGCTAGGGAAAAGGGGTATTGATATCTCCCAATCTCTACCATGGTCTGGACAGTCTTCTCTTGAAGGACACAAATGTATTTGCAAGAACTCTAGACAAAGCCAAGAATGAATTAACCAAATCCAATTCAGGGAGGACAGTGATAAACACAGCATGGCTCTTTTCTTCAGCAGAAGAGAACTAGAAGAAGGTTAAGAACTCAGTTCATCCCTGTCTGTGGGGACATGAATTTATTGGGGTACTGCTCAGGGGCAATAATAGATGTTAGTGTGTCTTTGGGAACACTTCCTGAATATCCTACCTTTTGTGCTTCTCTGGGACCAACCATAATCTGATGCTGAGAATGCAAACCTCCGGTACCACTGACTGAGATAAAAATGATTGGGGGGGCTGCATTTGCTTCAGAGTCAAGACCGCAGCTCTTACTAAAAGTTTCCAAAAAACCCTTCTGTTCTGAGGTGGTAAAATATCTCCCTAGGAAAAAACACTAATCCCTGCTCAAATATACTTTTGGAAACGGATCTTTTCCATAGCCGTGTGGCTTACAGAGAGAAGTTAGTCTGAACTCCTCTATATCACAGCTGCTTTCACCCAGTTGTCCTGTTGATTTTGTTTGCCTTCCAGCAAGACATCCAGGCTTGAGTTGGAAGACACCAAGAGCATGGCAGAGAAATGCTGCTGGGAGGCTGCTTACCCCGACCCCATGACTCTTTGAAGAGCCAAGACCTCCAGGCTGTCACCCGGCTGCACACAATAGCTTTCCACCCCCGTACAGCTGTAGATCATTGCATCTGCCTGCATTGTACTGTGCCTGTTTAGGCCCTGTCCTTACAGCTTTTTATTTGCATTGTTTTACTACTCTGTCTGGTTTAAATGTCCATGTACATAACCAGCCATGAGTTTAAGTTTTTCACTAGATAACCACTAAAACGCTGAAAAGCATCATACTGAGTTCCAATACCTGTGGCCCCAATACCTCCCCTTTTGGCCCCAGGAACTTTCTATCCAACAATTAATGTATCAATACATACATATTTATTTTTTTTTTAGGTTCGTGGGTTTTTTTTTTTTTGGTCAAAACAGTACTAGTTTTTGACCAAATAAGGACTCAATTCATCCATTTACACTAATAAGGTAGGACTGTCCATGATGTTTCACTAGGGGTCTGCTTCAATTCACACAAATCCCAAGGTCTAAGAGAAACAGGAAGAGGGTTAATAATCCAAAATCCATATGGAATCCAGCCTACTTGCTACCAGCTCACATGAAAGAAGATACCCCTCCACCAACAGGCATGACCCCCATCAAAGGGAGCTATGAAAATATCCCATTCAGCCTTAATAGGAGCCATGGAGCCATTTTGTGAGTTGATCTCTGCTTTCTGCTTTCTCCATTCACAGCTTCAACAGCAGGAAAATGACCAAAGAAAGCAGATTTATCATGATTTGAGAGCAGACAGCATACCAGTGGAAGGGGTCTTATGGAGATGGAATGGCAAGGACTCTCCTTAGGGGGAACCACACTTGATTGACATTCAACAGCCAAAAATATCCAGGTGGGGCTGAGGGACACTGAGACTTGGAAGGGGACAAGGAGAGCACGTTTCCCCTGCTGCTGTGTGTCACAACAAGTCTGGTTTAGGCATATAATTTACAAATATACACATCTGTATTCTCTTTGCATAAATGTCTATATCAACCTTTAGCTGGATGCCTGAGCCAATGCTTTGCAGAACTCAACATTTAGCAACCATGTCAGTAACCCTCTCTTTATCAACCAAACTTATGTTTCAAGATTGAAGTCTGATTTGCCTGAAAAGACTTGTTTTCTCTATAACTCCATCAGGTGGCATTCCTTTTAAGCCCTTTCCCTATTCTTTAGTTTGTAGACTGATCCCATGCCAGTTTCTCTACTCTCTTGATGCCAGAGTAAGTGCCTGCAATGCCCAAGGCCATCACCTTCCTTTTCCTGAGAAAATTTCCAAGATTAATGCTACTTCAGACTTCTACAAACACAGCACTCATTTCACGACAATCCCCAGGCATATCATGGGTCAAATCGTCAGTCTGGGAAAACAGGCTTTTTTTTTAGGAAAGCTGAAGAATGCATGCAGCAAACTGTGCGTGTGCTGCATTTACCTGCCCTCTCTCCCAGAAGGAACACATTCTGTTAAATGCCAAGGAGGAGTAGAACCAGCTACAGGAAAAGTTTGCTTTGTTGAGCATTAATAAAACTAATGGGGTATGTTTATGTAGCACCTTTCATTCCAAATGATCAAGTGCCTTGCTAGCCTTAATCATTTCACCCATCACTGAACTGCAGACACCTCTGGGGTGGAACATTAACAGCTGCTCGGTAGAGCACAGCAGCAAAACAGAGCAATTTAATGGAGGAGAAACACCCTGTCCAACTGCAGGTGTAAAGGGAATTTTGTTAAGTGGAATGTAATTATCCAAAGCAGTGGTACCTCGGAGAGAGGGAGATATTTCCCTTAATACTCCAATATTGGGCTATTTTTCCAGCCCCCATGTTCCTGGGGAATCAGCATCTCAGCCTGGCTCCAGGGTTGCAGTTGAATCTCAATTTAATTTCCATCCTAAGGCTCCCAAAAGAAAAAGCATCTTGGAGATTTTTTTGTGGGTTTCCAGATTCCCACTCTTTCAGCCAAGGAGTGCCATTTGCCTATTTAAAACACCTAAAATGAAGTAGAATCAAACAAAGAAGGTGACTGGAGATGGAGGCTCAATACATCCACGTTCCTTATAAGCAGCACGAGGCTCTGCCGCCTATAAAATCTGCACATTGTATATAAAAGGGAGAAATCATTGTCCTTAAACTATTCGTGGCAGGGTGGCTTGATTTAAATTGTAATCATGGTTTAAACCAGCAAACAGAGAATCTTGATTTAAATAATCAGTTTTAATCTTGTTGTGCATGTGTGCTTTTCAGTTATTTTCTTTTAAAACTGGTTGATTCTCGCTGATTGGTATAATTTGCTGCTTCTTTATGCTAAATCAAAGAATATCCTATATCTATACATATTTATTTCAGCAATTATATAGTTTAGCATGCATTTATTCAGATTCCTACTTTTTACATTTTTTATGAAGGGAAAATGTTGAACAACAGATTTCTTATTCAGTAGATGATTGCTGGATTTATTTTTTTGTTGTTGTTGTTGTTTTTCATTTATCTGGAATTCACGTCAAGCTGCATTTAAATGGAAACAGGAATTCAGTCATAATTTCACCCCCCTCCTCCCAAACCGAGTGTAATAGAAGTACTTGAACCTGCTGGAGATAGGAGAAGAAAATAAGTCTTGCACAGAAAATGAGTTGGCATTAACAAAGACAGCGCTCGCAGTCGCTGGGGACCTGGAACCGAGGTGCATTTCCAAGAGAGGTCGGCAATACTTCTTCCTGGCTGGCAATTCTGGCTTAAATAGCTCCCAGGTGTTTTCGCTACCCCACCCTCAGCTGCTGGCCTTTCTTTGACCCAAACTGGGAAAGTTTTCTGTTGGGTGGGATTTCTGCTGCTCTACCCAGGGTTGAACTGATGTGGGACCGAGGTTGAACTGGTGCAGGGGTCCCATGGGAGTTGTGAAATCACAGCTCTGTGCGCTGACACCCTGTCCTTGAGGAAAAGCTTTAAATCACTACTTTTGAGGGGGGTAAATCAGAGATGGGCTACATGAGCAATTGTACTGGCATGACTGTAGGGATGGAGAACCTGTTCAAGGGCAAAGGAACGGGTACCTGGGGTGGCAACCTCTTAAACCAGTTGTCTCCCCAGATTTAATGTGTCCTGGAAGTCGCTATAATATATCTCATCTCTGTTTTTTTGTGTGCAGATCTTTCCCTCCTTGTCAACTTCTGGTGGATTTCTGATTTCTGTACATGCTCATTGATCTACTTCATAGAATCACAGAATGGTTTAGGTTGGAAGGGACCTTAAAGATCATCTAGTCCAACCATCAACCTAACCCTGACAAAAATCACCAAACCATATTCCTAAGGACTATGTCAATCTGTCTTTTGAAGACCTCCAGGGATGGTGCCTCAACCACTTCCCTGGGCAGCCTATTCTAATGCCCAATAACCCTCTCCATGAAGAAATGTTTCCTAATATCCAATCTAAACCACCCCTGGCGCAACTTGAGGCCATTGCCCCTTGTCCTATCTCCTGTGACTTGGGAGACGAGACTGACCCCTGCCTCTCTACACCC
>JAOXNO010000001.1:205853473-205897101 GCA_028565335.1 Limnodromus scolopaceus
CCTCAGCCTCCTCTTCCTCAGACTAAACAACCCCAGCTCCCTCAGCCTTTCCTCATAAGACTTACTCTCCAGACCCCTCACCACCTTTGTTGCCCTCCTCTGGACCCGCTCCAGCACCTCAATGTCTTTTTTTGTGGTAAGGGGACCAAAACTGGACACAGTAAAAAACATTTAAAACCGTTACTTCTCGTTCTATCACTCCACTCCCTGATAGAGTCCCTCCCCATCTGTCCTATAGGCCCCCTTTAGGTACTGGAAGGAACTCTAAGGTCTCCCCGGAGCCTTCTCTTCTCCAGGCTGAACAACCCCAACCCTCTCAGTTTAAGTCCTACTTAAATGACTCAATGTGAAAAAAACCCTGCCTTTCCACCTGCAGAAGAAGCAGCTGCCGTCAGGACCTGATCTGGCACCTCCATGGACCAGCTCTAGGTGTTCGCCCAGAAACTTCAGCTAATTCACTGCTTGGACTTTCCGTAAAACTTTGGCAGTTAACACATTAGTGGCTTGGAAATTATATAAAAGTTATTTACAAGTTCCTAACACTCTCTGTCTCACAGTCGCTCAACCCATGGCTTGTAAATAAATGCAGCAACAGTAACAACAAAAAGCAGGTTTTTTTTCACCCCCCAAAGATACTCATTGCACGTTTCAAGGGCTCCCTAAGCCAGTATTATAAACACTTCAGCACTGAAAATTCACTTAATGCCTTACCAGAGAGAACTGGAGTACAGTTGCTTTATTTGCTGCTATCCATGACCTTGATTAGAAAATATTGGGGTTCACAACTTAAAAGGGGGTGGAGAAAAAAAAAACAAACAAAGAACATCCTTATTTTCTAACAGGGAACGGAGATAAGAAAGAAAGAGAAATGAAGTGATGGAGTCAAAATTAAGCACTGTCTGTAGCAGAGCCACGGATTAAATCTCTTGGAGTCCAACACCCACCCAAAAGAAGACCTTCTCTGAGTCCTGTAACATGTCTGCTCCCCCAATGTCTTTGTATAATTTAGACCTGTGGCAAAAACTGATTTTTGATTGAGCCATAGCAAAGTTATGTTTGTAAAATGTTTACTCTACATGAACACCAGACAGGAATTATTATTTTCATACATGTTTCAAAATGATCTATGCTGCAATGGACAAAACAAAACAACAACCTGCCTTAGAGCATATAATTAAAGTTTTTAGGGGCAGTTCAAAGAAACACTGAAAACTTTGCAGAATTAAGGCAGCGCTGCATTTTTAATCACTGCCCTGGATTGAATAAAATGGCATTTTTGCCTAAAAGTTAATCAAAAGCCTCTGAGAAATAAAGCAATGAGATTTTAATGAACGAATTCTCATGGCAGAAGCTGTGCTTTTCTTTATTTGGAGCTCAGTACACACCTCTGGGCATGGGTAAATCAAAAATAACGTGCTCTTTCCTCTCGCTTTGTTCTGCTTATGGGTGGAGACGCATCTTCACTGGAAAAAGCCAAACCAGATACCTCGAGGGGCACTGGGGAAGACTGGACCAGATGTGGGCTAAGATACTGTGGGCTGGATCTAGAAGCAGATGCAGTGGTCCGTGTGGGAATTCAGAATTACAGACATGAGCATCTGGAGATGCTGGACTGGGGAGAAAGGCTGGAGAAAGGAAATAGGGCTGTACCTCTTTGAAAGGCTGGGGTGGCGTATTGACATGTTCTGCCTGTTGCAGCTTGGTGTGACCTCTCCACGTCCAGGACGAAGCAGAAAAAGAGGGAGAGGCAAAGGGAAAACAAGCACTGGCTCCCTCGTCCGTTCTTAACCCACAGGCTTAAGTCTGAAAGGCAGGGGTCCTTCAACTGCAGAGACAGATACCACCATTTTGAACCTTCAGCCATCACGCCTTCCTTGTTTGGGTTTATTGTTCTCTATAATCCTTTGGTTTTGTCCATGCTGCTTGTCTTTCATCTATCCCAGGAGGGCTGGATCCTTTGCTTAGGATGGAGCTCGTGTTTGGCCCTAAAAGCAAAATCCCTACCCAAGTGCCCATCGAGCTGCAGGTCTATTGTGACCCAAGCGCTGATGTCCACACCATCTGTGATGGCCCTCGGCATCCTGACCATAACCCTAACCCCATGGCGTCATGTATTCCCCATTGACACTGCACACAAATCCCACCCTAAAAACGAGCTGGAAGCAGAGTATCGCTATTAAAAGAGCACTAGGTCTTTCCCCGCTGAACCTAGCTGTGTACCCCCTTGGGTGTTTCACACCAAAAGGAGTTATTTATGGCACTCGGAAATAGTGTAAAAAATGCACAGATTTACTTCCAGAATACTTGGCAGCTTGCCAGCAATATTACTAAATGCAATTATTTCCCTCAAAAAAATATCTTCATGACAAGGCAGTTTAAAGTGGCGAAGGAAAGGACAAAAATTAACAGCATAATTGAAAAGAACAGTAAATTCTTACCTATTAATGTTGTTTCTACATGCCCTCTCCCCCACCATTCAGGCTATTAATGAGTTTCTAGAGTTTGGGCCTTTTTTTCCTGCTTAATGGCTTCACCATCATCATCATAATAATAATAACATGAAACCTACACACTAACCTATATTGAACTGCAGTTCATTACAGCAAAATAACATTGTGAAGGGTTTTAATGTCAGCATCCCCTCAGACGCAGATTACAGTAATACAGACAATACATCCTCTATGGGACATACCATATGGGAATAAAAATAATAAAAAAGAAAATGGAAAGACTTCTTTTCCTCTAGAGGCAAACAGGCCAGCGATGAGATAGATCAACCCTAGAATTCAGTGGGAATTCCTTCACTGTGGAAAAAAATTAAGATACTGATCACTAATGCAGAAACTGAATTATTAAACCAAGATCAGTCCCTTGTACCTTCACCTCCTAAATTGGGAGTGCGGATGCTGCTGGCTCCCTTTGCGGTCCCTGGTGTGAGCTGGGTGATACCAAAGGGACAATCAGCTCTTGGCTGGGTTGACTCCTGCTTGGGAGACAGTGGCATCCACTGGATTCCTCATTTGAAAGGCTTTTTTTTTTTACACCCAGCGGACAGAGGATTGGTTGAATGTGGAGGGAGATTAAGGGTCTGTTCCCTAACCCCCCTCAATTTACTGTCCTAACAGGGCAGAACTCTCTCTGAGGCTCTTGTGAAGAAGTGAGATGGTGCCTCACCTTTTTGCTTCAATGAACCTTCTCAGGGTTAATGTCTAAAAAGGACAAAAAGACAAGAGGACAGAAAGTACAAGGAATCCATCATCAAGAATGCCAGTAGTTAGAAAGTCGGATCACAAGTAAAGAAGATATAACAACCTTCAAGGGAGCCATTTTTCAGTGCAGAATGTAGCATTTGGGATGGTCATGTAGCTAAAGTCTCCTTTTTAGGACTAATATTCTTCATAGGAATATTAGTATCTTTACAGTTGGAGAGCCTGAAGGCACATTCCTTCTCCTGACCTTCACATTTCAAGTGATCACCAAGTCTCTGAATATCTCATAAGGCAGCTTCAGTAGGCTGCAATATCCAAGCAATTTCCACATACTGTTAAAATGGGGAATTTCTTGCAAATCCTACCTGGGAAGGAGCAGGGTGAGAATTTTGAGGAGCTTAAACAGGGAAGGGGATTAGTGAAAATTCCCTTCTGGATCCGCTACTTGTTTTTGTAGTTCTTCACTAACTCCTGCAATCGATGATGGATCTTTAGTGGTAAGGGTTCTGGCTAATTTTCATTTCAAGCTGAAACATCTTGTTAATATTAAGGTTACAACTGATAGGAGGCAAGTGAAATATGACAGCCAGCAGATGCCTGATCTTGACCGGGTAATTGTAATTTATTCTTGTCTTCCCCTGCTCAAAAGGCATAAGGGAAGCTTAATAAAGTAAAGCTCATAGCACATTCCTTTATTTTTTTTTATTATTATTTATTGTAAAGAATGTTGTGTTTTGGTTTTTTTTTAAATCTCCTTTATGAATTCTCCAGAGTCTGAGTATCACATTTTTGCCTACATCGTTTGCAGAAGCAGCATGTCTGAAGCACACACTCATTTACTGCAAGTAGAAAAACAAGATGATGTTGCTGCAACCACGGTAACAATATTAACAATAGAGTGTATGAGCCTGAAAGGAAATTACTCAGCAAAACATGATAATAAAAAGAAAAGTCACCATGGATTATCAACTGGGGTATTAAGAAATAATTTGTAATGCTGAGATTACACAGCTATTCTGTCACTGCTAATTGCACTGATATATTGAAATGTATTTTGGGCTGGTGATTTGGGTCAACGTGATCTGGCAAATAGGAAGGTGAGTGTAAAGAGACTGAGTAAAAATCCTTCCTCTGTAGAAGTTCAGAGCTATTTAGAAGAACCCTATAAGGCCTCTGGTAGCAAGTATAGGCAACATTAGGAGATGAGCTCTCAACAACCAAAGTGAACAAGAAAAGCACACAGAAATAATAACCATTTGCCTAGAGCTCCCCTGGCTGTTGTAAAACAACACTGAAGACAAAATATTTGGAAAAAGCTGATGAAATTCTGGAGCATGTGGCTTGATCACCGGGACAGCTTCCTGATTTAATAAGAGACCGAAATAAGAACAAGGAAGCTAGAGGTGAACAGCATGTTGCAGTGTATTTAACCAATAGTACTGGGATTTGTACCACTCTGGCATGCTGACTGTTTTGCAAAAGAAGCTAGTTACCACCATACACCTAGGACCTGTTATCTAACACTGCTGATGGCAACGGGAGTATTCAAAGGCTTCAGTGAGGTCTGTAGCAGACATCACTGAATAAGTGAAAGCATTAGTTAGATTTCTTAACTACCCAGGAGAAATAAAATTATATCATTTCTTTGGTGTTCCTTATTTGAAAGACTTGTCTTTAATTATTTCCTACTGTAATGTGCCCCTGTGTTTCTAAACGTCTTCTATAAGCATCCAATTCTATTGGGTCCTAATTTCCTATGCAGTTTCTCAAGCACTCCTTCCAGCAGCAGTAATGGCTTAAGCAGTGTGGAAGCAGAAAGCGTGGCGATTACTGCAAGAAATGCTCTTTAAATCATGTATTATGTCAATTAAAATGGCTAAGAGTTGGGTCTGTGATGGTAGAGCAGGCAGAGCCATCATGTGAGGTTCCCAGCTCCTGATTGCCAGTACACTTCAGTTTCACAAAGGCCTATGAGAATTTTCCAGAAAGGCAATTTATTTGATGGGAAAGCAAAAGTTAAGCGTAACACATCCCACTACCTTTCTGGTCAAGTTGGTAAGGCATGGAGAAGAGGTTTGGATATTGGGCTGGCTGTTTGCTTGACACTTTTAAAGCTCATTTAAATGCATCCCAGAACAGTAGTGACTAAAAGAAAAATTATTCCTCTCTGTAGGATGTGGGTCCAGCAATGTAAAATGAATTGGTGCTCTTAATCTTGTCACCAGTGAGTAAGTGTCTGTATTGCTGTAGTCACCATACCACTTTTGGCATCGACTGGTGATTTCAGAGGTGAAGCTAAAGACAAATGAGCCCTGAGATTAAACTGCTCTTCCTAAACAGAGGTGACCAACAGATGCGTGGTGGAAGCGTTGGGGCTGATCGTACCTATGTCCAGTGCATTGTTAAATGGGAGATCTGAGTCTGGCAGTGCCATTCTCATCCCTTTTGCACACACGAAATGCATGCAGAGTTGTTTGCAGCACGGCGTGTTCCCTATGTGCGTTTGAGTTGTGAAGATGGAAAGAAGCAGCACAGCGCAATTTGTCAGCAATGGTCCTGCAGCCTCAATTTCGGCTTCCAGGGTGGTTAGATCTGGAATTTTAGTTCATGTCTACAAACCTCTCAGTCCACTAGATAAGAAAATGCCGCACTTCAGCAGCACTTCTGCTGCAAGAATTTCTTTACCCAATATATCACAATTGAGCATCTCTGGCTCGGTTGAACTGTCTCGAGCCATCTGATGTTACTCATCCTGCCTGTGAGATCCCTCTGGCCTCTTGATACTGCCCACATTCTTCCCAAGAGGAGATGACGACAGGGAGAAACATCAACTCCACTCTGCACATGTACACCGCATTAATCACTGCTGATTTGTCCTGCTAACGAAGAAAACTGCTCCCCCTCTCTCCTGCTCCTTCGCACGTTTAACCAACTACTTGCCTTGCTGGATCTTAACACTGAGCCCAGATTAAAACTACAGTGAATCCTCAGTTTGCCTCAACTTCTTTGGAACAGGTGAAAGTTAAACTGTACTTGGGTTTTCTGCCTTTTTCTTTAGAAAAGGGCTGGAACTGCACATTCACAAAGACAAATTTTAAAAAATGCTGTTGGCCCAGACCTAAAGTAATCCCTCAGTGATTGTACTGAATAAACCAGTAAGCTCTTTATCACATTGAAGGCAGAGAAAGAAATGGTTTTTTTTGTTTTTTTTTTGTTTTATGGCTTTTTTTTTGGTTGTTGTTTGTTTGTTTGTGTTTGGGGTTTTTTTGTGGGAAGGGATTCTGTATGGGAATATCTACATTTTTTGCCCGTCTCTCATGTTTGGGTCTACCCAGGGACACCAGCATGATTCATAACACTTTGGGCTGATCTGGGTTAAGATCTCTCTTATTGACCCAAAGGCAATATTGAGAGCCCGTTTCATGGGTGCTTACACACAAACACCATCCATCCCTACATCTGTTAGGAGTGTGCTTGGCAGTACAAAAACCTGAGGTGCTCAAACCTCAGTCTGACAGTTCTGTCAAAGCAAGCTCAACAATGCTACAAACTACTGAACTTGGAGAAAGAGGAATGCTCAAGAGATCAGCATCTATGGCCATTCTGACTAGGGCAGCATCCAATATAGACTATTCTCAGCGGCTATTTGTGTAGTTTACACTTAAAAACTTTTAGCACTGGAGTTCCCCAGACTCCTTTGACAATGTCTCCCAGTGCCTAACTGCCTACAAACCGTTTATGAGGGAAGGAGGGTCTAGGTGGCTTTGTTCAGCTCAGAGAAGAGGTCACTAAAGGGAGACCTAGCTGATGTCTTTTAACCATTCTGTGAGCTTCTTCCATATAGAGGATGGAGTCAGGCTGCTCCTGGAGATGCTTGGTGAGTAGACAGGAGGCAAAGTATATGAGTTGTGGCAGTGGAAATTTTAACTGGCTCTTAAAAGAAGAGTCGTTCACAGCAAGTGTGGTCAGTACCAGAACCACAAGGCATAGAGTTTATGGTCCCTCCATCATAGGAGATACTCAAAGTATAACTGAGCGACCTGATCTGACCTCAAAGTTAGCCCTACTTTGAGCAGTAGACCAGAGACCGTCAGTGATGCCTTTCAACATAAATTGTTCTGTAGCACTGTATTTTTATGATAACGTCTTTATGATTAGAAGCATTTTGCTTTTAGTATGTGACTGACTTGCTGCAAAATAAGTCAATTTCTGGAAGACTATTACCTTGCTCTCCTTCATTGTGCTCTTCTCTATATTAAGCCATTGCTGGCTCAGTAGAAAGCCTGTTCAGGGTTGCCTGAGGTAACACCCGTTAACTCCAGGCTCTGATCCAAGTGGCCACTTCAGGAACTTTTGCTTGAATCAGTCTTGCTGAGAAACAGTGTGAACTAGTGTAGGAAAGAGGTTCTCCTGATTTCGTTACTAGACTTCCAGGAACCAAACTCCTCCCCCTGCATGGATCTGAACTGCCAGTGGGAGTTCACAATTTCACCTTAGCCTAGATGGTCACGCTGTTGAATAACCCTACATGAAGCGCCTGCTACATTGGCAGCACAAAGTTATGTCATTATCCCTGGATAAGGTGTGATAACTTGACTTGTCCCCTCTGTCCCCATACTCTGCAAAGTGACCGTCCAATGCCCAATGGAGGGGAAGCCACTGGGGCTATTTGGGTGTGCAAGATCTGAGTCAGAGTTATAACTCAAGCTAACTCTTAACCTAGTAAAAGTATTCAACCTCCTGGAAAGCCTGGGAACA
This sequence comes from Limnodromus scolopaceus, assembly GCA_028565335.1. Taxonomy (NCBI): domain Eukaryota; kingdom Metazoa; phylum Chordata; class Aves; order Charadriiformes; family Scolopacidae; genus Limnodromus; species Limnodromus scolopaceus. Next base: position 205,861,441 of record JAOXNO010000001.1, read on the forward strand.
GTTTAGATAAAGCAATGCATGGCTTTTCATGCCAGCTGCCCATGCAAGTGATTTATGGACTGTAATATGCCATGGGACCAGACCACTTCATCAGTTTCCTTAAAGACAGAGAGGTGGATTGGGGCTGCACTCAGAGAGCAGTGCATCCGCTCCTTCAAGGCATCACCGCTCCTCAAATAAAAGCAAACCTCCCGTTCGAGGGAGCCAGACCTCTCATTTTCTAAGAACACAGTAAATGTCTTGGTAGAATTGTGCTTTGACAGCTTTGGATTTACAAAGATCAGAAGCAAATTCTGATTATTTATTTTGGATAAATAATGAACAGCATAAAAATCGCTGACGTTAACCTTCATTGGAAAAGTTGGTTTAATGGGCCCCATAAAATCTTCTATTGATGGCAGGTTCATAAAACTCCATATTGACTTCAGCTAAAGGCTATAACTTCTATCAATACTGTCAACAATTAATATTGACTTACAAAGGTATCCTGTAAACTGAGTCATAGCATTATGTTACTTTATGCTGCCATTAGCAAAATTTCATGTCTTCTTGAAAACATTTCTCCTATAAATCCGGGGTTTCTCAAAATAGCCTGTGTGATAGCTAGCAGCAGAGGGCTCGGAGTAATGCTGCTTCTGCTCAGAGCGAGGAAACACAGAGCAACCTTTGTGTTTGCCAGACAAAGCTTCTGAGAGGATCTCGGGCTTTGTTTTCTCCAACAGCAGGTTTCAGGTTGTGAGGAGTTTGTGTGCAAAAGTTTCTTACACTTTTTATCGGTGCCGTGCAATTACAAAATGAACATCCTGTGTACGGTTAAGACTTGTCCTTAGTCCTTAGCCTCTTCTCCCCTTGCAACCTTTGTATACGTTTATACCACCAATTCAACTGCAAACCCTATATTGAAATTATATGTCTTTCTCTCAGCTTTGGACCATTTTTTCTCACCTGAACCTGCCTGATGTCTCTCCTATCTTCCCAGGGAAGTCTAAGGATCAGCTGAAGCTCCCTAACAACACAGTTTGGATTGTAACATTTTCCCTCAAGTTTTACCACCTCTTTTTTGTCCATATGAGCAATCCAATTACATACTGTACAGCACTGCTCTCTAGATTTTATTTATGCTACACAGACTTTGTATTTTTGAGTATGATACAGCCTTTCTCATTCAAAAGACTCAACGTTTAAGACTGCAAATGCCTAGTGTCCAAAGAAACTCCTTCTGCATTTGTACAGCACTGAAAAACCCCACAGGTGTGTTCTCTACCTTTCTGTCTTCCCTTTTCTAATTGCAATGAAATGGTGGTTCAACAAATGGTTAGTGTGTCATTAAATTTAAGGGAAGAGGAATTAGAGGTTGTCTCAGTCCTGACATGAGTACTACTGCCTCTGTTATTAGCTTCAGTAAAGCCTTTTAAGGCATGTGCTGTTGCTAATGTGTTGTTGCTAATATAATTTCATTTGTAAGTGATCTGTAGGTACAAAGTTGCATTTGCACATGTAAAGATAGCATTACGGAAACTGGTGAAAAAGAATCTGGCAGCTAATGTAATTCTTCTCTCTTAAGGAAAAAAAAAAAAAAGACAAAAATTCTGTACTTTTCTTAGTAGGCATGGAAAGAAAACTGTATGGGATAGGATCACAGCTGCTCATACACCAGCATGGAAAGTACAAGAAAGTGCTTTAGATTACAAGAGAATGGGATGGAAGAGCGAGGTGTTTGCTTTCGGTTGTTTTCTGACAATTTCTTGGGAATGTATAAAACTCCAGTCGATCCCAATGACCCCTCTGTTTTTTGATCAAAACACAAGGCTTGGAAGCAAAATATTATAATCAGGCACTGCATGTCTGCCTGTCCTTACGAATGCAACTCTGTAAGATACTACACTAAGAAACTTAAAAAAATATTGTAAAGATAATTTTAAAAGATTCTTCTGTACATCCTTTAAACGCAAGGCCATTTATCTTTGAACTTTGCCTGATATATCATTATCTCCGAGCAGAAACTTAATAAGCTTCGGCTGTAATTTTGTTGGAGTTAAACATAAAATCATGTGGGTGGTGTATGTCTCACTGTGTCATGGCTTCCCAAGGAAAAGTTATCATCATTTGTCACTATAATATGGTGGCAAAAAGCATAAGGAGAACAAGCAACACAGTCATTTCACATCAGCTTTCTGCGCTGAGCTCAAGCTCCCGATGACTTTTATGCCGTGGCTATATTAAGAAGCAGGCTGTGCCATAATTGAATTAAAGGTGCAAAGGCATATAGGGCTGTGTGAAACCCCGGGTCAAGCTGCAATTGAATCAAAACCCTCTCTCCTTCCTACACGGCTTGGCAGAAGTGCTGACCAAAAAGGTTCGCAGATCTACAGAACACACACAGGAGTCCCCCGCAGCTGGGGACACAAAGTTACAGAGATAAAAAAAACCCTGTGACCTTCAGCTTTTTATTTTGCACAAAGAAAAAGGCTTCTAAAAATATTTCACCATCGTTTTCCTTCAGAGAGCAGTCAGCCGATTTACATAAATGAAATGGCTCCCGTCAAGGAACTGGTGAGGAAAAGAAGGAAATTATCTGCCCCGAAAATCTGTAGCAAAGATAAGAGCAGCATCAGCCAGGGGAGGGGAGATTTAAATGCTTTCTTGTCTGAAAGGTCACTACAAAAAGCAGAGAGAGTATTACAGCCACTTAATGATCTCTGTCGCTGTGATAAATAAGTAGGAGCTTCTCCAGCAGTTTATTAACAAACACTCTGTAGGACAGTACAAAAGGCCACGACATGGGGCTATTAGAAGAGTGTTTTCACTGAGTCTGATAAAAAAAACCCAAAAAACAACAAGCCAACACAAAACCTAAGGAAGATTAAGGTGGAGTGCTAAGAAGAGGCATTCCTGGTAGAGCTCGAGTCTGACGTCGCATGCGCTGTCACCACTTACCGGTTTCGGTGTTCTCGTGCTCGGTGTCGGTGAGGGTGAGGTTGGAGTTGGCCCGGCTCGACAAGCAGGAGCTGCGTCCAGACTTGGTGTTGCGTCCCCAGAGCCTGACGGGGTGCTCAGGTGACATGACCACGTCTGCCTCCGTGTCGGCATCCGAGCCGGCGCTGATGGAGTAGCCGCAGTGAGGCAGCCCGATATCAGTCCGGTACAAGGTCCCGTGCGTGGGCGTCACGTCTTCAAGACCCAGCTCTCGCAAAGAGAAGTTGGCTCCTGGGAGAGAGCGCAGCAGCCTGGTTACTCTTTAATAGGGGATGCTTTCATCCAGCACAAATAAATGGCAGAACCACCCATCCTCTGTCTGCAAGTGAGGGACAGCAGCTCTCAAGTCCTAATGTCAAACCAAAAAATTCCCCTGTTTTGTGGTTTTGGTTAGTGGGACACCAAGTGACCATGCCAAGACCAAAAAGCAGCTGGATTCCTACTTCTGGAACTTGACAAAAACTCACAGCACATTCAACGAAATCATCGAATTTGAAAGCAAAGACAGATGGAGAGATGGTGGAATTCTTTGGGAGAGGCAAAAAGTAATCTTCTTGGGAGAAAAGCAAAATGAGACATGCAATGATTAAAAGTCCTACCATACACCTGGCAACTCCACTACAGTAGGAAATTTGAGTTGTTCTCATTGAAATCCCTGAAATTACATACCGGGGATTTAAATTTCCTTTGGCGATCTCGCTTTCCCCTTGCTGACCACTCACACCTTGACTCAGTTTAGCTATTCATTCTGACTTGAGTCACAGCAGAGGTTATTTGGCTGCAAATAGATGCAATTGTTTAGCTGACTAAAAATATAACCTGAAAAAGTGACTTTGGAGTTCATGTCTAGTTACCTGCAGAGCTTCAAAATCAGACCAAATCCATGTGAACATGAATTCAAACATTAGCACACTTTGTTCGGGAAGTTGCACGAGAAATCTGGGGAGAGAAATTAGTGGCTCCATTTTTATCCACGTGTATTTATTAATGCATGCTTTTCTTTTTTTTCAGCCCTGAATGTCTTTAAAAGATTTCTCGGCCACCCGTGAATGCCTTTAGCTGCACCGTGCATTTATACGGCACAGTGCACCCCTGCTCCTGTTACGCTACGTCTTGATGGGGCGGATTAAGGAACTTTATCTATAACCAGTAGGAGGCATCAGGCCCTGGATCGTGGCCAAATACCAACTCTGGTGATCAAATTCAGTCTAGCTGGCTTCTTCCTGTTATTTCAATAAGTAAATCCCCTGCAATAAAAAGAACCTGCCAAGTCTACGCACAGGCCACAGACTCAGTTTTAGAGCAGTGTTTGCAGCTCTGACTTATTTCAACCAGCTAAATCTGGATGTGTGATCTCTGGGAAAGTTCAGGCCCAAACCTACCTTTGAACAGCGAAGTTCATATCTACTCATTATCATCAGGTCTGGACCTCAAGGCTGTATCCAAAACTTGAGTTATGATTCCGTCCCTGCTCAAAACCCCACAAGCATGTGGCTCTCTTCACAATTCCATTTGTTGACATTAAATATCACAGGGTGGAATATGTGTCTCCAACAGAAACAATCAGATTTCTACTTTTCCAGAGTCTGGTTTCGCGCTTGTGGAAACACCCTGGCTTGTCCCTGAGCGCTGCTGCATGGAGAAGGTCTCTTGTCACAGCACACATGCATTGAATGATCAGTTGGCCCAAAATAGATGCTGGTTTACTCTGCTTTTTCATTCAGTTGTCTTTGCAGCTCATAGGGAACAGGCAGAAGGTGTTTGAATGCAAGGTGAATGGTGGGACTGGACAACATTTCCACGTAAAGCTCAGAGGAGGAACTGTTTGATGTTAAGAGGAAATAACCATGTCTCAGGCGGTTATGGATCTACAGCTTGAACTATATAAAGCCTATAAAGCATTCATGAACTTCACACCTTTTTAATTGACCGAACAAGACTAAAGCTTTCAGACAGAATGGACAGATAAGGTTGCTTGGGGCTCACACCTCCATCGAATTCTGGGTCTTTGCTCAGTGAGCAGCATGGAGGTTTGTGGCAATTTAATCCATTTAACTTGATTGCAAAGTGGTCTGAGGGAGCATCCTCTACCACTCCATGGCCGTGAAGCAACAAATGAACTTGACCTAAGTTATAAACACAAGGAAGCAGCATCTCCCCAGAGGCCTCAATCTCCTCTTCCAGTTTTGACTTCTGTGCAAGGCCAGGATAGTTTTTAAACCATCCTCCATGGAGTACTGGGAAACGTCATCTTTTGGTTTGCTTGCATGTTTGAGTCACTAATGGCGAGTTCCACCTTCCTCTGAAACAAGCCACATGCAACATCATCAGACACATCAATGTGCAGCATGACTGATGCTCTCCAATAACAGCAGCTCATAAATTATGAAAAATGACTGCTACAATTAACTGAAAATCAAATTTATTTGCAATAAACAGCAGGAGATGCATTGATTTTCATATTCTATGCTCACTGTTGCCTTTTAAGCTGGAAGAACTCAAGTCAATAAAAGGAAGATAATAAATATCTGAGACTTTTTAATTCAGATCTGGTCTATTTTTTCTTGTGCTGACTTGCACGTTTGCTGGCACTCTTACTCTAGATAAAACCATTTCAATGCTGACTTGTTTATTTACTGAATTTATTTGGTCAATTTGAAATGTTTCCCTATGCCTTCCAAACCAATGCAGGAGAGAAATTCACTTTGCCTTGTTGATGTCGAGCAGGCTAATAAGGCTTGGTTTCAGTTGGCATGAGGCCAAGCAGCACCACAAAGTGAGGTCCATTTATGGCTTTCTGCCAGCGGAAAATGTGGCACAGAAAGTCTGGGGTTATTGTTAACGCTCTTCAGGCCAGTTTTGGGACTCTCACGACAAACTGGGAGAAAATTATAAATTGAAAAATCTGTGGGTGATATATCAGAAGTAGAACTGGTGCCCTGACATGATTAATCTTAACTTCTTCTCAATTAATTTCAGCCACTTAGATCAGTGTTTTTTACTGTTTCTCAGTACCCTACAAAATTTTCCTGGGGAAGTATGAATTTGTGCATAAGAAATTTATACCCCCTGTCAATAGACTGGCTTTTCTTATTTATCTTTTGTGGGCTTCTTAGGAGAAGTCCCTGGACTTGCATGGCCTCATAGACCCTCAGGTTGAAAACCGCTGACCTGTACTAATTCACATCTATCCTGCGTGCTGAATATATTGTATGAAATGAGCAAACTCAATGACCTAAAAGGTTTCCTTCTCTTTATAACTTCGTAGATTCCTTAGAGAGGATGAAGTACTTCAGAGTTGCTAAGAGGGAAACCCCTTTTATGGTTGCCAAGTATTACTTACAACACCTACTGGCCCTTTTTGTTAATTATTGCTTGTTGCAGTTATCATGAAATACAAACACCAAAGCCATGTGCACAGAGCTACTTCTGCAAGTCATTTTGCTTGCAAATGCCTTAGGGATGAGTCCTGCACCAAACCCACAAGTGCATGGTGTTTGAAAAGTGAAATTAAGCAGCCCCCAAGTTAAATGAGTGCATCAAATGCATTCCCTTTGAGGAATCATCTCCAAACTGCAGAGGGTGCACTCAGAGCAGCCGGGGTCAGCTATTTTATGTTCATTGTCTGGAATGTTGCCTATTCCATTTGACTTGCTTTGCCATTTTATGCTTTTCTTGATGGACTTCTAAAAATAATTTATGTGAAGTCCTGCTTAGTTTTTGAGCTAAGACACTTGTCTCTCTACAGAAAAATGAAGATAAGACTATAGCAGGGGCCAGAAATCTACCTCACGTAGGCAATAGCAGCAGTGAAAATGTAACTGCCCTGACTTCAGGCTAGCAATAAAAAGGAGAATATCTGGAATCTCTATGAGGATTGTGGAGCACATGCCAACCTTTGAACTTCCACATCTTCACAGCTTACCCAGATTTGCTAAATCCTGAAAGTGGTTCTCCTCTAATATTGGAGCATGTCCCCATCTCAAACCTACAGACTGCAAACCACGTACAACACCAAGGATGGTTCATCCCATCTGCAGCTCAACTGCGTCCCTCCTTCCAGGCCTCTTGGGTTTTGCTGTAACCCAGATGGACAATGCGAACAGTGGCACTGCCCACTCACTGTCTTCCGCCTCGGCTTCTTGCTGACTTCCTTCATGAGAGAGCAGGCACATGACATATCGATGTGGTTTAACCCCAGCTGGTAGCTAGAACCACACAGCCACTCACTCACTCCCCCCTGGTGGGATGGGGGAGAAAATCAGAAGAGTAAAAGTGAGGAAGAACTCATGGGTTGAGATAAAGACTGTTTAATAGGGAAAGCAAAAGCTGTGCACTCAAGGAAAGCAAAACAAGGAATTCATTCACTGCTTCCCATGGGCAGGCAGGTTCAACCATCTCCAGGAGAGCAGGGTTCCATTACATGTAACGGTTACTTGGGAAGTCGAAACACCATAACTCCGAACATCCCTACCGCTTTCTTCTTCTTCCCCCATCTTTATATACTGATCATGATGTCATATGGTATGTAATATCCCTTTGAACAGTTGGTGTCAGCTGTCCCGGATGTGTCCCCTCCCAACTTTTTCTGCACTCCCAGCCTACTCGCTGGTGGGATGCTATGAGGAGCAGAAAAGTCTTTGAGAGCTTAGCAACAACTAAAACTATCAACGATTTACCAACGCTATGTTCATTCTGTGTCCAAAACATACCAATATACCAGCTGCTAGTAAGAAAGTCAACTTTATCCCACTTAAACTATGACCCATAGTGAAAAGGTCCCCTGAGCAGGCAGGACCTTTCCATGCCATGTCAGTACTGTTCAGCATGTGCACAGGGGGTCTGGTCTCATGGGGGTAAGTGGCTTTTGGAGGTAGAAAGACTAAGACACAGAAAATGTGACACAGAAAATGTGTCTTAGTAGATGCTAATGAACACAAGCCAGTGGTATCCACTTAAGGACATACATCCATTGGTTTGCATGCATCCCACATCTGTGCAATACAACGAAGGTGTTCCTCACTGCTCTCTTTCCATATATCTTGCTTTTGGCCTCAGAGCCCTTCGAAGCCCCTCCCACCCAGCCCCAGCTCTCAGCTGATTAACCCCTGCTGCTTCCAGCAGCATCTGCTGAAGTGTGTTCACCTGTTCGGCAGAATTCATCGGCCTCCTGATGCACCATGTCTTTGACCCGATTGTTGTAGGTCAGCCTGGAGTCCTGATCATAAGCCTTCAGGGTCTCGCTGGAGCTGTAGGACTTCTGGGGTGCCTTGCTGTCCTCACTCTCGGCTGAAGAGCTGGTGTAGCGGCGCTCGGTGTCGCGGCGCCGAGTCAGAGATCGATACGGTTTCCTTTCCTTTACATCCATGGCACCCGTGTCTGAGTATTCAACATTAAAATAATGACGTCCGTGTGGTGGTCAGATTGGAACAACCTGAAAGAGAGAAGAAAAGAAATAGGATCTAAGTTCATGCCTTTGGGCACCTGCAGGTTAATTTGCCTTCTTTATGCATTCTTGCACTGAACAAAAGAGAGGTTACTTAATGGACTGCAGGAAAACCCTCTTAGAACAATTATGGATGGAAAGCAAGTCTCAATTATGTGTGAGTCATTTAATAATTGCCACAGCTAGCAGGACACACACAGGCAGCAACCTGCATCTGTCTGAACCGGGCACGCACTTGGGGATTTCAAACTGATTGTGATTTTCTGTGTCTTCTTTCCACGGGAAGTGATTCAGACACCTCCAGGAGGCACGTATTCGGTACATCAGTCACCTAATCTCTGGGAAATCAGGCCATGCTGAAATGTCTCTATTTGGGCAGCCAGACGACTCTGGAAAAAATGCTGTCCTATAGTTTTTAAAGTGTTTTGATAGATGGTGGGGTTAGAAGCAATGAACAAAAGAATAAGAGACAGTGTAAGAAGGCAAGTGGGAAGGAAGAGGGAGGAAAGAAGAATGAAGGGGTGACATATGGATGGAAATCGGAAAAAAATGTCTGCCTATTCAGAGGGCTGGTCTTTACTCAGCTGGAAATATATTAATACTTAGCAGAGTTGAGAAAGTGTAAATAAATGATAGTGCTGTGCTTCACGTAACAGCATGGCCTGGGATTTATGCCTGTGGGAAAACCAATGTATATATGCACCAGTATGCAAGCGTACATACCTGCACACACAGAAAATTGAGATCAGAAATAAAACACATATTAAAAAAGTTTTGTCAAAATAATTAATAAATTGTCTTTTCACTTTATTAAACGAAACAGAAGGCACAGGAAAAAACAAAGTCAATGACTTGCAGCAAGATGATAAAATATGTTTTTGAATATCTAGACTGGTTTATGAGGAAAAATACTGATAGAACCCACAAACCAAACATTGAAATCTGTAATTACAGGCTGAGTTTCTCAGGAATTGACTCTTCCTGACCGCTAAAGAACAGAAGCTGAGTCTCTAAATGCCACACCAAAATATTGTTGTTTACTACCAGTACTCAAAAACAGAAAGGAAGAGAATCAGAAAACACCTATCAGTTCTTGGTCTTTTTCATAGCAAATCCATATAGAAATACATTGCCAAAGACTGGTTCACATTCCGTTGGCATTTTTCTCTTGAATAAGCTAAATCCTGAACATACTGCTCAAATCTCACTCCTCCACGACTTTTAGATCCCAGCCTTGCTGCAGATGCTGTGCCCTGGATTTGTGGTGCAGCACAACGTGGCTCTGGTGCAATAGTCGAGGATGGATATGCTGGGGGCTTTAAAGGGATGTGGTGGAAAGTAGCATTTGTGGCTCTCAAAACGGTGAGCCTGTGAGGGATGGAAGACCTGAAACACTGTTTCTGATAGGCTACAAGTCATAATACTAATACAGAAGCCTGAAGACAACATTTTATTATGAATTCCTCACTTGCCGAGCTGTCTGGCACAAGCATAGCTAAGCGAATTCTTGAACTGAGCGGGGGACTGCAGAAGGGAGCAAAGCTGTGAGAAATACCTGCAGCTGGGTAAAGAAAAAGAGGGGTCCCACTCCTATTTCTGCAATTCTGATTTTGCTAAGACTACTCCCTGGGTTTTATCCCTTTAACCTCCAAAATGAACTTTGCAGTGACAGAACCCAATTCCGACGGCTTGTACGGTTTCTGTGGCACTCTTCCCGGAAATTAAGACACTGCTTTAAAAAAAAAAAAAGTCCACTTAATTCTCTCCCAGTCTATTCCAGTGATGGCAGCAGACCAAGTTCACACTCCCTATTTGTCAGCAAAACGCATTGAACTTATTGAACACAAATGGAATGATGCTGGGGAAAAAGGGGAGCGTCTTATAATTGAGCTTTACTTAAGTAAGTCATCCGCAGAGATTTGAGCACCACTTTGATTTTAAACATGTGTTTAAACCCACCGAAAACACTGAGTTAAATTCATTCATGAACTGTGTAAGTTGAATGCAGTGAATGCAAATGGGATTACTCACCGGCCAAAATTTACACACATTATATGTTTCGTGGACTAAGGGTCTGAGAGGTGCAAAAACTAAGGCCTGAATGTAGAAGCAACAGGGAAGGAAATGGTGTTATGCTAAAGGGCCAATTTACTGTAGTCATACTGTGTAAGAGACCTACCAAATATTGGTAGATAATTTGCTGTATTGAATAAAACACATTGGTATTTTCACACTGGAGGGAGGTAAAAGGGATAAAACATCTAATTGCTTTTCAGTGTACTGTCTTCCTCCCTAAAAAAAAAACAAACAAGCTTTTTTTGTATTGAAAAATTGTGACTTTTTTTTTTTGGCAATTGTTATTGAATTGGTTTGTCTCCTTTATACCGTCTCTGTTTGTGTGAAATCCTCAAAAGGAGCAGGTTTGTTATACCTTTTAATAAAACACCTTAAAACAGGTTCCTTCTCAACGGTGCCGTAGTAAGAGCTGTTATAATGAACGTTGAAATTGTGGTTTATTGTCACGGGGGATAGAGATAGCAAAATGTGGGCGAGAAGCAGTTACTATACTCTGTAAGAAAGAAATGAGGGAAGGTGGCTTTTCTCTGCTCAGGAGTGTTACAGCAATTCCTACCAAGGGCCAGTCATTTAAAAACTCTCCAGCGGGAGAGGCACATGTGCCAAGAAAACCTTTCTGCACAGTTAGAGCCACGAGGTACAAACAAGGTCTGTAATTACCATTAGTAACCTTGCAACTTAGGAAATGGCCAAAAAACCATCAGGAAATTGACTGAATTCCCACCAGATGAAGGTTTTTCTTTTTGTAAAGAAAGGTGCTGAAAAACTGAAATTCCTCCTACAGTTCATCAAAAATAGCCCTGTAAATTTGCACTATTCACATACGCATTCCTCTATAACAGTGCTTCAATTCCCAGTTCATCCATGTCTTTGTAAATTTAACTCTCCTCAGCCCTTTCTTTCTCTCTCTCGCCGCTTGTAAGGAGACAGTTTTCAACTAGAAAGGTCACCCCCAAAACACATAATGAAGATTTTTTTATGATTTTTTTTTTTAAAGAAGGAGCTATTGCATTTAACTGACTTAAGTAAGTTTCCAGCACTTCTCCATGGACATGCAGTTCTTGTAATCTCATTTTTATGGCCCAATTCCCAGATGGTTTAGATACATTGCCTTCAGTGGAGTTGTGTCGTCAGGGAATTTGCTTCATAGTGTTTCTGTGATAGATTATTATTTTTTATCTGCTACTCCTTGTGTCTTGATTTCACCTCTGCTACAATTTCACCCTTACCATCAACACCTCACATTTTTCCTGACTTCTCTGGCACACGGTGAATACAAAGAATCACGCTCGTCTCAGTTACATACCCAACCACCAGTTTCTTTCTGCCTCCAGCTCATGTTTGCTCCTCATAATTTTAAAAGCTTCCATAAACTTGCTGGACCTGAATATAAAAAAGCAAGGCTTCTAATATTGCCCTTTCCATCCCATGACTCCTTCTCCCTCTATAAAAGCACAAAAGCCTTCTGCTCTGAACCATTTCTATTTGGAAAGGACTTGCTTGTCCTACGATGCAGTGTTTCTGGCTCACTTTTGATTCCTTCATCATACTGCTGTCTGCATAACATATCAAATTTCAACTTTTTTTTTTTTTTTTTTTTTTCTCCAGGCAAATTAATGGCAATAGCCATTCTTATTTTTGTCAGGCCTCTGAGTGTACAATCCCAGCTGGACCACAAGCTGCTTTGGAGTGTGATTCACAACAGAAGCGTCCTTCAGGCTTTACTTATTCAACTCAGAAAAAATCCCACTGACCCCAGAAAGGGCTACTCACCATGCCAGAGCCTGCAAAATCAGACTCCTTGACATAGTTTTATTTTTCAGAAGTGTGGGACTCTTCTTGCATCCTTACATATATGTCAAGAAGAGGAACAAAAAAGCAGCTTTCTAGTTCTGGTGCAGTAGTGCAGTAAACGCAATGCTTATTTGCAGCTCTTTTTATTTTGCTTTTGCTTTGGTTGGCTCCCAAATAATCCTTTTTATTATGTTTTATCCTTTATATCTCTCCTCCTCATTCTCGGTTCTGTTGCTTTTTGTTGCTCTTTGGAGCTTTGATTAACCACACTGGCTTTGTGCTGCAGAATCGCACTCAATGAATGGCAAGGGGAATGATTTATTTTCTGAGTCACCGCTCAAAAGACAAACTTCCATCAATCAAAACCCAGACAAGAGAGTGTGACACCACAAAGCGATATGCTAGGAGGCGCTTACAGCAAAAGGGACAGGTGGTCTTTGATAGCTGACTTACATTGCAGGTCACTAATCACAGAGATTAGCAGCAAGGTGATAGACAGCGCCTGTTCTGGAAGGCAGCATGTCATATCATCCAATTTTCTGTCAAAATGCGAGGGTTTAAATGGTGGAGATAGCTTTATGTGTTTCCTATATAGTTATGGTAACAGAGGGATGAGAAAGCTGGAAGAGTGAAGTGTCTTGTCTCCATGAAAACGTGAACATGAATCCTGGTGGACTGATTCGTTCCACCTTTGGCCTGGGGGAAGCAAAACGACTTCCTGTAGTTTGTTTTCCTCTGCAAAACTGCCTATGCAAAAATGGCATCGCCTTACTTTGCAGGGCCTGCTTTTTGTCTTCTTAAAGTAGATCTTCTCATTCCACTGCTTAGGGCAATTTTTTCCCCTATTTTTTATTGCTGCTGCCCTTTGTAGAATGAGCACAGCCACAGAATACCGAGCAGCGGGCTGGATTTTATTTGCAGTCCTTTGGGCTCCACAAATCGAATCGTTAACTAAGACCTAATGCTGGTAAGTAGTGAGCAAGTATCCTTTTCTCGGCTTTGTAGAGGAAGAGATGAGACATGGGAAGTCAAAGTGACTTGCTTAAGGTGGTACAAGATGAAAGTAACACAACTGAGAGCAGACTCTTGATCTCCCAGGCACAGTCTGATACTGAGCCCTGGATTTTTTGAAAATCAAGTCACCTAAGCACAGCAGAATACTTAATTTTAAAAATCTTGGCCAATGCATGTCTGAAATCTTTGTGTGAGAAGAATAGTATGAACCTCAGGTATTATTAACCAGATGCTCTTTCATGTTTTGATAGTGCCCTTCAGTCTGAATGACCGTGGAGCATGTACAATTGCAGTTGTGTCCGATCAGTGAAATCCTACGGTGAATGATGAAAACCCGACTCAGAATGAAAAGAGGGATAGTTTTATCCCACATTGTACATTAATCTTCTCCAAAACACCAACAGACTTTGAGGTCAGACCAGCAATGTAATTTGGGAAGTTAGCTTCAGCTCAGGATCCTAAGCTGTGACCAAAGATCTCGTGAGTTCAGATGCCTTTGTATCTGTGGTTATTAATATCCTACACCAAGTTAAGTCATCACTTGACATTTAACGTTTTATTTGAAACAACATAGTCCACTGTGACAGTCCCACCACAATTCCATGGTGATGCAAATGCCTGTTTTGAGACTCTGTATTCTGGTTCCATTACACAAAATGTTGAACCTGGAAAATCTTATTTGGTCATGTCCGTTTGTCCAGAAAAATCTGTGATATTGCCTGCCTTTCCACACCTAGTCTAAAGCACAAAGCCAGCAGAAACGTAGTATTGAATGTTCTGATGTATTCAACAGATATTTAGGCATGTACTTAGGGGTGATTCAAATCAAATTTGTATTGCCAGGTGATCAGAGGCTGCAACGATCTGATCTTAGCAAATATACAACCATGGCTTAAACAGTGTAATGCTATTTACCAGGTTTCTGGGAGATTCTTCTATAACATAAAGGACTCCTGTGTTTTTTATTAAACTTTAAGCTTCAGATTTATAACAGAGGTTCAAATCTCAGGAGGTCTTTGTAGGAAATAAATTAAGCTGTAGGTATAACATCCTCTCAGATTTTTGGCAAAAGGCTTTGGAAAGAAGCAGGCACAAGAGAGAAGAATGAAGAGTCGAGTTAACACTGTTTGGCTTCAACCCAGTGCTTGAAGAAAGTAACAAAACCTCCCTTTTCTGGTCTCAACCACTAAGCCTTTCTTCTGCTGGTAAGAGACTTGCTAGGCAATTGGTAATGTCCTGTCCAAAAGATGTGGTTTGTGACCTTTTTGTAAATAAATCTAAAAGTGCAAGGAACTGGACGCCCAGAAAAGCTTGAAACAGTAGTTGAGATTTGAAGTACGGTGGGAAAGCATGAAGGGGGCTGGAATGTAATTACCTCAATTGTTTCTCGTTTGCAAATGCCTAAGTCTTCCCTCATGGGCTGTAGCCTTTAGCCTCTGCTAGGGGAAGATTTCAGGGCCAGAAGTTAAAAAAGCTTTCAAATAGTTTTTGGCTAGTAAGAGCAGCTTGCAGCTGCAGTCATCAGAACCCTGCCCTGGCTTCCCCCAAAATGGAAATTACTTTGGACATAATCTTCATTTTATATTGAAACACTCTTTATTAGTCTATTTAGCCATTCTTGGATGAAGTGAGGTTTTTGCAGAGCCTCAATTTAATAGATAATGCATAAAGGTATTTAAATAATAAATGCCAGAAAAGCCAGCTCAACAATGTAGACTGATTTAGGTTCAGCCTGCAAATTTTTCCTGACTTATTATGTCAGACTCAAGGTTTGGGTGTGTGATGTGCTAGAGACTCACAAACCAGTCTCAGAGGAAGAAAGAACTGGTGGCATCAAGTACAGGTAGTCACTGAATGACTCCCACTAAAGTATTGCTATTCTTCCTCCATCACCCACCATCTGCTGATTTGGGCTCTTATGTGGGATACAAGAGACCAAGATTCAGATCCTTAATCTGAATCAGACTGGATGAAGTCTTGAATATGTCTCAAACATCCTAGATGAAAGCCCTTGGCACAGGTTTCCTCAGTCTGCTTGGGTAAGTCTTTCTTTTTAGCCCCAGAAAAGAAAAATAAAAGAAAAACAGAGTTTGCTTTTTCTTCTGAAAACAACAAAATGTATTTGATAATCTCTAGTCATCTCCTAGACAATAAGAAAAGACTGGTACACTGCTCACTCAGGGTGATAGGCTTAGTACCTGCAGTTGGGTAAGCTTTGTATTTAATTCTTAGTGGTCTGCTGGGGCCTACAGAGACATTTTATTATAAAATGGTGTCCCATATGAAAATTTAACAAGAATCCCAAGACAATCCCCATGCACACTTTGTGTCATAGAATGGTTTGGCTTGGAAGGGACCTTTAAAGGCCATCTAGTCCAACCCCCCTATCCTACAATGTGATTACGTGTTGTGTGAAAAAGCACTTGCCTCCTTTAAGCTTGCTGCCTGGTGTGTAGAGACCTTGTCTCTCCCATGGGGATACTGATGAAGTCACAGCCCTTTCCATGAGAACAAGGGTTTAAACTCATACGGAGTCTCGGATCTACCTTATTTATCATTATTATGCATTATTTCTGCTCTCACAGAAGAGAACTGAAAGAAGGCTGGGACTCTTTTAGGAAAGAAGGCATCCCTGTCTTTTCTCCCTACAGTCACCGCTCAAATCCTGTCCTGATATTGACACTATCAGGAGCGGCTGGGTTTGCTGCAGGAAAACTAAGAAAGAGAAAACCGTTGGTAGATAAAGTTTAAAGCATAAACCTTGTCAGGTATCTGTATCTCTTCGTAAAAGTATCAAGTTGGTGCTCACCTTCTATGTGAAACAGCTCAGAGCCCGTCTCCTGTTCTACGTCTTTTGGATGCAGCCTGGTGTCTGAGCTGCTCACAGGGTGACAGCATGAACTGAAGGAGAGGTCTAATGTAAAACTTACAATATCTGAATTATTATCTTTTTTTATTCTTTATTTTTTTTGGCTGGGCTGTAAATATAATAGAATGATAGTTTATGCTTGCTTTGGCTTTCACTACTGCAATTGAATGGCTGGGGATGTCATAGGCTGAGCTGGATTTGGAGGAATATGCTCAAAGACATGCTCAAAAGGCATTGCTAGGAACAGATTCATTTTATACCTGCCTATTTACTAAAACCATTTATATAGACACTCTACAGACCTCTATGACCGAGAACTTCCTGCAGCAGAGGGAAGCTCTCACCTAAAAAGGCAGGACAAACAGCATAGGGAAAAGAGTATTACTGTCCCTCTTTTGCAGGTAGAAACAAGTATCTTGTCCGGGTCACAGGATTCAAGTAACTAACAACCAAAACTCCTGCAGGATTAGTCACAAGGCCAGCCTGTCCTTGTCTTACTACAGGATCGCGTGTAAAATTCTCCCTGCTCTTGTCGCAGATGCTGCGGTATGGGGTAATCTGTCCTTGCTTTCCTTCAGCAGGGAAAGAAACAAGCCTGTTTTCTTGTTCTGATAAAATCCCCCAAAGAGTCCGACTTCAAACTAAGTTTATTAAAATATGAATTATCTGTAAAAAGACTGCAAAGGCCCATGAATTGATTCCTGATTTTCTATGGACTTATTTTAGGACTTCTCTGTAAGATAATCAGAGTGCATTGAGAGATGCTAGAGATTGATTAATCAGTATAACCCCTACTGTGTCTAAAGCTTAACTTTCAATTACACATCAAGCTCATACAGTGGGCAGTACATTTTTCTTATGTAAAATGCCTATGGGGGAAAAATAGAGAGATAAAAATAGTAAATTAGAAATGGAAAATAATTGCTATTTATTTATTTCTTAAACAAAGGGCTCCCTCATTGGAATAACAAGGAGAGGTATCACCTGTAACAAGGGATCTTAAGCAGATGAAATCCTTACAAATTGAGAACTTCATCTGACAACCCCACAAATCACTGTCTGCATGACACAGACTACACTCTGGCAAGAGGACTTACACCTGATTGCTGGGTTACAGCTCAACACTTTCACGTACAGCCTGTGAACCACCAAAAAAGACCTCACTGCACCCTTTCAGATGTACAAATGCTGCAGGACTGCAAGATGTGTTAAGGAGGGAACTTAATAAGGTAATCATAAGTGATACTGTAGCTCAAGTGAAAAGATAGAACATTGCATTTATATTACCCTTGCAAAATTCTAGTTTTCTACTTGCCCAAAGATATTGGAATAACAGCAGGGTTTATTTTTATTTACTTCTGGGGTTTTTTTACCACCATGATAAAAACTCAGAAGGTAAAATTTAAAATCTGATTTTATGCTTCAATTGTAAATGTACATGGTGGGGTGAACAGGCTGCCTATTTAAGTAGAATTTGTCTCACCTAACTTTTAATATCAATCCTGCAAACACCTGCCGCCACACTGGTTACACTTGATTTCTTCTACAATCAGTGAAGAAAAAAAGTAATTTCTACAGCAAGATTAATTTAAAAAAAAATTTTTAGATGTCCATTACAGATATAGATAAATGATTCCCTAGAAGTGACTCCCTCTTTATTGATTCCAAGGGGACCCTAGGTTCACTCATTCAAGAGTAGGAGTGTAAATTTTGTTGGAATAACCATGCTGTAGAGTTCCTCATTCATGTTATTGCATGTTTGTGATTTCTTAATGATTTAGACATTCAAGGATCTACATTTTCACCTCTCCCATGTTACAGGCAGAACAGAGAGGCAGAAGAAAGGTGACCCAAACTCAGCCATGCAGGATGTCAGTGTCAGAGACTGCACAAACCCCCTCTCCTCTTTGCACTTCAGAAGCCTGTTTGCTGGAGTTCTTGGATTCTGCGCCAGTGTTCATGAAAGCCAAATATTTTTTACATTTTTCAGTAGATAAAATGTTAGCTAAGAGATTAAGTGGTTTATCCAAGTCCAAACTGGAAGCTAATTTCAGTATTATTGGAACTAAGATTGCTAATTTAATGACTGAGTGATAAATTCCTTGCCATAGGAAAATGTCTTGTATATGACTTTCTGGGGCAAACCAGAATGACATATTAAATCATTCTTATAATGAACAGAAAGGGTTTATATCATTTAACAAAATGAGTGAGAAGGCTCACTGCTCTGCTGAAGGAGAGCTTTGCTACCATGCTTGGGAATCCATTTTGAGGAATATTCAGCAAAAAGACATTGTGGAAAGAAAAGGCAAAAGCAAATGAGAGAGTTGGGGAGGGGAGAAGTCAATTGAAGATGTAAATGGCTCTTCTTAGCCATACCTTTAATGACTAGTTAGACCAAAGATTAGAAGTAATTGAACTAGCTCTCAGTCAACAAAAGATGCAAATAGATTGTAAAGTAGGGTAGGATTACATTAATTTACACTAAACCAAGAGTAATTAGTCAGTGTTTGTGCAGTGCTTAGAAAGCAGAAAGTGCTATATAAATGTTAGTTATTACTATTTGTTTCAAATAGATGCAACAAACACAAGCTTCTATATGTCTTGCGAGGCAAAAGACAAAAAAAAGCAAAACTCCATGTTCCACCATTTAACAGAGATGTCGGGAAAACACACAAGAGTCTGTCTCTGAATAGTGAACGTTTCATTTGAAGTCCCAAGATGACTTTCTATCTCTGAAAAGTCTGCCTTATGGAAAAATGAAAAAAAACCCTCACCCCAAACACCAAAGCTAGATGCTCATCGCAAGGCCACTATCTCTGCAGTGTTCTGTGTGCATTTCTGACCTCGCACAAGGTCAAAAGACAAGAGAACATAAGAGATCGAGGCCATGGGTTTAAGTAGCGAGTAAACTGTCTTCATTTTGGACCATGCAGTCTTTCCTGAGATGAAGAGATAGTTATGTCTACTGCTGAGAAGCAAGAGTCTGGGAAACAGCTCTAGTTTGTTTTTTGCCTTGCTGTACCACTAATTTATTGTGTGATCCTGGACAAGGCGTTTAACCTTTCAGGCCCATTTTATGAAAAACAGATATAAACATTTTTAGCTGTTTCACAGCCAAGTAAAGGGTCTTGTTTGATGCTTTTAAGCATGTCATTTCAATAAATAATCTATGAGACATGTATCACTATTAAGAAGATGACCGAGAGAGTCTGAGAGTCTAACAAGAAACTTATTAGGTGAGATCATACAGTTTCAGGATGTATTCTGGGCCATGACATGCTAATGATTTGCAAAGATTATTAGGCTTGTCGGAATCATGGACATAAAAGAGCCTTAAAGTAAAATGCTTATCTGCTTTTCTGCAATAAATTCTTGACCCAATTTCCTTCCTACCTTGGCAAACTCTTGAAGAGAAGAATGATGAATAGCAGAGGTCCAACCACTTTGTATGTTTTTAAAGTCACACAGGATAATTCAATTTAAAAAATAATTTATAGGAAAGAAATATTTTGCCAGGATATGAGCTAATAAAAACCTATATTTAGTGTTCATGATTTTCGAAGCGTTATACAAATGATAATTTATTAGCTAGCAATTATATCTCCAAAGAGTGTAACTGTAAAGAAGGAAGTGGTACAGATGGAGTCAGAGGAGATAGCAGCATCCTCAGTCATAAGCTCCTGAAGCCAAATGCCTCATTGTACATATCACTGCCGAAGTGAAGCTGGATCAATGCTTACAGCTGTTGGATGCAGAAATC
Source organism: Limnodromus scolopaceus (assembly GCA_028565335.1). Lineage (NCBI taxonomy): Eukaryota > Metazoa > Chordata > Aves > Charadriiformes > Scolopacidae > Limnodromus > Limnodromus scolopaceus. The sequence continues at coordinate 205,881,379 of JAOXNO010000001.1, forward strand.
TGCGGGAAATCCAATTGCCAAGAATCTGTTAAACCTAAGTTTGTTTTTACCAAAGTTCAGGCTCCCGGGTTTGAAAATGTCAACCTCAGTGAAGGAATTGGTTCCACGTTTCAATGTTTCTGATGACAAACCTGGCTTGAGATGTTCCCTCCTGCTAGGGCTCAGCCACCCTGCCGCTTGCTGCCTCCCTGGGGATACTGATGCAGCTGCTTGTAAAACCACACCATACGCAGATCAGGGAAACGGTCTGGAAATAAAAAGCAAAAAAATGCCCTTATCTGCCAAGCCCTTACCTTTTTCTTTTTTTAACCTACCCCAACTTTAATTGGGCTAGATTAAAATCAATCTGGTTTTATAGTGGGGTTTCACGAGTATTTGCACTGGCTCAGGCAAGAGGGCAATACGCTGGGATGGGGAGGAAAACAGATTGGGAAACTATTTTCTACTATCTAAACTGGAATTTCAATGGAAAATGGGCCCATACCCATTTCAGGTCATGGCATGCAATATCTCACCTGATCTAATATCTGTATTTCTACCCAGTTTTCAAGCAGTAGAACAGGGGGTTTCCAATAGCCCTTCTAATATATCTTTTCCAGCTCTAGCCCATACCACCCATGATCAGATGTACATTTTGTAACTCTGAGTGATAATATCACTCCATTTTTGCCAAGAGAGCTGCTGCTGCTTCGTGGAACCTGCCTTGCTGAAACCCCTCCGCTTCATGTCCACACCTCATCCATTTCTCCTTGCTTACAGACTGAACTTTCTCTGCCTTTAGTTGGAATTTCTGTTGATGCTTTATTCTCTCTGCAACGTCTTTACCACACTGTTTCCAAGAAAAGTTGAAAACTGTTGAAAGCAAAACAGTCAAATGCAGCCAGTATTTTCTTCCTCATTTTCTTCCCTTCAACTTCAATAGCAATTATTGGTATCTCATATAGGAGAAATGAATGTGAAAAAAAAATAAGTTAGATCTTCCCTACTTCCTTGGAGCTTTTTGTTCTGTAACACATGCTGTATGTAAGCTATATTTTAAGAAGAACAAAACACGTTTTTCTCACCAGTGAGGAGTGAATTTTGTTGTGTCATATCCTGACTGGCATTGGGTTTTACACCAGCAATAGCTTCTGTGAACTGTGCATCTGATCCAAAGCCCATTAAATTACATGGAAGTATTTTCCATTCATTCTGCTTGGGGAGTAAAATGGGGCTTTATAAGCTCAGCTCACCGTACAAAACCTTTTAACATTCACATTTATGGTATGGGCTGCACTGCATCATATTTCAGCCTTCAAATGTGTCAGTGCTGAGGATGAAAAGGAATAAAATTAAGAAATTGGAGTCTTTCGGAAATCTCCTTCCCAGAGTGAGCCAAAATGAACCTATGAAGAAACACATAAGAAAGCACATTGGCAATTTTTTTAGATGTAGCCTGTGACCTTGAGAGCCTCCGATCTGCAAGGATCTCCCTGAGGACCTTCAAGGGGGCCTGGGATTGATGCAGCAGCTATTTCTCCAATATTAGGCTTCTTTCTGGCATTATAAGCATAATGCCTACTATAATTAAGGCATTTTTGAAAATTTCATTCCATAATTACGTGTAGCTGGGGTCTGGGGCAACCTCCCGTTCAAGCTGTCACTAAACACGTTCAGTGCCGCGTTGGGTCATTAGGCTTATAAACAGGTTGAACCTAAACACTGGGGCCCATGCATTTAAGCTGATTTCTTGGGGAGGTAAAGAGATATTTATATTTTCATTTTGCTTGAGTGATACCAGCACCTGCCACTCGCTCTAAACAGAGCAGTTAACCCATAACTCCCTCTGTCAACTCCTGTTGACGGAAAGCAAAGCAGATAAATTAATGGTTCCCCTGAGAGGAGCGAGCGGAGAAGACTCATGTAAACAAATACCTCACGAAATACAACTGTATTAATGGGAGTGGAAATGAAAGAGAAAACGCCTCTCCCCATCCTCGGTGGGCACAGCAGGCTGGAGGTAAACACCCCCAATGATGCTAGAGGTGGGGAACACACACCAGATGCTTCCCAGCTGCCGCAGTGGCAATTAATGCAGATGAAAATGTTTCAGCCCTGCCGAGGCCAGTGGCTGGGATGTCTCGGCTGCTTTCTTGAAGCATGTGGATGTGTAAATCCAACACTTGCCCCTCTACGCGGGCACGCACACAAAGTTCTGCTGCTGGCAGATGCGCCCCACCAGCGGTGATTAAAAGCAAAAGGAGGGGAAATACGAGATTCTTCTGAAAATCTGTTTTGCTCCTAGGTAAACACAGAGGTTGACCCATGCTCCTTGGCTTCTTCCATCATCTGAGGGTAGATTCAAGATCTTCAGCCACTTGGTCCCAAGCGTACTGGGGACATGGTGCTGTGACACTAATTGCAGAGCATTGAATTATTTCCTCTGTCAAGGGACAACAACGAGACATTTAGCTGTCCTGGTGATGCCAATCTTATAAAGCCAAATCAGTAGGTCAGTTGATTGGGCCCTACTCTGGGGATGGATCTAATTAATTAAGATACTTCTACCCCCCGACATCTCTATGATCTTCCTTCTCAAATCTTTCTCTTCTTTTCCCTGTGATAAGAAACTCTGAATTTTTCTTGTTTTTCATGTGACTGCTTTTGGGTGCCCCTGAGCACCACAGGGTTTGTGCACCTCACAGACTTCTGAGCCAGAGAAGGTATTTGCATAGACAAAAAAATTAAAGCAAAGACCCTTCCCTGTCACACCATGGCTGGTAATTTTTGGCCATGCTTGCCTCCTTCCTTGTATTATACAAGCATCTGTATGACTCCCATCTGGTATAAAATGACTGCAGAAATGAAAATAAATCAAAAACATTTTTGCAGACCAGGCATCCAATCTGGTTAACTGCTGGATGGTGAGATAGGGCATAGGGCAGCCAGGATCTGCTCTTGGCCAAAGCTATGGGCTGAGGGAGGATTTATAAGAGCCGTGTTTAGGGTAAAGGCAGGTCCCACGTCCTGTCACCCTGTTGTGCTGGTCAGGATTGCACCATAACTCCAGTCTGCTTTACATCTCCAGATGTTGCAACATCTGGATGGAGAGGGTGTGAAGATTTTAGCCAGACTGGAGGATCTTAAACATCTTTTTGCCTCCCTCTCACCTCAGCTTGTCCAGGAATGTGGAGGAGAAGCCCGTAGCTGAGATGAGCTTGTGTTGGGTCACAAATTATAATTCAGGGAAGGATGTGTGTAAGGGGGGATGAGTACAGCATCAAAGCAAGGAGCTGTAAATGGAAATCTTATTCACATGTGTTTTACCTCCTACCCTGGCATTGTTTAGTGCCTGTGCATTGGCTTGGACTGAAGCCAATGAGTCAAACAACATTCTCCGTGTAATTATATGCTTAATGGAAACAAGCAGAGGTCTCCATGGCCTAGATTTGGAGAGGATTGTTTCTTAAGTAGTTGCCTCTGAGGAAGAGGGGAGGGGGCGGAACATGCAGAAGCCAAGGGGATAAAGTGACTTTGGAAAAGCACCAGTCATGGTGGGAGCATGTGGTCTAGAGGCTCTGCTCTGCTCCCCAGCCTGCACTAACAGCACTCAGTGGATGCTACGGCACCTCCTCAGAGGGTAAAGAAAGAGTAAGATGTTGCACCAAGTGGTCATCTTGCCCTGCTGAGGGCCTGCGAGCTGCAGCTCTGAAAGCACATGGCGGCGTCGGTGTCAAAAGCAGAAATCGGGGTGTGACAAAGGTGATCTAGCCAGACTTACAGTGACATGGAGAATTTCCCTCCCAACCCAGTTTCCAACATCACCCTTTCTTCTAGACATTAACAGTCCTATAAGAGCAGCAGCAATAAATAAGTTTGCCTACCCTGGAGGCTCATTAGTGTAAAGCCCAGAATTATAATGCAAATTGTTAACCCTGCAGGAGGCAGGCTGGCACGAGGATGGCAGGCGTGAGCCTCCTTCTGCCTTCCCTTCCACCCTCTCTGCTGCAGCAATGGCAGGAGGGTGGGCAGAGAGCTGGGCTTGACAATATTTTGAAACCCTAATTTTCTGCTGCTGTGTAAAGCTGCTCTCGACAGAAGGGCTCTGCATAAGTGTACAGGGAAGGGGTGTTAAGATCACAGACAGACACACTCGAGATCGTGGCCTAAGGCAAACATGCCTGTGGCTCTCTTGCTCCATGCTTTTCAGCTCACATTAGCTGATCTGTCTCGAGGTGGGCAGCTGTTTCATGGGGAAAGAGGAGAATCACAGAATCACATGGGGTTGGAAGGGATCTCTGGAGATCATCTCGTCCAATCCCCCTGCCAAAGCACGTCCACCCAGAGCAAGTTGCACAGGAACGTGTCCAGGAGGGTTTTGAATGTCTCCAGAGAAGGAGACTCCACTACCTCCACCACCAGAGAAGGTGTAGACCACGTATCTGACTCCAGGATTTTGGAAACAAGGTAAACATGACGGGGAAGGGGCAGCACCAGCAGCTGGGAGCCCAGTGTTGGGCTCAGAGTCTGTCCAGCCATTTCTCCTATAGGACCACAGAGGGTTAAACACTCCAGGAGAGTATATTAATTATGTCAATATTAGTAGCTAGCCTCTCCGTGTCCCTTTCTTAGCCAACACCTCCCAACCCTTTTCTGGCCTGTGTTCACATTTTATAAACAGGTATGAGAACTATAGCAGCTTTCCAGTTGGCCAAGGGTTTTATGTAGGCTAAGGCTGAAATTAAAGCATTTCACTAAGACATAAGAAATGGCCTCAGTAATTTGTAAGTTTGGAAACAAATGGATTTAAACTTTAAAAAAAACCCAAAACAAACACAAACAAACAAGCAAACAAACAAACAAGTAAACAGCAACAAAAGCTGTAAATGGCTTTGATGGTTACATTTATTGCTAAAGAGGAATACTAATAATATATTGGTCCTCAACCAGATTTTTCACCAGTCTAATCTGGGAACAGCTGTACTGAAACCAGAGACACAAAGGAGGTATGTACACTACTAAATGAAATATTTTATTACAGTAAATAACAGTCTGGGACTGTTCCCTGCTACTGAGCCAACTGGCATGGAGAAGCCTTCATCTATATAATAACCCTCCTAGTCTCCAAAATATGGTGGTTGTAGTCTTCTGCCTTTTGGGACTGGTCCCCGGCCCATGCTGATGCCTGAACCATGATCACAAATTGTTTGGCTCAGGTCAAAACATTGCCAGGAACCTCTATTAATTGTTGTTTAGTTGTTATTCAACAATATAAACAATAACTCCCTGATATTGCTTAATTTACTACCATAGCCAGAGCCAGAACTGCAGCTGGCCAAACTGTAAGGAAATGGGTACGTCCATACTTACAGTAGTCTTCAGATTCTTTTGTAAAAGAAAATATGGTCCTTGTTTTGATTGTAACTTAATTATGCAAGCCATGAAATCAGTGTGATATCCTGCTCTTTAGCCCATGCTAGCATCACCTTACGTGCATTGCAGAGACCTTGGAAGAGCTAGGTGGTGGCAGTCTCACAGCTGGCAGGCTCGAATGTAACAATAATTGGGACCTTGGATTTGTTTTTTAAGGAAATCTCTTCTCCTTCCCTTTCCTTCCAAGGTTGCTGAGCAGTGTAATTTTTCTCAGCATTCAATTTAATTTTCTTTCTTCCTCTTCTTCTTTTTCTTTTTTTTTTTTTTTAAAGAGTAAAAAGAGCAAATGAAATGGAACTGATTTTTCATTAGAAGTTGCCCATAGATGGAGCAGATATCATTTAGAGCAGGTTGTCTAGGAGTGAAGGCAATACCAGCCAGAGAGGTACTGTTGCCAGTTTGCCCTTCCGACTCTAATCTCTGATTTCAAGCTATTACACCAAGCCCTGCAAATCAACAAACAATGCGAACAATAATGAAGGGGTGTTTAAGAAAGAAAGATGCCATTTGGGGGGATTATTGGATGTGAATGCTATCTCTCCCAGCTCTTGGCAAAGAGTGAATTGGAATTGCATTGTTGTCAAATCAAATATTCCTAAAGCGCTCCTAGGGATTGGTTTGCAATTTTGTTAATATTTTAAAAGCATCCCTTGATCTCACCCATGCCTGCGTGCAGCTATGATTTCATTGCGCACTGAAACAGATCTTTCTCTCTCTCTCCCCCTTATCCCCTCTCTACCTTCAACTTCCAAGTTTTCACCTTAACAAGGTGCATTATGGACAATTGATTTTGAAGCACATGGAATCCACCCAGAGACAGGGCATTTTAATCCTGTCGTGTTTGCAGACTTGGCCTTTTCTCCAACACTGGCCAACTATGAGTATAAGAAACTTCTCTGAGGAAAGCCCAAACAAAAACCAAACAAAAACTTTCCCTCAGAGCCATGGGACAGAAACGCAGAGCTACAATTGTTCAGAGGAGCTTGGCGGCCAAATTCTGAAAGCCTGTCTCCAAGCCAAATTTCCAACATTATCCTGAATTACCTATGCATTACCCATAACTCTTTTTTTGAATAAAAGCTGCATAAGCAAGTATTAGAGGGGGGTACCAATGAATGAATGAATGAAAACCTTGGTTCTTTGTACACTTTTCTGTGAAAAACCACTTAGCAGAGACCTAACAGGATCAAGGCAATCTACCTCAGTGGTATTTATGCTGCTGTTTATCTTCAGGACGGTTGACATAGAGGTGGGCTCTCCCTGAAGGCCAGGGTTGTGGCTTTGCTTGACATCCGTAAAGTGCCATCCATCAAGTGAATTAATCGTGAATCACAAGATGATAGAAAGTGTAGGCAGGACAGGTCAAATGCTGTGGCCCTGGCCAAAGAGCAGGCAGCAAAGCAGTGCAATTCCTAGCAGCAACCCATGCTCCTGCCTATCCATCAATGTTAAAAGGACTAGCTTGTTTTCTGGCTAAGCCCTTTCTATGTATGAGGCTCTGTTTGCTTTTATCAATTTTGTGGTTCTCGGATATGGATATCACACCAAGGTAAACAGAAAGGTAGAATAATTAAAGGTCTGTGCATTCAATAGTAGTAGACGTTTCCTTGTCCGTATTATAAATAAAAATATCTTCTCAGTAAAGAAGTCTATGAAATGACCACAGATGGTGTGTTGGGAAGCAGAGCTCCAACTCCAGCTGGGGAAGCAGAGGCAAAGAAGAAGAAAACTGGGGGACAAACCCACGTGGTGAATCATTCAATGCCTCTGCTGGCAGCAGAAACAGGAACTCAATGGGGATCTTCTGATTCCCCATCCAGATCTAGTCTAGGTTTTGCAGTTAGACTAGTCTCAACTTTGAGATGTTTATGCTTTTCTGTCACTGTGAGGGAAGCCTTATCCATTGGAGAGCACATTTTCATCCCAAGCTTGTAGGCTTAACAGCTAAAATCCCTTCCTCCCTCCCCTCGCCACATGTCTTGGCTTTTTTCCTTCCTAGTTAAGTGTATTCAAATATGCAGATGCTTCAATGAACTCAAGAGTGGATATTTCAGTGGTGACTTCACATGCTCCTTCTAAATTTGACTATTAAGCCATTTTCTTTCTTTAACTGTCTTTTAAATAAAACAGAGCTGGATTGTTGGACATTTCTTTTTATCTGTATTGCTTTTAAGGCCTCATTTAATATGTAGACTCCAGACAGCAATTGTCAGACATATGTTTTACCTCTCTAGAAAGACACTAGTTTGACAGCAGAGGACTGTGCAACTTCCTCGGCTGGAAGCAGCCTAATTCAGACAGTGAAATAACTACTGCTATTTCAGATCAGATTAAGTCTAAAGACCATCCAAAGAGAAATCTTTTCTCTGGGAGGCACCTGCACATCATGCCTTGGTTGTGGGGATCCTCCAGGTTTCTCTCGGAGAGGACGTTGTGGTCCTGGGACAACGTCTGAAAGTCCCATTTGCAGGGCTCAAATCTTGGCAGGAAACATTTTCATATTATCTAAGGAAAGAAGTTTATTCAGAGGCTGAGGGAACCGCTTATTTGGCAGGAGCAGAGAGATAATAAGACACACACTAATGAGGGGAAGTTAAGTAGAAACCTTTAATGGGTGTGGACTCTTTATAACAACCGTGGAGTTTACCTTCCCAAATCAAGAGAATCAGCCTCCAGAACAAAGAAAGGAGCAAACAGGAATTGAAAGTACATGGGAGTTTAAAAAAATTGAGCGTGCTACAGGCTCTGAAATGTAAACAGGTGAAAAATTTGATGTTGAAGCTCTGAAAGGGTGTAAAGGTTGCCCAAATGAAGGAAGAGACTGGCATGGTGGTAGAAATACACAGCAGAACTGTGAGATGTGTATCATGAGCATTTGTTTCTTTAAGGCTCAAGCAGCTTGAGGCTGGCAAGCCCTGATAACCACTTGCGAGCTGGCTGATAAATGGGTCAGATGCGTTCTGTCACGCTTGGCTAGGGATGCTGGCCATGAAACAGAGGGGGATTTGTGTGGAGTAGAAGGTCCATGTAGCCCATGCTGTTTGTGTCACTGCTTTGTGAGTCATTGCTGGAGATAAGAAATAGGACCTTGAAGAAGAGCCTGGAAAAGACTGTGCAGTGGAAATAATCCATCTATGCCTGCTGCAATGTGACGTTCTTCAAACTTCCCTTACTTTATGACCTGAGCCACTGAAATGCATGTCAAAGAGTGATAGCAGGTGCTAATGTAATGATCATATCTTCTCAATTATAACAGAAATATTACAGAAGTTTTTTTATTACATTAAAACAACAACAGCAGCAACAAAAACCAGTCTTTGGCTGTAAGCTTAAGGTGGGGAGAAGGGTGAACGTATAGCAGAAGTTGTTTTGGGAATAGAAGAAACAGGTGAAGGAGAGTGTCTGAGCTTGTCGTGGCACATTAGAAGTGCTGAGGTCAGAGGAAGTTGGCTTAATCTATCCAAGGATTTTATTGCCTTGTCCCAGGTCCTAAATGTTGATCTAATCCAGTTCAATTGAGTCCCAGTGATCCCAGTGCAGGCTATGTAAATCCAGGTCCTATTTATAATACAATTAAAATGGTTCTGTTACCTGTGTAGCCCAATACCTGCAAAGGCCTGCCTGAATTCTCCTTTTACCTTCCATACCTGTAAAAAAGGAGGTAATCTTAACAGCAGACCAGAACCAAGGACTGCTTATTCCTGTGTACGTGCTCCACAGTGCAGATCACAGGTTGTGGTTGTTCTTTTTCTCCTTGAATTGTTCCCTGTCTTTCTCTCTCCCAAAGACAATCACACCCCCACACTTCCTGCGCTATTGCTTGTTGATAGGTATGATTTCTGTTATGAAAAATGTGAGTTTTAATCCCTTCAGGCTGAAGGGGAGAGTACACCAAAGTCTCCTGGTTCTCAGCAGATGTGCCAGCTGATCTTCTGCCCCCCAGAATTCTGAAAATAACCTGTGATGGCCCAGAGACAGGGGTTTACTCCCTGCATTACAGTCCTGCATAACAGTCAGCCTACAGGGCATGAGAGATTGTAACAGTGGTGGTGGTGCTTCCTACATTTGGTGTAAGATGTTCCTGGGAGGGCAGATGGGGAAGGCAGAGTATCCTCTTCTATTCAATTCATAGGCCTGGTGGCATCACAAATTCTTTACAGTTTCATTAATACCTCCTACAGCGAGGAAGTGTGTGTCTCTCTCTACATGACTTTGCTACAAGCAGATACAGAGGGTGTCATATATCCCTAGGTGGTTACCAAAAATATACCAATATGCTGAAGAGAGTGTGTGTGGAGGAAACCATAAAGGGAACGGGTAGGAAGAATTGACCTATTAAACATCTGCGATAAATGCATGCAAATTGGCAAGCAGTAGAGACAAAGGAGTTATAAAAATCCACAGAAATCTGAAGGATTCAAACATCAAGGCAAAAAAAAGAAATGGATATAAGTGCTAGTATTTAATTCAGAAGAAGAAGATTTGATTAAGAAATAGGAAATTTCTGATTAATATTATGAAATACTTTCCTAATGATCAGATCCCTTGGGGAAATAGAATAAAAAAAATAAATAATCAAACATCTGAAATTAGACTTCCCAAAGCGCTATAGAAACACGGTGTTGTATGTAAATGAGCAGCCGTATGTTGGATTGTGGATGGAATAGCCTGGTAGGTTCCCTTCCACTTCTTAGGTTTACTATGCTGGGTAATTCAGAATGGAGTGTAGATAAATCTGTACTGATGACTGCAAAAACCTGTCTCTGTTTCTCAGTAGCCCAAACCAGGCAGATGTGGGCCAAGCTCCTAACCACTTTGCCACCACCCAGTATCGTATGGGAAAAAGAAAGCAAGTTCTTTCCATTCAGTGGAGAACCATACCCATATCCTAATGCTGTGGTACCCTCCACACAACCAGAATGCAATTCACTGACCGAAAGCAAGCCTGAATTCATAGTCTTGGCATTAGAAGGATCAATCCTTCATAAGGAAAACCTCTGGGGCTGCAGAATGAGCCTCCCCCTCCACCCCCTTCCCCACCCCCCCCACCAAACATCTGCTTGTTATTTGTCTGGAGCGTGGGCTGGATTCCTTACTCCGTGGCAATCCCCAGCAGTTTGTAATGGGCCCTAAATAATCCTTAACTTATCGCAACAGCTGTTGGAAGGCGGCCCAGGAGGGTGTTTGAGATGATAGCTTGACTGAAGGCAGGAGATGCTTCTCATAGCAGCTTTGACGGAGAAGAGAATCAGAGCCACCGAGTAACATCTCTAAGCTTCAAAATATCCCAGTCTTCTTGCTTTTGTGAGGCATATTCATGGGAGATCTGGAAACTGTCAGCTTGTTCCAGCTTTGTAGTACCCTCAGGGAGGAAGCATACTCTGCTGACTATGAAGATGTGCAGCTACAACCGCAGTAATTCAATAGTAACAGTGAGTCAGGGCGAGCAGACCTACCACTGCAGAGAGGACACCAGAACGGAGAGACTTTTAATTGGCAGATGTACACTGCTTAGCACTAGCGAAGACAATGAAATTTCACATTCGTGAGCATTAATGCAGACTTTATCTGATCTTCAGTATGTCTGTGCCTTAAATTTCCTCTAGAACACAGCTGGGTGTTAATCCCCTTTTCATGTTTTACCCCTCTCTGGCAATGAATACACTTGTCAATTAAAATATGTTCTTTGAAGTTATTTCAAGCTTTCCAGAGTAAAGAACTGTGAAGTCTCACTATGACCCAGGATTAATTAAGAAGGGCCAAATTTGATCTCATTTATGGGAGTGTAAATGTGTTGTAACTCTATTCCCAGCCTAGCGAGAGAAGACATTTGCTTTTGGTTGTGAATTTTTTTTTATAGTCTTTGGCCATGAAAAGAGGAGGCAGTTTCATTCTTCAGCTGGCACTCGGTGGACTCCGTATTCCCATGGATTTCAGTGGTGCACAGCTACATATACTTTCTTTTAAATAAAGCCGCCTCTGAGACAAGTTATAGAGATGACCACAACATGTAATCTGCTGAAATATTTACAACAAAATGAAAATTTATCTTGTTTAATCTCTATCTTTTGAAGTGTTTCATCTCTAGGCATCTCTGGACTGCATCTGAACTAAGAATCTTTTCACCAATTGGTGTGACACGGGCACAGAGTTGAAAATCACGTCCTCACATTCTGAGTTGTGCTTCTATTGCCGTGCCAAAATGGGACGCAATCAATTGTTTGTAGCTGGTAATTATTTGATTTATCATGAGATATGGTTTTAAATGACCATGACTATATGCTGTGTCTCCTGGAGAAGAATGCAGAATCCAGTATTCAGGGTGGCTCCGTAACTGAATGAAAACTCTCCTGGCAGACTGGAGACAATCACAGAGAAGCCCAGTTCAGCATCAGACGTATCGGCCTCTGCCACAGGAGTTGAAGACACAATTCCTCAGACGTGAACCAGCCACTGGAAAGATTCACAATCATTTCCAGTTAAGTAGTGATGGCAGCCAGATCCTCCACATTTGGCTATGGATGGGGTTTGCATGTGGAAAGCATGCTGCGTATGCAGAATCTAAATGTGGCATGCAAATTTTGCATGAGCAGAGCTGCAGTAGCAATTAAAGACACCCTTTGACAAGTTTGCTAGCATGCTGCTGGGAAGACCTGGAGAGCATTTGAAGAAAAGAAGGATGTAAGAGAAATTGGCCTCTAACTGGTAAAAAGAGAGGACAACAGAGGGGAGTCTGATGATCAAACTAGATTCATTATGCATTTAAGAGGTCTCCAGTCATTGGAAAGGGCTGAGAAGGATCTATCCAGGAGCAGGGAGAGAGCAGGGAGGAGAGCAAAGCCACTCAAACAGTGACAGCAAATACAAATGGAAAGCTCTTGCTTACCATTCCCATCTGATAGATTTTTACATAATTTTACAGAAGTAAATAAGCACAGAAAAGGGAAAAAAGCATCGATAGTATTTTACAGTAGAAGTTCAATAGTACAGCACTGCTCTTTCAACAATATAGAAAGAAAACCACTGAAAAAAGAAATCACCAGCTGAGTGTTTGGACATATTCCTTGACTATTTCATTAATCCACCCTCGTTTATTTTTAGCTTGATAGTGTGATCCACAGCAGTTGATTAAACTGTAGAGAGTGGTAATTTGTTCAGCTACTATGAAGTAAATGAAAGATAAGCAGACATGTTACATGAGTCTTACAAAAATTACTATAATAATCCCTAACTCTGTGTGCCTTCTTCAAAACATTAACGAAGTATCATCAGACTTCTGTATTGAGCTACCACCAGGTATCATTGCCAAGACATGGAAATGAATAGAAGGATTAGAGGATCGGTGATCTCCTTAGGAATATATTTGAAAAACAAAGTACATTGAGCACACTCATTCACCTTTGTATTAATCCTGTATTTATGCAATTAAATTTTGCTGCTTTAGGAAGGTTGTGAATGTAAATAATTTCATTTGGTATTCATGGTGCTCTCCTAATTGTATTTTGCTGCAATGAAACAGTAAGTTAAAAAATCCATACATGTACGAGAAAAAATAAAAACAATAAACTTTTTATGCTATCTAGTTCTCTGAGTGACACTCTTGAATATTTTAATGCTATTTACTGATAGAATCATGTGGCATTCATTCCACCAGTATAAATTGAAACAGGATCTAGCTCCCTGTTATAGGATGTTTGTGTATATTATTTTTTAAGTGGAAGCTGGTGGAAAAAAAATCAGTCCACTGGGTTTCTTCAGATTTATTTCCAATGGGTTTCAGCACTTTAAAGTGCTTCTAAAATTATATTAACCGAAACTCAAGTAGAACCCTGTTGAGTACACTCATGGTGCAGCAGCTACAATCGTGAGGTTTAGAGAACTGTGTTTCACTGACTTACACAGCCTTGATGTCTCTAGTGCCTGTGTAATGTTCTCCCTCTTTCTCTTCTCGCATGGTTTCTTCTCTTCACTAATTTTTCTTATTGTATTTTATTTCATTACAAGGGAGAGGGGAGGGCAAACACAGCAGTTGACTCTCACAGAACTGCAACTTGGCGAGACAAATCTCAGAGGTGTTCAAGGCTCAAAGGCAGTACTGCACTTGCTGGGAAGCCTGTGTCTTTTAGCCCCTGGCTCTTTATTATTTCTTGATGTGCAGACATCAGTATTGCCTTTGGGAACAGAAAAGAAGAAGGAAGGGGAAACAAAGGTCTGATCTTTGTGTTGTCCATTGGGCTGGCTCACTGTATATTATCGTAAATAGCGAGTCCTGTGGTAGCGGAAATGTAGTAACTTCTTGTTGGTACTTTTTTCCATAAAGAAGCAATTCACTATCATCACCAGTCATTTGCAAAGTAACAACCCCCCTTCTGAAGCCTAAGATACTCTTCTTGGTCCTTCTTAAGTCTTGTCTCTATTCTTACCCTACAGCAGGTGTCTGTCATTAGTTCTTCCTAAAGAAGGCCCTATTCAAATCCTTTCCCTGACCCTACGCTTACCGTGTGCTTTTATATATTCTTTCATTACCTGACTTAGCTTGTCAGCCGGAGCTTTGAGCAAGGGTTTCAAAAACACAGGCTCCCAGGTAGGTGACCTATTGCACTCTGCCACTACCCTGATGCTTGACTTTGGGCAAGTCAACAGTAAATGGATGGGCATCTTTAAATAGCTGCGTTTGTTAACATTTAATAGTGCATGTTATTTAGATGTCACTATAACTGATGCTCACTGGCGTGGCAATAGTCTTTTTAAACTGTATCCAAGTAGCAATAATGAAATGGACAAGAACTTTCCCAAGTCTGAAGCATAGCACAAAAAGAAAAAGAAACAGGAAAAAAAGAAAAAAGAAAAAAAAAAAGAAAAAAAAAGGTACGGAAACAATCAAGATAGGGGTCAGGAATTAGTCTCAAAAAGTTGCAACAGCGGTTAAATGGTTCAATTTTAACGAAGGACAACCTCCAAAATTTGGGAAAGAGTAAGTCAAGCCAGAAGTTTTTATTTGGAAATCTGATAACTGAGAGACTTCAAATGTCAAACTACCATGCAGAGTACTAAAACACAGCCAACAAAGTGAAGAGCTAGAATGCACTTTGCTCAGGAAACGCGTGCTTTTTTTTTAGCGTAGCAAACTCCTGAGATGTGAGACTGCAAAATATCTTCTTAGCAGCTGGATCTCCACTGGGTGTTCTCTAAAACTGCCCATGAGACATCAAGCTTTGTGAGATGCTGAGGCTCTCCCCAGTTCCCATCCATCTGAGATACTGTTTCCCTGGCCACAGAATGTGATCTGAGAATTAGCCTTAGTGGAACCCAGATTCCCAAGCCAAAAAGCGGGGGAAATGGTGAAATATAAAGAAGTTGGAAAACAAAATCACTTATAAACTCCAGGCATAGATCTGATCACTCATGCAATCAGGCAGGGCTCCTTTGGAGAAAAAGGACAGTATCCTGGCAAAACAAACTCTGCAGGGTTTGCAAGGCTTTTGTTCTGTTACATACAAGTTAATTGTTGGGTTCTTCTCTAACTTGCCTTTCTGAGTCACTTGTTTTTAATTAAGTCTCTAATTGCCACATTTTCTTGGATCTTGCTATTGTGTCGCTGAAAGCACCATCTATGTTCAGAGTTTACTTCCTACTGTTCTTCTCCTGAAAAAAAAGCCGTGTTGTGGATGTATCCGACTCCACCTCTTTCTGCTTTGATTAGGGGAACTGGCTGTTGAGTGTGAATTGAGCACAACCCATTTTGTCTCCTTTTGTCATTATATATCACCCTTTCTAAAGGTATCTCTTGGCCAGATCCCAGCCTCCTAGGGTTCAATATACCATCAGTGCAGACATACATGGCAATCCTGATTCACAGAAAGATATGGAAAAGCAGAGGTTTTATTTGACAAAAGAGCCAGGTGCACTGGAGCTAATTCTCTACAAGTACACCACCATATTTCACGGTTTCTGCCAAGGATAGGCAGTTTTCATTCCCCTTGGGAGCTAAGTGGAAGCTTTACTGTCAAATGCTGGAAAAACAGCACACTGAACCCACCAAAGATGTGCAATTTGGGAGCAATCCTGCCTCCTTTCCTACTGCCCTGCAGCAGCTCAAAGCTGCACCTCCTCCCCTGGAGAAGGACTCTCCATTCCTACCACCCTGCACAATCTTATCGCAACATCCCAGTCCTTGACACTGCAGACCATCCTGATTCAAACACAACCTTGGATTGCTGTCTAACAGGACAAAGAAAAGCTCTGAGAGCAAAAAACCAAAAGCCACAACAACAACAAAAAAACAAACATAAAAGAGAACATGCTGGAAAC